>JAQFVV010006218.1:8327145-8725095 GCA_028023455.1 Epiperipatus broadwayi
TGCATAATTTACAGTAATTTACATTTTTTTATACACGTTTTAATTATTATCGATATTTGCCGATAAACAGGTTCGTTTGCAAACTGGTAAAAAAATCAGATTCTTCACAAAAGGAAATACAACTAGTGCCAATGTCACTCTCATGCTATGTTAATGGTTTTCTGGTGACAATGTAATTAGTAATTAATCTAACAACTAAAAATTAAATTCTTATTTTTGTCTTTAATTTTCAATTTTAATTGTGCCCACTGCTATTACTCACCTTTTAAAAATAAACTTGCAGACACTAAATGATTAATAATTGATTACATTCTTTTTTAAAAAGCAAAAACAGAATGTGATTTAAAATGCAAAATTAACACGCACAATGTTTGAACAAATTTATATTATAATCTTGTAAAATTTAATGTGTGTATACACAAAATGTGGAAATCATGATTTTAATTTCATTATTGCATAAAATCTTACTATTATAAAGCACTGAAAATATTGAAATTACTAAGATGAAAGTCGAATTCCAATAATGTGCTATTACTTTCAATATTACGTAAGTGCACAAAATTTATTATTTAAAGTAATAGTGCATTATCGGAGTTCGACTTCCGGAGAAATGTGAATCATGTAACTTCAAAATCACGTTAAATAAATCCGTGTAAAAAGAGACCCAGGTGTACCGTAATAAAATTGATCTTTCTGAAGCAAAATGAGATACAGACTGATAGCTATCAGGTTTAATTATAGACCTTAATTCTTTACTTTTAACAAAATGACTGAACACTAAGCAATAAGTCTTTATATTTCTAATCACCAAATGATCTAAAAATTTTAACTTAACAAAATCTAATCCCCCTCCTTCTAACACATATTTTATAGAAGGATCAAAACAATTAAACTCATTTACAAATTGAGATACAGACTGATAGCTATCAGGTTTAATTATAGACCTTAATTCTTTACTTTTAACAAAATGACTGCACACTAAGCAATAAGTCTTTATATTTCTAATCACCAAATGATCTAAAAAATTTAACTTAACAAAATCTAACCCCCCTCCTTCTAACACATATTTTATAGAAGGATCAAAACAATTAAACTCATTTACAAATTCCTTCAATTTATCATTCTCAACTACAAACAAACAATCATCCACATATCTAACAAATAACTTTAAATATAAACAATTCTTTTTAATAATAATTTCCTCCAAATAATTAATATAAACTGAACAAACTACCCTTCCTTAATTTTATAAAAATTACCTTTATAAATAAAATAGATAGAATCATCTAATAATAAAAGTAAATCTTTAATGTCTTTAATTTTATTTTTGGATAAAGAACCTTGCTTAACCAACACAGACATATGGACATCAATACTGCTTAACCTATTAATAGACTGATACATATTCTCAATATTTAAACTGCCAAATACCCAATTATTTTCCATTTTAAAATTATTAATTTTATCAAAAGCCTCAAAAGAAGAAACGGTATAATGACCAAAATCAACAAATTGTTTTAAAAAATTATTCAAGAATATCCTGTAAAATCAAAAATAAATCTTAAAGGAAAACCATCTTTATGAGTATTAATATTCACAAACATCTTAGCTGATGGGAAATCATTTGGATAATATTTTAAATAATCTACTTTATTAAAAATTTTAAAATTTACCATTTTCTTCATAATATCTATCAACTTTCTTTTAATCACATTACCTGGATCTTTATTTAAAACATATATTTACCATTCTTTAATTCTCTATCCATTTTCTCCCTGAACTCATCATAATGACAAACCGACCAATTTTTTTTTCTTTTTATAAACATCAGGCATAAAATATATTGTGTGGATTCATTTGTGGGTTATATACTAACATTCCAGTTGGATCATACCTGTTTAACTGGATAAAATGCTATATAATTTATAAAACAAAATAATAAAATAGCTATTTCAGTATTGAGTTATGATTTTATATATTTATAAGAAAAAGCTCATTATCAAGATTATATGTAAAAAAAAAAAAATGTTGATGTTTAAATATAGAAATAAAATCACCCAATGTCAAAAGTCTGAATTAACTTATTTTATTTCTAATCTGATTAAAGGGCAATGTATTACTTTCAAAATAAATTTATTAATGAAATTTCATTATATATGCGTATTAGGTATTTAGGTACATATTGATTTTAAGGTCAATAGTTATGAGTGATGAGTCATTTGGTGATGAGGTTTATAAATCAGTTTGATCTATAACTATATAGAAATTTCGATGAGAGTATTGTCTTTATTTCTAATTTTGTTGATGAGGTTGATAAATGTGAGGTTCGAATTAGGAGGTGTGAGTCAGAAAAATAGACAGCCTAATAATTTGGAAGTGTCTACTCTGGATAGAATCTTTTATTGAGAGTATTTTATAATAGTCAATCTTTGAATTATGAAAAATGATCATCCTGATGTTTGTAAGACTGGTAAATGATTTTATAATGTGGTCGAAGGTTTCTTTTTGTGTTTTACAGATTGAACATATAAAATCCACTTTGTTTAGAAATCTTTTGTAATGTAAAAAATAGTTGGTACATATGGCACCTAAGTTGACTTTAATCAAGAAAGTTAGAAATTTGGGCTCCAGCTTTAAAAATTTGAATAAGGATGTGATTCTGTGGTTGTTGATTCCTATTGTGGGTTTTATATTATTGATAATTGGATTTAATATTGGGTGTGCTTCCCAGATGGTGATTTTGAAGTTAAAGGTTTTATTGGAGATGTTTTAATATCATTTGAGATATTGGAATATTTTTTTTGAGCCAGCACCTTTTATGAGGAGGTGGTCTGTTGGTTGGTTGTACTGTTTCAGATGTGATTATGGTGCCATGTTTTAATATTAGGTTGTGTATTAGTGTGTGCAATTTTTGATAATTTAAAGAGAAGATTGAATGCAATGCCATGCCATTTACCTTGCACTGGAGTTGCTTTCCTGTCATATTAATGGAGTTCATGTTTTCTTTCCAAAATAGTGTAACAGTCAGAATCATCTATCTCACTAACACACTGCAGAATTCAAACCCCAGACATGAAACTGAACATTCTAGAAGGGGTTGCCTTCTAGATATACTAAGTTCGAATCTAAAGCCCAAATTTCACAGCGTCATCTATGTGACAACGCATCTGATGCCACTACTAGTATGACCTTTGACCGGTGCCTGGTGGTCAGGGAGAAACAAAAGACTCTATACTAAAAGAAATTTGGGTGGCTAATTAACGTGTATGGATTTACAAAAGAAATGCAGAAAATATATATATATATACAGACCGAGATAAAATTTAGTTTTAAATAATTTCACAAAATTTATTTATATAAATTATAGATATAACGCCAGTCTGCTTATATGAGACAGGGACGCATATTAAATAATTGTGGGCATTATATTTCAATAAATGACAAAAAGGTTTTAAAGCAAAGTGATATATTCTATTCCTCGGGTTAATAGCATTACGATAATGTGCTTGATGAGGTAGGAACATGTGCAAGGTGCTTTGAGCAATTATACAAGTTTAAGAAAATATTTGAAAATTAAGTGTTCTAAAATATTTATTGATTTTGAGAATAGCATGGACTAAAGCTTACTAAGCAACAAAGTGGGAATGTAATCAAAGCATTTATTTGAGAATAATAATAGAGTTGAATTGGGAGGTCAGTATTGCTGATAATGAATTTATTAAAGTTGGAGGGTGTGACACGTCTAAGTCATGGATGCTTTGTAAAATAAATATAAAATAAAACAATAATGGAATATTTGGAATGATCATGGAGGGCATCTCATTGCTAACCCGTAGGAAAGTATTTTATGAACAGCCGAAACTTAGCGACTATGTGATGATTGCGTTTAATTCCCAGGTGTGTCATTTATGGACACACTCTGCCTGGAAATCGCAAAGAGAATGGACTTTGGCCGTGTAAAGAATCCTTGGAAAAGTAAAATAAAGCAGTCTCAACAGCCAATTCACTTACCAGCAATATGAGACTAGTGTATATAAAACATACTGAATGGGTTTTACTTGGATTAAGAGAAATGTGCAATCAAATTCCCAGAAATTCTTTTAAAAGGGTCTGCACATTCTCGACATCAATGATGAACTTTGTAATTAAAGTAGAACATGGTAATTAAAATAAGAAAATGCATGCTTGCATGTTTGAAAAGTAAGTATAGATTTATATACGCAATCATGCATTTGGAGGCACATTTAATCATTCACCTTGCACATACTCTCATATTAGATTAAAATCAATAACATGTAGATTTTAAACTATGCGATTATATTATATATTAAAGAAAAGAATCGCCCTCGAACGAGTGATTTGCAAGATAATAAAAATTGGAAATTATTTAGAAATTTAAAATATGCCTTTATAGCGGCGTCTTAGTTTCAACAAAAGGAATAATTCACTCGGTCAAAGATGATTCTGACACATTATCATAATAAAATAACAGAAAGCTTAATAAATAAAAAATATTAACCCAAGGATAGAGAGCAAAATTTGAGTATATTTAAACATGTTAAAGAAATACATAATGAAGTTATGTGAAATATAAGAAAAACAATTTTAAATAGCTATAGCATGTTAGTTATCACAAGAGCTCTTGGGTTAATTTAAGGTTACCTCTGGGGAAGCATTTTAGGTAGATTGATGGTCTGCAGGTTTTTATATAATTTAACAGCAAAATCTGGAAATGTTCATATTTTTGCAGCAACAGCAGTTCCGTGGTTCCTTATGTGATAGCTTCCGATGGTCTGGAGCAGCAGCCAGCTATTCTGAGGGGACATAGCCATCTTAACGCCTCTACTCTGTCATGTCAAGGTTAGCAAATTATTAGAATAGAACTCAGAATGATTTCTCTTAGAAACATTAGAAGACTGGAGAACAAAAGAAAACCCTTCTTTTTTATAGTAGACTTTAACAATAGAACTGCCCTGGAGCATTACAAAAATATATCAGATTTATCAGCTGTAATTAAATCATCCGAAGGTCTAAAAGAATTCAACATTAATTAATTTCTTTTGTTAATTTCCCTGTCGACATTCAAATTACAAACTAGATTTAATTAAAAATTACTTTTATTAATTAAAGAAAACATTAAGTGGACATCTGCTGTTTTTAGATAAAACTTATATAATATTAACTAATTAAACTATTGTCCCTCATTTATTTTAAAGAAATATTTGGAATGACTTTTATTAAATTAAATGAAAATTATTTTACTTTTAACTTGCAATATTGGAATCTATTTACTAAACGAATATTTACTAAATAAATTTTATTTTAAATCAAAATATATTACTATGGTAATATATCTTTGTAAATAGATTCAAACAAAATAACTTTAACAATTTATAAATTTGATATGTTTTAAAATGCATATCATAGTGTGTGCGCAATTACGACTTATATAACCTACTTTTTAATAAATCAAAATTATGTGAACATATACATAATCTATAATCTTTTATTTATTTGGGAATGAGTTATATATATAATACAAGCATTGTACTCGTGGTTTAAAATTAGGTGGGAATTTCGGTATATAAGCGTATTGCAGACACACTACGATAGATTGGGGTTCAAATTAAGGTATGAGGGTAGGAAATAGGTGAGAAAAGGTGAAACAAAGATCTGCAAAGCAGACCTTACTGTTTCAATAGTCAGAACATTGCTTATTTATTTTTCTGATGAAAGATTTTGTTACAGTCATGACAGGGAGGTAGTAAGCAATTTTTAATATAACCTCCATATTAAGAAGCACAACTTTTTCCTGTAATGAAGAATATACTTTGGATAATGTCTAAAACAATTTGGGTTGTAGAGGTAAGAAGTGAGTTTTGAAGATGTTTTGACATAAATGCTTGAGACATATGTATGGGAAATCCTAGGAAGTTCTGGGGTTGTCAAAAATTTAGAGTTAATCTCTTTTCCTGTTGAGATTCTTGAAGACATTGATTTATTAGGATTGAATTTTAGCTGTGAGTCATTAAAGAATTTATCTAATATATGGTAAAGTGTCGGCAGATGTTTTTGTGAAGGTAGTATGACAAGGACATCATCCATGTAAGCAAATAGCTTTTATGAATTTTTTTAAGTCATGGAATGTAAACTCCAGGCATTGCATTTTCAATCTCTCTTAACAGTGGATTCAAATAACAAATGAATAATAAGGCACTTAAAGGTAATCCTTGAGGTATAGAAATATTGGATCAGAAGCCATTAGTATATCATCCATTTAAAGTAATATGAATTTGATGGTTGTATAGTAAATTTTCAATTATATAGATGATTTGAAATGCAATGTTAAGACTGTTCAGAAGTGATAGGAGTATGTTGATGTTGATTGCATCAAATGCTTCTGAAATGTCAACTTGAATTGCAATTGGTTTGGACAATCAGTTTGATCTGATGTGGTCTAAAAGAGTTTTTACCTCCCCAATTGTCATAAGTGCTGAAGAGCCTTTTCTAGTGAATTTATACCAAGATATATTGTCCAGCACTTATTGTTGTATTTTTTCCTTAATGACCCCTTCTATAACTTTGATTAGCATAGGGATAATGGAGATGGGTTTAATGTTATTGTTGGTGGAATCTCTGTTTTTCTTTAGAAAAGGCACTAGCACTACAGGATAAAGGTTTTTTATTTCTCTTTTGCTTACAGATAAATGTTTAATCATGTTCATTAATATTGGTATTATGAATGAGTTAAGATGTATAATTAAGAATTTGGGATGGCATGCATCTCAGGATGTACACTGTCAGATAAGACATTAAGACAGTTTCTAAGGTCTTTTGGTGTTATTCCATGATTGTCTAGGTTGGATGGTATGAGCCAGTCATCATTAGTTGTTTAGGTATTATTTTGTAGGTGACACCTGAAATGTAATCCTATGTGATTAATAATTTGATGTCCTGTTATGTGATTACCATCAATGTTAAGAGAACTTGGAGTGTTTTTTTTTTGAACTTTCAAGGCCTATCTCAAGTAGCCCCTGGTCCAGTAATGCTGATCTGTAAGGAAGTTTTGAGCTCTTTTAGTGGAGATGTATTTTGCAATGGCTAATTGTTTCTCTTTGTATCTTAGTTTGAGTGATAGCAGTTGATTTATGTGCTGAGGATCAGTAGAGCAAGCCTTAATTTTTTTATTTATCTGGTTGAGCTCACTGATTGGCTGGAAGGGCCTTCATTGTTCTTGGTGTAATGTGCAATCAGAGATTGAAATATGCCAACAAAGGTGAATCAGGCTTCCTCTGGATGAATGTTTAGAATGTCTATTTTAAAAAAGAATATGTAAGCCTTGGATATAATGTCTTCAGTGGAGGTAGCTTTTGTTAGCATTCTTATTGATTGGTTTAGAGTGTAAGGAATACAATTGTTAAGTTCTATTGAAGCTATTATTGCATGGTGGTCTGAGAATGCTACTGGTAGTAGATTAGCTTCAAGATCATAATGTAGCTCAGTGGTGTAAAACACCAGATCTATTAGAGTTTTATATCTTTTGTTGTAAAAAGAGTATGCATCTTGTGGGAAGAAACCTCTCCCATTATTAAAACCCCTGATGAGAAGATGTAAATATTTCTTTGTGAAAATTTCATATGAGGTATTAAAATCTCCTAGAATGATAGCTGGAGCATTGTTGTTTGTTGTCAGCATATTAATTGTGTTTATTATACGCAGATGTGGTTTGGCAATTTGGAGAGTAAATATAGAAGGCATTTATATTGCTAGTGCCGTAGGTAAGGTTTAGACATATTAGATTCTTATCCTGGTATGTTATCTTAAATTTGTTAGGGGGGAGTCTGTTAATTTATTAAGACTTCTACACCTTCAGATGCAGTATAATTGGCTGTTAATTTTGTGTACCCAAGTTTATTTAGCTCTGCAAGAATATAGTTATTGGAATTGTGGTAAAATTTAGTTTCTTCCATGAACATAATGTGTGGATATATGGAAGAGAACCAATGTTTAATGGCAATGATCCGCATAGGTGAGTTGATGCCCTTAATATTAATTGCTGCAATTTTACATGAAACTTTAGATGTGGGTTGTTTTTTCGTTAGAATGTAGTGCTTGCTTATTGATTTGGTTGTTGTTGTATAAGATTATTTGAACTATTAGTAATTTTTTGCAGATTACTGTTAGAGATTGGGATTAAAAGCACTTTCTCTTTATCAGATGATTTAATATTGGTTTAAGATAGTAGATTGGAATTATAGATTTTGGGTTTCTTGTTTGAAGCTTGAGTGTCAGATGGACTTTTGAGTTTGGAATTTGTTATATATGAACTGACTTGGTTAGGTAGAGTTTTGTCTTCTGAGCTGGATTTATTAGAATGCACTGTTTTTTTATTGTTAGCTGGAGTTGAGTTAGTGTATTCCATTTCTGATTTAGATTCAAATGTTTTAGTGGTTTGTAAAGTTGTTGTAGTGGTTGGAAATTTGTATTTGTACTAGTGTGCTCAGCTTGAATAAATTGATATGAGTTAATTGTGATTTTCTTTAAAGCTTTTCAATGGTTTGGATGATTGTAAGTTTGAGGAGAGAGTGTGTTGATTTTGAATATTGGAATTTATTTCAGAAATAATGTTGTCTTGAGTTGTTTCTGTGAGTGAGGTATGGATTTTGGATTCTTTTTTATCATTGCATTCTGTTGTGGTAGATGTGTTTAGTTTTGGATTATTAGAGATGACTGGTTTTGTGATGATATTAGTGTTTCAGCTGTGGTTTTAGGTGAGTTGGATGGAAGATTTTGTGTAGGTTTGAGCAAGGTTTTTATCCTATGTGTTTCCTGATAAATAATTTTGAATTGTTCAGGCTCAAGTTTATGTGCGGGTGTTTGTGATTGATAAGAATGTTGCCTTTGATTTTTGATCGATTAAACTCGATTGTAAGACAAGGTTTTCTCTGCATTAATGTGTTCTGTTTTTCTTAATGCCACACTAATTGCAAATATGAGCCATGCATCTTTTACGAGATCTCTGTTCACAATAGAATCATTGAGATCTCACCTCCAAAAATGATAGAATCATAGGATTGTTTAATTGTAGTTGGTATATCTGTAGGATTTATATCTTTTTTCAATTGTAGCCAGAACGTAGCAGTGTTGGAAAGGATGTGAAATCCAGTTTTGTCTTCTGGTAGGTATTTAAATTTAAGTATTTTCCCAAATGGCTGGAGAATAATTTGGAGCTGGCTTTCATCAAAGCCCATTACACAATTTTTGATTTTACCAAGAAGTGTAGAAGCTTTGTTGACATCTAAATAGCAGATGATTTTGTCATCTATTGTTTTGATAGTGCTTTTAAAGTTGTTATGATTTGCCAATTATTAAATTCAAGTGCTATATATCAGTCATTTGGATGAGTTGAAATGTGCTAAATGCTATCTCCTATGTTGTTCTGCCTGATTATGTTATATAGAGATTCGAGTGGGAACTTAAATAATGAGCATTTAGGGTCAGTAATGGCTAAAATTAAGCTTTTGTCACTGTTATAATCAATGAGTGATTTAAGTAATTTTATCAGGATCATTTGATTAAATTGGATTGTCAGATTTGAGTATTGCAAGTGATTGAATTGATTGAATTCATTGGGTTGATCCATTAGATCTAGATACATAGATTCTGGTGAATCAGCTATCACGTGGCACTCATCATGCATTTGTTCATTGTATGAGTATGGTAAGTTATAGGCTGGAATTTTGGTTGAAATAAGTTGTTGTGATATGCCAATTTTTGTAATGTTAGCATATGATTGTTTCACATGGTGATCTATAGTTTGATTGGCATTTATATGAGAAATTTTGTGATTGATTTGTGGCATGATTGATTGAACATTGGAAGTAGGAAAAGCATTTATATTTTTTTCATTTCTTTGTAGTGTATTAGGGGAATTTGTGCAGTGTGCCTCTATCGGGAGATTTGGGATAATTCCTCAGATTGTTTACTTTTTGATTGTATTTGAGGGTTTTGATGATTAGATTCGGGTTCAGAATCACAAGTTCTAGAGATTTTTTATTATCTCTGAATATAACATGGTCATCTTGCTGTTCTAGTAATGACTGTTTGAGTGGTTGTTTGATTGAATTATTTTGTTTATTATTATTATTATTAATGTTTTGGTTGCTTTTTGAATTTTTTGATTTATGTTTAATTTTATTTTTGATTGTGTTAGGCTGTTTTTCAGAGATGTCTTCACAGCTGCCATCAGAGGATGTATGGTTGCAGCTTTCTAAGGGAATTTTTTCAGATTGATTTCCATAATTATTTGTAGCCTTTTCTTTATTTGTCGTTTTAAATTTGGATTATTTTTAATTTTTTGTTTGTTTTTGTAGTGTTATTTGTTCATTGCAGCTTATATTGTTATGTGTATTTATTTGTTCATTCTACAGAGGAATGTTGTTTTCTATCTCATCACTGTTAATGCTTAGTCTGGGCATAGTTGCTGAGATATTCTTGACTTCATTTAAGGATAAGCCAAATACATCACATCACATGCAAAGCAAAAGACATAACTACAAGAATGGCCAAGTTTTAATTACTTTGGGGCAACAGTTTTAACAATAATGATAAAAAAGAGTGGACAAATAGGTTTTTAAAAAAGAAAAAGATTTCTTTTGAATAACTCATTTAAAACTCGCTTGTAGTCTTGCGTTGTTAGCCGAGAGGTATCGCAGCTGCCATGCAAGCAAGTAGTTGGTTGCAGACGATTGTGGGTTCGCGTCCCGGCCGATGCTATGACATATGGGGGAAAAAAAAAAACTCGCTTGTATTATTTCTAAATTTAACATTCACAGTTCAAAGTTTAAAATTCAATTATTTAAAGTTTGAAATTAAAATATTGTTAAAAAGAGATTTAAATTTCACTTAATTAAAATGTCAAACTTATAAAAAAGATTTTTGTATTGTAAAAAATATTTTGTTACTGTAATTAAAAAAATTAACTAAAAAATGATTAGAAAGATAATAAATATAATTTATTTTTTTAACAATGAACCATTAAATATAAAGTGTAAATAAAATTTTAATGAAAAGCTCACACTCACTCCAACATCTTCCGTCTGTCTTCAAATTTTATTTTTATTTAGCAGTCAAGTTATGAATAAAAATAAATATTGTAAAATGATTATGATACATGATAGCTAAAGCCACTGTGTGTGTGTGCCATTTACCCTGAGATACAATGTTGTCTGGATTAATTATTTATTTTTAGCCTGTTATGTGATCAAACTTGAATTGCCATTTCTGAGTTGTTTTTAATCTATGTTAAAAAAATTTTAAAATATAAAGCAGCTAAAGAAATTGAAAACTTAATGTTTCTAAATTTTCAAGGATGGATTAATAGCATCTTAAATACTGGAATAGATACCAAATATAAACCAAACAAATAAAGAAAAATGTTAAGCTTAACAAAAAAGGGATTTTAAACTGGAGACTTCAATAAAACTTAATGTTTTAAGTATGATTACCTGAAGAATGGTAATATTTATATATCTATTATTTATTTACATTGTAATAGTGTCTTAATATTTTATATATATTTTAATGTATAATATTAAATTTATTAAAATAATGTAGGGTAATTTAATTAATGAATGTTATTGTATAATAAATATTTTTTTTGTTATTTATGACTATAGCTTCCTGTCTTTCTTCTCATAAATTCTGACCATTTAAATATAATAAATTAATTTTGTAATAATTTGGCTTTGTATTCTACTAAATTAATCATACCGTTTAATAATACTGATGAACTAGAATAACCTCATATGGACTTCCCAATATTGGGTGGTGCTTTGGTTTAAACCAAATATAAATTCATAATCTATACAGGATCTGATTTCCCTTAGTTAATTAGGAGTGATTTAATGGTCTGGAAAGATGATCATAGTGGATAATATTTTTATGAATATAGCTAGGTCTGACTATTAGTATAATTTATGATTAAATTGTATTTGTCCTCATATCCTGTTTCTTCTCTGTTATTTGGATTTAAGTGTGAAATCTCAAAAGTTATCTTTTATCATTAAGCATTAAATTTAAAAAAAAAAAAAATCCAAATAGTAGGATTGGTGAAACATATATTGCAACAGAATTGACCACAAAGATAAATAACACATTAATAAAATATATGCTTATCTAGGGAAAAAATCATGTACATGGTGGAGTGACTATAATAAAACAAAATTTTTAATCTAAATTGATAATAGCCATAGATAACGATCAGACTGAAGCTTACATCAAATACAACCTTCGTGCAGCTCCAGCCATATTTCTTTATTAATAGCTACTTTGTATTTGTAATATTATTCTGATTTAAGTAAAAAAATAATACACTTGAATGTTAGATGAGAAAATTTAATGAAAAACTATTCTTAACTAATCTAAAAACAACCGAATATAAACAATATAACTCTTTTATCTTGATATATTTATATAATCGACACAATAAAGTATGAAACATATATGACAGAAAAGATTTTAAAATTAATAATTGCATTCTATTATATTTCTGAATTTAATTATATAACCAAAAGAAGAAGAAAAAATCATTGTATTAATTTTTACTTAAATAGAAAATGACCAACTTAAAAAGCAAAATCTTTTTTGATATTGTAATTCGAATTATTATTCATTCAATAAAGTCATTTTAAAAGCTCTTAGCGAATTTATCTTATTTTTGTTTTCTGTTGCGCTAAACACTTTTTGACAGTAATACCAATTTAAAATTGAGATCTCTTGCCACAACAAATGTATCCTTGTAACGTCATGCCTCAATTTATAAATTTATCAATGTAAATAATTTTTTAAACCACTAAACATCACATGATCACTATTTCCTATGCTAGCACATAACTGTTATTAAAACAGGCAAAACTCTCCATACAGTAGTGCCACTCAGTGCCAATCTGAGTAATCAATGAATGCCAGAAGGCTTGTGCATAAAATCCCCATCTAGTGCCTACTCATCCAATATCCCCAGGCTAGTTTCTGACTTGTGGCCTTCATCAGTGAGGAATTTTGGATCTGAGAGCACTGCATCTAGATTTTAGGATCTAATGCAACCCTCCAGAAGCCACCTTTTATCTCTACTTAACTACAAAACTATGAGAATAAAATTGAAAACACAATAATATTTTCAATCTAAGATCAATAGCTTATATAGTCAAATGGGTCTGAACCCAGTTCCGTACCATACATTTTGGTGTCTTTGGCTCTTAACAACCATAGCTACCACTCTCCTATTAGGCAGGATTAGTATTAAACCACTAAACATCACATGATCATTATTTTCTATGCTAACACATAACTGTTATTAAAATAGGCAAAACTCTCCATACAGTACTGAACTGGGTTCAGACCCATATGACTATATAAGCTATTGAGCTTAGATTGGAAATATTGTGTTTTCAATTTTATTCTCATAGTTTTGTAGTTAAGTAGAGACAAAAGGTGGCTTCTGGAGAGTTGCATTAGATCCTAAGATCTAGGTGCAGTGCTCTCAGATCGAAAGCTCCTCACTCGTGAAGGCCACAAGCCAGAAACTAGTCAGGGGATATTGAGTGAGTAGACACTAGATGAGGATTTTATGCACAAGCCTTCTGGCATTCATTGATTACTCTGGTTGGCACTGAGTGGCAAAACTGTATAGAGAGTTTTGTTTTAATAAATAATTTTTCCCAGAGTTAGTAATTTTTTTTTTGTAGTTATGTTTTATAATGAAGGAAATCAGAGATGTCTAAAATGTGTAAATACTTCTCATCTCAGTAATTTTGTCTTGTAATTTGTAGTTGATTTCTAAATTTATTTATTTAATTATTCATTATCCAATTTTGTTACAACATCTGTAAACATGATTCAGCATTGGTATATACCTAAATGTTTTCCAATATTATTAGGCATTATTATAGTTCCACAAAGAAAGCTACATTTTTGGACAGATCAAGTAACAGTCCGACTCAGATTTCATCATGTTGTTATAAATATGCACAAATATATAAAAATTTCAATCGTTTTCTTACCTCTAATTTTATAAGAACCACGAAGAAGATAAGACTAATTTCTCCCAATTTTTATAGCCTATGATAATGATTTTTTTTGTCTGGCAATCAGTCAAATGTTATAGCAACTATTGGAATGTCTGAATTAAGTGTTTGTTCTATTAGGTTTTTTTTATTGATACTTACTATTTTTTAAAAAAAATAATTTTATTTTTAAAATATTGTTCTAAAAATAAATAAAGACATAACCTTTTCATTTCTTACAAATTATATTGCTTGCAACTTATTGATATATTAAGATTTGCTTTAAAAGTAAATAAATGAACTCAGAGTTTTTATACACAATAACTTTTTGTATTCATTTTTTAAGAGTTATATAGGTGACCTACATCAAAGAGGTTATATTTGCTCCTCCACCATTTAGGAATAAAATAAGAGTCCATTCACCAGAAAACCTGTTGATTTTATTTCAACTAAAATTTTCTTCTACATTTACAATAAGGTCAGAATTAATTGAATTTTTTTATAAAGTGGAGTTACAAACTGGTACTCATAAAACAAAAAAAAGACATATTTGGTATATGTAATATTTACAAAAAAATATATTATTATTTGGACATGACTTACTCATTTGGATGTAATGACACTCACAATGCTGAGATATATAAAGAAATCGATCACTGATAGTGAATATAGGAGGATTATCCGTTTTAAATACAATATGAAATCTACCATCCCACATACTAATTATTACTAATATGCATAAATAAAGCCTTATTTTACTATGAGTCTTAGCTAAAGTGCTTCATGTTATAGAACTATTGTTAACCATTCATGAATAAAAACACAATCATGAATTTTTTATTTTGAGGCTTAGATGCTAATAATTATATATCATCAAAGTTTTGTCTGGCTCACCTTTGATTTTTAGAAGCTGATAAACATGCAACATCAGAGTTAGACTTGGCTCACTTTTGAGACTTAAATGCTTTTAAACATAAATATAAATGAATGGGAACAGTGATGAGATAAAGAACTATCTGGACTATCATGAAAACACTGCATTCTCAGAACAATGATAAACCCCTCACCCATCACCAGTACTAAAAGTAAAAGAGTCAAACTTTGACAAACTTTCTCATAAAGTTATTAAATTTAGTTTAGATTTTTATAATAGTAACTTTCAGTGTTTATTCCTATCTTACTTTGTAATTTTAGAATATGAATATATATTTCACCTTTTTCCTAAAACATTTAGCCTTTTAACAATTCCAGGGTCATCAACTTAGAAAGTAATTTTTATTTATATAAGAATTAAATTTTATATCTTTATTTTTTTATTAATATGTAGGTTCTCACTCAGAATGATCTGAAAAATCATTTATTGACCTTATTGTCACTCTCAATCATTTCCAGAATAAGTGAAATATTCTATGCTTTGTTTTCTAGCTCTACTTTCTGCTTTCACAAAATCAGTGTTTGAATTTAATAATTTCTCAGAAAATCTGTCTGGAATATTTCCTTTAAATTTAGGTTTCTTTTCTTTTACCCCCTAAATTTTATTCTCTTTACAGTACTTTTTCTTTTGTATACCTTGCCAAGCAAAGCACTTCTATATTTAATTCTGTTAACCTGATTCTCTCTAACATTTGAGCAGCACAATTCCTTTTCTAAATTAATCATTTTTTCACTTTTTCTCTCATTCACAACATGTGTACATTCAGCCATATGATCAGCTATAACACAGACCTTAACATCCAGACTTCTGTACCATTGCTATATTTATTTATAAGTATCATTAAAAAAATGCACTCCATATTGTGAATTTTATTTGTTTCCTCGAAATTATCATTTATAAAGAAGGCATTAGCATTAATTTTAACATCATCCATGGTTTCTCTGTCCATGCTATACCTGAAGGATCATTGTCAATATCTATCTTCATTCCATCTATTGAGGTAATCATCTTTTCTTTAGTTTCCATCACCTCCTCAATTAATGTAGTCTGACAATGATCTGTAATTTTTTTACTTCCATTCATATTGGGGTTGTCTCCTACATCTTGTGTCAACATAATTACATCAGCTTTAGCTTTCTCTTTTGCCATATCATAGTCATTTTATACTCTTTGATTTTCTCTATCATCTGGATTCTATCATCTTTTATTTCTTTTATTAGTTCATTTTGTTTTTCTATTTGGTTTTTTTAGTTCTTCATATTGTTTTTTCATATAATTTTTTAATTTTTCATGTTGAGTTTTGCAATCTTTATTTTGTTTTTCAAGACATTAAGGAGACATTTAATTTCTGTTAACATGTTCATGATGGTTCGTAAATTTGCTACTAGGAGTCTCAGCTTCATTTCTCTAAACTTGCACTATTGTCTTAGCTCTTATAATATATATTATCATTATATATAAAAATTATAATAAAGATAGCAAATAGGCAATTTCTACAAGAATAGAAAAAAAAATTATTATTTCTTTATTTATAGTGCTCGCTCCTCTTTTCACTCTATGCCCTTTCTCTATTTTTACTGCCTTTGATAAATTATTTATCTGTTTGCCTAATTATTATCTCTAACAACCCTGTTCCTATAACTATCACTGTCTAATGATATGTATAAACTTATTTATTGATTTCTTTTTACACACACACAAAATAAAATTTTTCATATTTTCAGATAAATATTACTTATTTTTATCATCATACATTTCATTAGCTAATTTATTTTTTAGTCAGTATTTATAACTTATAAACCTTAAAATAATATATATATAAATTTCTATCTAACATTAATATTTTAAAATTGAACTGGGTTCAGTCCCTGTTTTGGATCAAAATGATTCCAGATAGACTCTCAAATCTAATGGAATTGCCCACAAAATAAATAATATATGAATCAAATATATACTTGTCTAGGGTAAATTGACTATAATAAAACAAATTTTTTTTCCTAGTCTGATAATAACCACAGATAATGAGCAGACTGAAGTTTACATCAAGTACAAGCCTTCCGCAGATGCAACCATATTTCCTCATCATTATCCTCACCACATTTATTCTGATTTAAATATGAAAATAATATACTTATATGTCAGTTAAAAAAATTTAATGAAAAACTATTCTTAACTAAAATAAGAACATTATTTATTACAACAACAACAACAACAACAACATAATTAGCCCAATGATATTTTAAAATTAAAGTTTATTCTATTATAACTCTGAATTTAACTATATAACCAAAAGAGAGAGAAAGAGGGAGGGAGAGGGAGGGAGGGAGAGGGAAGGAGAGAGGAGAGAGAGAGGGAGGGAGGGGAGAGAGATGGAGGGAGGAGAGAGGGAGGGAGGGAGAGAGAGGGAGGAAGGGAGAGAGAGTGAGAAAGAGAAAGTGAGAGAGAGAGAGAGGGAGTGGGGAAAAAATCAATATATTAATTTTTACTTAAATAGAAAATTCAGAATAATCACTTTGGAAGCAAAAAAAATAAAAAACCTTATACTTAGTATTATATGCCAAACATGCTTTCAATATCTCTAATATGATATCAAAATCATAACAATATAGACATCACTTTAAAGATATCAAAAGCATGCTCTGCATACTATATTAAGCATATAAACATTCCAGTTTAAGCTTTTTCTATTTTTTCACTTCCAAAGTGATTATTTGAATTACAATTCTATAAGAAAAGACAAAAAGTATAAGTAAATTAAATAAAAAATGAACATTTTGAAAAGAAAAATCTCTTTTGATATAATTCAAATTATTATTCATTCAATGAAGTCATTCTAAAAGTTTTTACTGAATTTATCTTATTTTTGTTTTGTGTTGAGCTCAATATTTTTAAACAATATCAATTTACAAATGAGATCTCTGTACATAACAAATATGTCTTTGTAATATCATGTCTCAGTTTATAAATTTATCAACTTAAAGAATTTTTTTTGCAGGGATAGTAATTTCTTCCTTTGTAGTTATGCTTTATAGTTAAGGAAATCAGAGATATCTAAAATGTGTAAATACTTTGCTTCCTTGGAAATTTCTTTTTGTAGTCCATAATTAATTTCTAAATTTATTTAATTATTCAGTTTTGTAAAAACATCTATTCAATATTATTAGGGCATTATTATAGTTTCACAAAGAAAGCTAAACTTCCAGAAAGATGAAATGACACTCTAAAACAGATTTATCATCTCATTATAAATATGTATAAATATATAAGAATCCAACCATTTTCATAACTTTAATTTCATAAGCAGCATGAAGGAACTAAAACTGATCTCTCCCAATTTTTATAGATGATGATAATAACTTTTATTTATCTGGTAATGATCCAAATACCATAGTAACCATTGGAATGTCTGAATTAAGGGTTTGTTTTATTAGTTTTTTTATATGGATACTTAATATTTTTAAAAATAATTAATTTTATTTTAGGGAATATAATTTTAAAAATAAATAAAGACATAATGTTTTCATTTCTTATAAATTTCCAATAAACCGTTTGCAGTCTTTTGAAACATATAACTATTTGTATTCATTTTTTAAAAGCTATTGACCTAGATTAGAAAGGTTATAATATATATTGTGGTGTCAGTAACCAAAGAATCAATTACTTTCAGTTCACCATTAAAATGCTTCATAATCTTGAATTTAATTATTATTAAAATGTGTAGAATCAAGAATAGATATTTGTTATTTTTATATATTGTTGGGTTTTAAAAAAGAGCTTTATAATCACCATCCTACTATTAATATTATATAATCAACTACTGTTGAAATAAAGAACTAGACTATAATACTAGGATCAACACATAAAATGATTATTTAAAAAAATAGTGAATAAATTATATTATAAACTAGTTTATAATTTCTTCTATACTACTATTATTTTTGCCAAATATTATTGGTATTTTCTATGCGATGTAAAAAAAATAACGAAATACTAAAAAAAAAATTGCATTATAAGTAGTTTCAGCTAAACATTAAAATGAAAAAAAATTGACCACAGCTCTTCTGTTGAATTGTCTAAACAGATGGCTCCCTGCCCCCTCATTTCTTATGGAAATCGATCTGGGTTCTTAATATTTTTACTCTTACTACATTAAACTGTACAAAAAAGAAACAATCAATTATAATGATTTAATTTTATATTCGTTTAATATGAGTTTTGATATCGTTTATGCAATTAGTTGTAATTTTATTTATCTTAAATTTTCAATGTTTTAAATAGTTTGTTAGAAATTATTCTTTACGGTGGAATTAATTTTACATATTTGTACGCCAATCATAATTCATTTTAAATATTATTTTGCACCTGTTGTAGAACATTTCTTTGAACAGTAATAATGGTGAACTGGTAGGTTTTATGAGTTAAAGATTTCTGCAGCTGAATGAAATAAAAACAAAAATCTCAGTTTGAGTAATTGGAAGGAAATTGTTTATTTAGTTGTTTATTAGAGATGGAATTGTTGTGCTTAATCTTTCATTTGATTTTTGAATGTCATGTGATCTCCCGAGCAATTAAACATGATTATTCATTATAGAACACACATATAGAACTTTTACACCTACATATTCACAATCCATGGTTAAAAAAGCATTAAATAAAACAAAATTAGAAATTTCTAAATTTGAATTAATCCACCTGTATGAATCAAAGAATCATTTCTCAGACAGCCGTTTTTTTGTTTTGCACATTCAGTCACTTGCTTTTCTCTCAATTTTCTTTAGAAATTTATTACTATACTAGATTTTTTGCAACTGAATTATTTTATTTTTATTGTTGCTCAAATATTACTATTTAAAAAATTAAATTGCACTATAAGAATGTATATATGTTAAACATGTATACTGATTTACTTCTATCTACAGTTTTATGTATTCATGGAAAGCTTGGAATTATAGTGGATAAAGGGAGAGGCTACTATATATATATAATTTTCTTTCTCTTTTGTTTTCCTTTTTTGTCTGCCTGGAATTCATTTTAAATAGCTAAAACAATGATGATGATATAAAGACCAATTTAGAAGTTTGATATACAATCTGAAATTTAACGTTGAGGCAATGAATATATTTCATTCTAAATTGATGCCTTTAAAAAAAAAAGTGTACAAGTTTTTAATAGTCAATTAATTTTAATTGAATATTATAATTATTTTATACCTTCGCCACTGTAAAAACGTTAAAAGCTGAAATCTCTTCTGTATTATTAAATAATTCTACTTGTTTGCATTCTTTTATTTTATTGTGTAAGACTCGCAAAGCATTGTAGCTACGATGACACGACATAATTGTCAACGATAGAAGGAAAAAAATAAAATAATGTTTATTAAGACCTCCAATGCAATTATTAAAAAGAAAGCAATGATGATCAAACCGAAACACACATTTGTCACAAATTCCTATTAAAAAAGAAAAAACAATTAAAAGTCAAATATTTTTGATTATTAGTGATATTTTATTTAATATCTACTATCTTCTAGTTTTTATCGCAAGCACACATTTATATACACACACATTAATATAAGTTTACCTGAAGTGGATATAAAGTTATCAACTTCATATTTACTTCGAACAAACATACATTAGATTGGCTTAGCTCGCTTTCTAAAATACTTTCATGAGGTATATAAAGCCAAACAATTTTTTCAGTTGTCAATTTTTAATGATGTATGTGAGTGCATATACATAAAACAAAGATTTAAAAACATTAAAGCATAATATGATTAACATTTTTTAAGTTTACACAAGCTGTTTTACACAGTAACAAACTCTCCATACAGTAGTTTCAACCAGTGCAAGCCTTAGTAATCAATGGATGTAAGAAGATTCATGCATAAAATCCCTATCTAGTGCCTATTCATCCAGTATCCCCAGATCAGTTTCTAGCTTGTGGCTTTCATCAGTGAGAAACCATTGGATTTGTGAAACCTAATCATCCAATATCCCAGATTAATTTCTATCTTGTGGTTTTCATCAGTGAGAAGCCTTTGATTTGAGAGCAGTCTCTTACATCCAAGGCTCCTCATTGATGAAAGCCACAAGTTAGAAACTAATCTGGGGATACTGGATGATTAGGCACTAGATATAAATTTATGCACAAACTTCTTGCATCCATTGATTATTAAGGCTTGCACTGTGTGGTAGTACTGTATGAAAAGTTTGCTTCCGTAAAACAAATATTTTTATGACATATTGTCATTCCAGATATTGAGAGTTTAAATATGAGCCAGGATAAATTTATTTTTTTTAGATTTCAAAAAGTAGATTTTTTTTCAGATAGATGGCCCTTATCCAACCAAGTTAATTATTTAGTATTGATTGGAAATTGGTATCTAGATATTTATAGATAAATACTTCATTGTTCTATAGAAAGAAGTATTGAAGAGATTTTTATCCTGAAACAGAATTGTTGAAAGTCTATTTTATCATATATATATATATATATATATATAACCATTAGAAAACAGTCAACACTTAGACAATCCCAATATAAATAACAATCAATAATTTCAAACTGTTGCCAAGGCAACCTCATTTTAACAATAAAGGTGGAATCCTACCATTACTTATGGTCCCATATATTAATATAGACTTTAAAGATTGCAACTTGACCCCATAGATTGAAACTGTTGATACAAAGAAATTTAAATAAACCTCCTTAAACAGGTAATTATAACCTGTTCTGAATGAAGACTAATAAATAGTCAGTTATAACATCACAAATTGCAATTATAATTTTCAAATTGCACCCAAAATATTACTTAAATAATAAGTGTAATAATGCTCAGGGCTAAATAGGTTTATAAGTAATCATTAGAAAGCAGTCAACATTTAGACAATCCCAATATAGATAACAACAATAAAAATGGAATCCCACCTTTATTTATAAATCCCATATATTTATATAGACACTAAAGATTGCAAATAAATAAATATTTGTTTTGTCAATTTATGATCTAAAATATTATTTGACAAACCAAGTAAGTTTTGATTCAAAGAACGATATTCATTGCTTAAATTTAAAAATAAATGAAACTGTGTAAAACTACTAAAAATGAAACTATACATTAAGAATACAAAAGCATTTCTTCTTTTCCTTCATATGGAAAAATATCAATGTAGGAAGATGTTTAAACCTCTATATTCATCTCCAGCAATATCTATGAGACTTCATATTTACTTCATATTCTGGTCTAAATGATGTAATATTTTGAACTTTCAAGCAAATTAGATCTTAATATCTAACAACATTATTTTTTCTAAGATACAGACATGCACAAGTAGATCTGACATGTTTGATGCATCATATAGAATATAAAATAATAGATCACATACTAAGCCAGTGCTGGGGATTACAGACTATGGGACAGAATATTTGGTACTCTCTCACCAGGTTCTGTGTCAATATTATGATTACTTGCACTAAGTTTTCTCAGCATTCTGTTTATTATTATTTATCCTATTAGTTTCATTTTGTTGTCCTCTTGTGCATTAGATATACATTTCACATATGACCAAAATCCACAAAGGAACAATCATTATTAAGTTTAAAATAATAAAAAGTCATTATCAGAAATTGATGTTAGATGGATTATACAGAGTTCGGACAGGATAAGTCTATAACTGAGGATTGCTTTCCAGACACTGGAATAATGCTCAGGCCTCCTTCCCTCAAGAAAATGCTCTTCTATTTTATTATTATATTTGTATATATGGTCTCAATTTTTCTGTTACCTATTATGTATAAAATTTAAATAAAGTTACCATTGTAAAATAATTGATAACATTTTCTACTTAAATCATTTTCCAGTCAGACATATGTGTGGATAGATATGGTGCTAAAATATTTAAGGTCCAAAATCAAATTAATTATAATTAAGATATATAAATAACTAATCACAGTAGTACAATTACAAAACAATCTCCAAATTACAAAAAGAACTGAGAGAAGTAATAATAAATGAGGAATTGAAATTGGAATTCAAGTCAAATTCCACTACTTTTTGATTCCAAAAACAAATATCTATACTTTACTCTGGATTATGGGCTGCAAAATTCAAATTTTTAATTGCTTTTCCTTTATCATGTTTAATGGAATATGGGTTTAATGCAGTCACAAATCTGTTAATTAAAAAAAAAACAAGTAACCAATTACAAATAGCTGATAGCAATGATGTAAGGTTGCTGCTGATAAAAATAAAGCCAACATCAACACATTAGGTTCATGCTTCTAATTATGATTAATTTTAATATTCATGATTTTTATTTCAATGTTCATTACTGTAATTTTCTGTGTGCAATGCAAATATTACTATGGTTTATTTTTTTAAAAAATAAATTTTTATTTTCAAGCTTTACGGTATTCTATTCATAACATCTTTCATTACTATATTGTAGGCATTTATGCTCCAGAATTCTGACACTCTACTATAGCATTAAATGACACTAGGTTTAGCAACCATTGATGATGAACAAAATAAAATCTGCTAAAACCATTAGGGTCAAAAGCCAATGCCTATTGAAATGAATGACAAGTATTACAAAAGATAGGAACCAATTATGCCACAGCAGAACAAATCATGACAAAAGTGAGTACAGATATGAATAGTATAGTGTTTAATATGAAATAATTTATCATGAGTTTCCCAGGTAAAGAAGTAAAGCCACAGCTATGATTCTGAAAACTTATAATAGATGACATCTTTTTTGTCTTTTATTATGAAAAATATTAAATACAACAAGCAAAAAAAAAATCATGGTCAGAAGATAAAACTAAAATAACAGCTAAAGGACTTAAAGTTGTCTGAAATATCTATACACTTTTCACATTTTTAATGTTTGTTCTATGCTAACATTAGCAATGTTGATTTTTAAAAATTTTATTACATGAAAAGAGTATTATGTGATTCATTAAAACACTACTATTTCAGATATCAATTGTTTTGGAACATTGTTAGATATCAATTGAATTTTTCTATTTGTTATCAGGAAATTAATTTATAAATAATTCTAAGTTTAAATAATTTCAAAATAAACATTTTTTCAGAAATTTTTTTTAAAAAAAATTATTAGTTATACACTATATGTGCCTGCTTCTGAGCATACACTATTGTAATTGATAGTATGCATACATATAAACATAAAATGAACAAATTAGCAAGTTTTGTAAAGTATATCTTAATTAAAGCTGAGAACTCTAGGAAGTAAAAGTTGAAGCTATTATTATCCAAAAGTTTTTATTTATATCCATTTTCTTTAATATGTTAATATATCTGTAAGAGTGTGTTTAAATATGTTATATCTATATAAAGTTCTTTGATAAAGCTTTGTATATATTAAATTCAGCCAAAAACTAACTTTAGCCATTAAAAGACATCAGGTGTTTGAGTTTTCTCCTCCTAGCTAATGGAGAAAGATTAATCTGAACACCTAAGAATTTATGAGGTTTATCTGAGAAAGGAGAGAATGCTGTTCCCTGAGGACAGTCTCCAAGCTGCTGATTTTGCTAAGTTAAAAAACAAATCCAACTCAGAAAAAATATGCAACTGTTGTATGAGCCTAGGGATAAACTTGCGAGATGGTAAGAGCACAACCAGGTCATCCATGTAAGCTATGTAATTAATATATTTGTTTAAACAAGGAGTAAATAATCCAGGAAGGCTCTACTCCAATGATATCAGGAATGGATTTATATATATTATAAACAGCAGAGCACTCAGTGGAGAGCCCTGCAGAATATATTTGGTCAGTTTGAAAAAGTCTGTGAGTTTTTCATTTAAAGAAATTGCAACCTGTCTATTGTTGAGAAGATTTATAATTATGTTTATAATTCCAGGGTGAATATACAATCTGCCCAGAAGGCGAATAAGATGTGGAACTCTCATGGAATCAAAAGCCTCAGAAATATCCAGTTGCACAACAATCAGTTTGGATTTTCTAAATCACCTGGTATAGTCAACAATAATGTTGAAGAGGTTTAGGTCCTCCACTGTAGACAAGCACTTCCTGGCAAACTGAAATTTTGAAACTTAATGCAGAACCTGTTCCTGGATCTTATCTTTAATAATTGATTCAGTAAATTTTATGATTAGTGGTATCATAGAAATTGGTCTTAAGTTCTCAAGAGATGAAGGAAAACTGTCACTCTTGAGAAACAAGATCAAGGCAATTGGGTAAAGGCTATCAATTTCCTGTGACCCCAATGCAAGTACATTAATCATATTGTAAATGATTGGAACAGAGAAAGTTTCAAGGTGTTTAATGAGGAATTTGGGAATCCCATGGAGACCTGGATGTGTTCTATCCAGCACGGAGGCCAGCTTTGATCACACAACAGCCTCCAAAATTTCATATTTATCATCAGATTTTCAATTGGATGGACAGTTGAAGAGTTGGAGTGTGGAGTACATTGAAGCCTGTCCATTAAAGTAGGAGGATTTGCTATCTTAATATATATCTGAGCACTTGTAGCATATATGTGCAGAGATGGTAATCTGGACCAACTGATGATTGCTGGTTTAGCATGAAATATGTATATTGGTGATTATTTATCTTTTCGACATATGTGTGTTCAGGTGTATCAGTATTATGAGATAGTGTGGAGAATGGTGAGTCATGTGAAAGTCTGTGCTCATACCCTGTCTATTACATATATAGACGCAGGTATATTTAAGCCTGTGTATTTCATCTATTACATATGATCAGGTGTATGTGGTGGATCTTCAAGTTTGCTATGATAGTGATTTAGGATTTGTACCATCAGGCTGTTGCCAGTATAGATGCCTACCCCCACTTTGATCATTGAAGGAATTTTTGAACTGTTCTGGCAACCAAGGGCCCATCTTATGGACCCTTTTGAAAAATTATGTGGTCTAGCTAGATATAATTTTGATTTCTTGGTTACCAGATAGTCAATCACAATATTTGATAAATATTAGCATATTGTTGTTTTAGTGCAATAATTGATTGCAGTGAGGCAGGTGTAGGTGACATATTTTTCGATGTTTTGTTGATGTTTTCCATTTTATGAAGCAGAGCTATCAGAACTTTATTTTTATTTGTGTAGAAGGCAATCAGTGAGGCAAGAATGTTCACAAAAGCGAACCATCTCTCAGCCAGATTAAAAGAAAGGATATTTAATTTTTTGAAAAACATATATGCCTCAGAGATGATTGCTTCTGAGACAGTGGATTTAAGTAATATTTTTAAAGTAGATTTCATCTGTGCACAGGACTGCAGTTGCAAATCAATAGTTAGTGAAATCATGATCACATGATGATTCGAGAATGGGACTGGTTGCAGGGCTGGATCAAAGTAAAAATAAATTCAGGTGAATAGTAAAGTAGGTCTATTAATATGGCAAACTGTTTGGTGTAATATGAACAGGAATTTGGTGGAAAAAAGCCCCGTGCACACATTAATCTGGTGTTTATTAAATGTACAAATTTTCACAATAAAATCATTGTAATTAATATTACTACTAGCATGATGGTGGGGAACGGATTGACTTTTAGAGCTAGACTAATTAGTTGAATTATTCCATGAATGAATGAAGTGTCTCTTTTAAAATAGAGATAGACAATATTAAATTTGAATAAGTTGATCATGAGAGTCACAAAAATCAAATTATCATTCAAGAAACTCATTTTAAAGCATTGAATTATTGATTTGGAGGGAATGAGTATAGCAACACTGGCTGAGGGGTGGCTGGCAGTGGAGTAATGAAAAGATATGATTTTCTGTAGCTTGGAAATGATATCAGGATTAGTGGTGATATGTAGCTTTGTTTCAGAAAAACACACTGTATGAGAGAAAAGATGGATCCAGTGAGTGATGGCATCAACTCTTTTGACAGAGTTTAATCCCTGAACATTCATACCAGTGAATTTGAGTTTCATCACAAAAATCTGCAAACTAACAAAAGAGCAACTTGCAAAAAAATTGGAATTTATAGATAGGGAATTGTTGCTGTAAGGTATTCCTATTCATTATTAGAGACAGTACCAGAGTCTGTCTCCTCCAACTTTTTAGCTCACCAACTTTGGCCTGATGTCTTCTCAGTTTGCTGAGTTCCTAATTGGTCTTGTTGATTTGTGTCCATTTGCATGTCTATTTGTTTCAGATTATCATAGATTTTGTCTTTACTACTTAGAGTTTGAGGCATGTCCAATTTCAGTTCTTGATTATTTGATTTTAATTTCTTTTCTTTCTTCTTGGAAACACACTGCTCATTGTCTGAGGAACTTTTTCCTGAATCTGAGGTTTCATTGGAATGAGGAATCCCTGTTGCTTTTCTTTTGGATTTGGGTTTTGGCATAGGCCACTCTTCCATTAGAGTCGAATCTGATTCTGTGCCTGATGAAATTACACTGGTCTCATGAATTACAACAAGGGATTTAAAGTTGCTGATGTTTTGATAAAATCAGGCTGGAGTGACAAGAGCAGTTCAGATGTTGATTTGGGAAAAGTGGTCTGTCTGCCAGTGGTGCACATTGCACTTATTTTATATTTTATTTGGGCAATCTTTTACCAAATGAGTGCATGAATGACAAAAAAACATTGTGCTGGTATGCCCCAAAAATTTATTTTAAGCAGGGTTGACTCAGCACAGTGAATTGTGGGTATAGACATTGGTGATGTTTCCTTGGTCAGCACAATTGTAAATATAGCTGAGCACATTTGCCCTTTTTTCAAGAATATAACTAAGCATTGACACTGTGCTATAAATCAGCTAGAGTAAAGTCTAAGTAAAAGTTCCTTATGTGGCCTATCAATGTGATAGGTCTATCCATATCTACTGAGACCACAACTTTACCATCTAAGAATTTTATGGAGTTTAGCACAATTTGCTTTTGAAGTGTATCACAGCATTCTATAATCATATATCTATTGTTAGGATGATGTAGTAATTTGTGGATATGAATCCATAATTTCTTGGAAGTGAGTTCTTTGCATAGTTCATCTGTGGAAAACATAAATATTTTTTCCGTCTATTTGTAATCCCCAGAATGATATTTTTTTCACTATAATAGTTCAAAAATGATCTTAAAATCTATGATTATATTGTTGATTTCCACTTGATCAAGGCTTGTAAGGGACAAATCCTCTTCAATTAACCTATTTTGCTCTGCATCTGTAATCTCCTTCTCCATTATATTGACTAAATCATGATCTGATTGGTGGAATTTATTAGTTGTCTGCAAAATATAATAGTTAGATTGATTTTTAACCATATTAGCATAAGATTCTTTATGTGATCTGGTCTCATCAGAAATTGACTGTGTATTTGAAAATGAAAGGTTTTTTCTTAGAAATTTATGAAGCTGGAAAGCTGATCGTTATTGTTACTTATGTCGATTTTTTCTTTGAAGTTTTTAATATTATTAGCGTCAGTTTTTTAAGTTGAGAAAAATCATCAGTTTTAATAATTTCCTCAACCTTTTCTGCATTATCAGAGTTGTCTCCAAAAATGAATTTATTACTTGATGTAGTAGATTTATTAATTATAAAATCCTTTTGGTTAGAATTTTTGATGTTAGATGTTGCTTTATAATTTTATCCTGAAACCTTCTCAGGTCTTTTATTGTTATTACCTTTAAAATCGCTTTTTTTTTTTTTTTTTTTACAAAGCTATTATTTTTTTTTATAATAATCTCTGTGGGGAGTTTATTTTTAATTAGAATAAGGTCAAATTTGGAATTAATATTGATTAGGGGATTATCTTCACTAGGTATAAGTTTTCATTTAAAGTAAAACAATCAAAAAGTTTTTTTTATCCATTTTTCTTTGTGAGCTTCTTCTCTATTTAGCGTTATGTATGGAATCCATTTTGGTTTCAGAGTCTATTTTGGTTGCTACTAATTATAAAAAGTTTTAAAACCACGTAATTACTCAAAGACAGCTGAATTAATTTTTTTTGAGGAAATTCGAGATTAAATAGTTTGTCATCCCTCAAAGACACTATATTAAAAAAGAATAATTGAGAAACAAGAAAAGATAAAATATTCTTTAGCCCAATTATTGCAGCTAGGGCTGATGCATAACAAATTTAATGATGGGTTGATCTAAATGCTCTGGTTAAGGATTGTATTTGCCTAATAAATAAGTGATCAATACTGACTATTTTTGCTTTCTCTAGACTGTTACACATACACACACACACACACACAACTATGATTGGACGAAATTAGTCATTATATGTTTTTCCTGTCGCAAGTGTATATTTGACACAGTTAAAATTTCAAACCATTTTTGGTGTGATTTAATGCTGACACCATTATTGCTAAAATAAATTAAAGAGTTATTCCATCTTAAGCCTTTTATAATCTTGTCTCATTGATACTCATAATAGGTAATACCAAAACGTGCCACTTCTGATGTCAAGATAACAAAAAGTAATTCTGCCATCAAAAGTCTGTATAAGTGATTTTATTTTTGGCATTACTAAAATTACTTTGTATTTGATCAAAAGTGATAACTATCTTGTATTATAGTTTTTACTATAAATGATTAAATGTTCTAAAAATATGAAATAAATTTATGATCTGTTTAAACCTATTTAAAAAGTCCATATTAAGCTTACTGAATCAACATAGTTAATTTTATTCTGAAATTTAAGGTGAGTTTTATGTTCTCTTTTTTAACAATTCGTAATAAGGAGAGTGGAGTGTTTGTGCATTGGGAGACAATAAACTTAAGGTACTCCCCCCCCCCTTTAATGTATGTGTTGTTTATTATTTACTCTAAAAAATAAATTAAAGAGAGCACCGCTACAAACTTTAGGTACCTATAATTGTATAATGTAAATAGCAAAAGTGAAACTGTGCAAAATACTGAAGTCAAGGGTAGTAAGAAGAAATCATTGAACTCCATATAGCAACATAAAATTTTCTTTTATCATCATTGGTTAATTTGTTATAATAAATAATTATATATAAAATGGCACAATTGTACACTAGTTTTATTTTTGCTATGTGACTGGTTTCTGAAGAGAAGAAACCCTCAGATATAGCAGAGTGATACAGTTCAACAAATCGGAAAACATAACTAGAGTGACTCACTTTGTAAACTCAGTAGAAGAAACTAATTAATTGTGGCAGCTTTTAATTCAGAAAATCACAAGTTTAAAATAAATAATGTCAATTTGTGGAAAAGTTATATTGAGCAGGTGGAATATTACTTGTTTAAAAACAAGATTGATGACAACCATTATAAAATCTCCACACTTCTGTATTTTGTGGGACAAGACATTATTCAATTGGCTATAGGCTTATTGACCCAAAACATCTGGAAGACCTACCATATCAAGAGTTATAACACTTTTTAAATGGATAGGATGGCTTAGGCTAAGAAGTTGGATGCAGATGCCACAAGAAATATATGTGGACTTTGATTTAGCATTAAGAAAGTTAGCTAAAGACTGTGATTTTGGTCCAGAAATAAATGTCTCTCTACTGGAACAATTTTTGTATGGGTTGTCTGACAATAATTTTAGAAAGGTTTTATTGAGTGATCTGTATTTAATATATAAAAGTGCCATGAATAAATGCATTGCACATGAAGCCATGTTAAATATAGCATTGGAATATACCAGGTCTCAATCTCCTGAAAAGATTTCACTCATTAAAAAAAAAAAAAAAGAACATCTCGATTCGCAGTAGGGGATTAAACAACAATAATGTATTTGATGTGGGAAATCAGGACATGTAAAAAACATTTGCAGGTATAAAGACAAATTATTCAGACTTTGTAACACTAGAGGGAACTTAGCTGTAGTTTCTAAAAGTCAGATTATAAATCTTGGGTAGAGGAGAAATATAGAAAACCATCTATTAAGACATTAAAATGGATCACATTCTTTTAGATTTGCAAGCTTGTGTAAAACAGGTCACTATGGAAGTCAATAGGGGTGCTAGTTTTCCATTAATCTCTCATAAAGAGTGAATGAGAATTATAGAAGACCATAAAAATAAGTTTGATCTATATAAAATAGACTTGGTGTTTAACAGATTTAAATGGCAATAAAGTCAACATTCATGGAAAAATTACAATTTCAGTAATGCTAAATTCTAGGCAAGGATTTCTTGTGTTATATGTTATAAATAAAGATATTAGGTCTTACTAGGAAGAAACTAGTTTGCTCCTTTAGGAAATCATATGAATATTTTAAAGATTGTTTATGTGGAAACTATAATAAAAAAGAGATATCCAGAATTTTTTATGCCTGCATTAACAGATCTTAGAATGAGACTAGTCGATGTGAAACTGGTAAAAGATGCAAGAGCAATTGTATGTAAATCTTGTAAGGTGCCTTTTGCATTAGGGGATAAAGTAGAAAAAACATTAAATGATTTGGTGGCTAAAGGAGTTTTAGTACCCATTGAGGATTCATCCTGGGCCACACCATGACAATAATAAAACCAGATGGTAGTATTCATTTATGTGACAATTATAGAATCACTATTAATAAGTATTTAAACAGGGGATCTTATCCAGTCCCAAGCATACAAGAAGTACTGGCATTATTGCAGAAGACTAATTATTTTGCCAAAATAGATTTGAAAGCAGCTTTTCATCAAATCCCTGTAACTGAAAACTAAGCAGAGTTATTTACTTTAACTACACATAAGGGATTATTTAATTGTAATAAATTATCTTATGGTATATCAATTGCACCAAATGTCTTCCAGGCAAAACTGGATATGTCCCTTAGATCCATAGATGGTGTAATCCCATATCTAGATGATATATTGATTATCAGCACTCTGAACTGGAAAAGTGAGTAGATCTAGTTTGTTTAAATCTTGCACTGCCAAGGCAAAATTAAAGGTTAATCAATGAATTTGATCCATGAAAGAAATTAAGTTTCTTGGACATATTACAAATGCTGATGGCCGGTATCCAGAACCTGTCAAAGTAAAAGCTGTAAAGAATGTAAAGAAGCCTAAGAATATAAAAGAACTACAAGCATTTCTAGGACTTCTCAATTCTTATGAAAGCTTTCTGAAAGGAAAATGACATCCATTATCTCATATTATATCAACTATTTAAAAAAAACAATAAATAATGAACAAGACAAGGAATTTAAAACTGCAAAAGATTTATTAACTTCAGAAGCAGTACTGGTACATTACTGTAGTGATTTAGCTGTTAGTGTTACAACTGATCCATTTGAATATGGCATTGGAGCTGTGATTTTATAACCATGTTATGAAGGTGAACATTCAATTGTGTATATCTCTAGAGAGCTGACTTCTGCTGAAAAAAATTATAGACAAATAGATAAAGAGGCATTGGCAGTGGTTTTGCAGTTAAGAAATTCTATCACTATATATATATATATGGAGTTTTATTGTTTATACCGAAATTTTTGATTCTGAAAAAAAATCCCTGATCATTTAAGCCAAAGTATGTTACAATGGGTAAATATATTACCTCATTATAATTTTTAATTGATCTATAAATGAGGAAATAAGATTGGACATGCAGATGCCCTATCTAGATTACCAGATAGCAAGGAAAAGATATTTCTAATTAAAGAGATAAATTATATTGATGAAATGAATTCCAAAAAAGTAAACAATGCCATCATAGTAGATTGGATGAAGAGTGATGAAGGTTATGTCCAATTAATGCAATGGATAAAATATGGTTGGCCACATAAATGTTCTGCAGTAGTAAATAAAGTGATTTATCCTATAAGAGATGGACTCTCTGTCTATAATGACTGTATTTTGAACAGTGATCACATGCATGTTTCTACTAAGGTAGAACCCACATGTTAAATCTATTACATTAAAGGCATCTGGGACTCATGAGAATACCTGTGGTGGCCCAATTTGACTAATGATATTGAGAACTTAGTTAAAAGATGTTCTAATTGTCAACAGACAACCAAGCTGCCATCCAGGCAATTGGAATCATAGGCAAAAACTATTTCTCCTTGGACACACATTCATTTAGATCACAATTGTCCATTGAATGAACATTTAATATTTCTTTTGGTAGATTCTTTTTCACATTGGATTGAATATAGACTGCTCAGGAATACTAGTGCTAAGGGTACTATCATTATTTTAAACGAGTTATTTGCTACACATGGCTATCCCAAATTAATTGTAACTGATAACGATATTGGCTTTATGTCAAAAAGTTTTATAGATTACAATATATTCTTACATCTTTGTACCATTTTGAAAGCAATGACATCACAGAGCAAGCAGTACAACATCTAAAGTATAAGAAAATTAAATTAAAAAAAACATGCCTGAAATCTTAGTACAAGCCATCTATAGGCAACATTTTATGCCTAATATGGCAACTGGAAAGACTCTAGCAGAGTTATTGATGTGTCACTCTTTTTGCACACATTATCTCAATGATTACCTGCCAGTGCTAAAAGTAGTAAAATTCCTCAAATTACAAAATTTTTACCAGGTGAGAAAATTTGGATATATAATTTGCTAAAACATAAATGGATTCCTGGTGTTATAACACAAATATTGTCAAGGCAAATACATTTTTGTAAATTTACAAAATGGCAAGAAATTCATGAAACATGTTAATCACCTTCGCTATCACTATCAAAACCCTATACCAGATGTTTACCTAAAGTTGCCAGAAGATAAGATAAATAAAAAGCATGTGGATAAAACTGATCCTAGTAGCAATCTTGATCTAGAGACATATAAAAAAGAAGTTGTGTGAACAGCAATAACCAGGACTGACTCATGACGCAGTTGAAGATTGGGAAAAAATTCATGAAGCTTCTAGAATACGACAACCACTCATTAAGTTTGAAAACAGCTTACTAATTACAAAGATATTTACAACATTTTGTAGAAACAAATAATTTTAATATGCTTTTGGAATTATACTTTTTTTTTCTACTTTAGTGATAGGGAAAAAAAATATTACTACGTTTTAAAAATTGATTGATAACTTTCTTAATTTTAGTAATTCCTAATTTTCAATAACATATTTAGATTTGTGATTCAGTTTGCTATAAGAATGAGCAAATTATAAGAATGAGCAAATTATTTATTTAAAACCTTATTCAAAAGGCAGATGAGAAAGAGTCACAAAATACTTTATATTTTTATAAACTATTCAATTCAATTTTCTGCACACATCAAAACCACTTTTCCTTCTTCCTTTACATAGTTTGAGCTATAATATTATTTTTTTCAATTTTACATACTACACCTTCCTTATAAAATTATTCAATAACATTATAAAAAATGTATAGACCATTTTTTGTTCTTTTAATTACCTAAACTGATATACTTAAGTGACATATATATGTTACATCTTGTATGCACATATACATATAATGTTATAAAATTTCCACCTCACAATAAAATCTGTTTAAACTAATTATATAAAAAAACTAATTGAAATTTCATTTCCATCTTTTAATTATAGTTATACTTCACAATGTTTGTGGGTGTGGAATATACTTCATTATCGAGAAAAGAAAGAGAGAAAAGAATGATTTAAATTTATATATCAGAATGAGTCTAATTACATATGAAAACAATTAATAATTTTGTGAAGATTACTGGCTAAAAGAAAAGAAGGAAAAGTATATTTTGCTTTCTGTTTCATTATTAAGTTAAATTTGGAACTAAAGAGTGAGTGTTGAATAGAAAAAAATGCTATAAAAATGGGGTGGGTAAGTGGGTGGGGGAAGAATGTTTGCAAAAAGAGAGAAAAGCTCTCATGATGACATCTGACGGTATAGCTGACATTCCTCCTGGGAACTACCTTCATAGTGACCAACAATGTTACAGTGCCCTTGTACTATGGTGCACTATGCTCAAAGGAAATGTGTAAAAGTTTAAAACAACAGCAGAGAAAAACAAAATGCTATATTTACATATATATAGTATATTCTGGTGTTGGAACTGAATGTATGAGTTATAAATCAGAATTGATTTTCCTTTGGAAAAAAATAGTTTTGGCATCTTCACGGTTACAAATCCACTGTGATGGACAGTGCATGATGAACAGTATTGTTTATACAGACTTGGGTAAATATCAAGAATGCAATATGTGTAATAGGATATAGACTCATTCTAATAATTAATAATATTATAATTTAAATGAGTAAAAATTTGGAAGAATTACATAGCTTGAATGTGAAAACATATCTTTTCACTAAATTTATTTAAATAAAACTTTTTTCCCCTTTCTTTCTCATATTTATAATTATTTAATAACAATCATATATAATTGTTTCTGAGATTAAGTATTTTTATTTATAAATGAAGTTAAACAATTTGGTCTATTTGTAACTTCTGCCCTAAGTGATTGATAAGGTATAGTGGGGATACTTTTGTTTCAATATTCTTGTCAATTATGATGGAAACAATATTTAATTTTATCTTTGTGGCCCAGTGCCCACCTAATGTAGCCCCTGGACCAGTTATGGGACTGGCTTAGGAAGATTCTTGATTTTTTTGTTGAGATGTAGTCAGCAATGGCTTGTTGATTCATTTTGTATTGTTGCTTAAGCTTATGGATTAATTCTGTTGAAGCAGGGACTGCAGGTATCTGTTTCAAGGCATTGCTGATTAAATCTATCTTGTGGAGAAGGGAAGTGGGACCCTTATTCTTGGCTGTATAAAAAGAAATTTATTGTACTCAAAAAAAATATTGACAAATGTGAATCACGCCTCTACAGGAAATAAGGTGAGGATGTTAAATTTTCCTAAAATATATGTGTAACACTCAGATAAGATTGCTTCTGAGGCAATGGTTTTGAGTAGGATGGGGGTGGATGACTTCAAGCATGCATATGGCTGTGGAAACTGGTCAATTGATAAATTGACCTCTATTGCCAGGTGGTCTGAGAAAGAACCAGTTTGGAAGGAGGTATCAATGATGAAATGAAGATCTGGGGAGTAGTAAACAAGATCTCTGAGGGTTGCATATTGCTTAGTTTAGTAGGAGAAGGCTTCAGTGGGAAAGAAGCCCTATGCACACAAAAGTGGGGTGTTTATTAGATGAATGAATCTGAAATTGGAAGTAACTGAAAGTAGTATTAAAATCTCCAAACATTAATGTAGAATAGGGTTGGATCCGAGTGATACATTTATTTGTTGGATTAATGAGCGAATTAACAATAAGTCAAAGTAAACAAAGATGCTGTTCAACTTAAAGGACCAGTGAGATAATGTTACAATTAGGAGGTGTTGATTGATGGAAGTTCATTTTATATGATTTGAATAGTGAATATTTAGGAATTAGGATGGCAACACCTGCAGAGGGAGGAACCGAAGTCGAGTGATGAAAGGACCCTATATTGGCAAGTTTAATTAGTAATTTTGGATTTGTGGATTTGAGAGCTTAGTTTCTGCAAGACAGATGATATGAGGTTTAAATTGGTTAATCCAATTTGTAATTGATTCTATTCTTTTGATTGAGTTCTATATTTCAATTGAGTTCAGGCCATGAACATTGATGCCAGAAAATTTAAGGTTTATGTGGTCTGGACTGGAGCAGTTAAGTTGGCATTATGCTTTGGATTTGTAGATTGTGAAAAGGCATTTGATTCTATAAACATTTCTTCAGTGATTAAAGCATTGGATCATAAAGGTATAGATCCAGGATATTGTCATATTTTAAAGAATATTTATAAAAATGCTTCAGCAACAATTAGATTATATAACATTGAGAAGGGTGTAAGATAGGGTGATTCCATATCTCCAAAACTTTTTACAGCAGTGCTGCAAGAAGTATTTTCTGGATTAAAATGGGAAGCTAAAGGAGTGAAAGTAAATGGAGATCCTTTAAGTCATTTAGATTTTGCAGATGATGTAATTCTTTTTGAAAATAATGCTTTAGAGCTGCAGGAAATGTTGCAGGAGTTATCAGATGAAAGTGGGAAAGTAGGACTGAAGGCAAATGTTAAAAAGACTAAAGTAATGTTTAATGGATTTTCTCAAAATATGTTAAAATAAAGATTGATTATGATGAGTTAGAAGAAGTTAACAGTTACAAATACCTTGGTCAGATTATTAATACAGATAAAAACATAATGGATGAAATTAATCATAGAATTAAACTTGGTTGGAGTATTTTGGTAGAAATAACTTGATACTAAAAGGAAATAAACCTATGTGTTTGAAAAGGAAGATTTTTTATAAATATGTTTTGCCAGTTCTTACTTATGGATCTGAGACTTGGACACTTAACAGAAGAGCAATCAGAGACTTCAGACCACTCAAAGAAGTATGGAGAGATGCATGTTGGGAGTAACAAGAGATCGAAAATGCAATGTATGGGTAATTAGAACAAACAGGTGTTACAGACCTCATTGAAAAAATTAAAAGACTGGAGTTGGCTGGACATATTGCTAGAAGAGATGATAATAGATGGACAATTGAAATTTTAAACTGGATTCCAAGAGATTGTAAAAGATCCAGAAAGAGACCACACATGAGATGGATGAATGAAATAAGAAGGTGTGCAGGAATGATGTCGAGAAGAGAAACTAAATATCAGAGGAGATGGATTGAACTTGGAGAGACCTTCATTCTGCAGTGGATTGATAATGGTTGTTGTTGATGATAATGATGATATGTAATTTTAATGAAAGTAATAACATCTCCAGGAACTATATATAAGCAGGGCTTGTAAGTCAATAAATGCAAAAAATAGAATTATTACATAATTCAGTAATATTTATTTAATTATATATATATGTACGAGTACTAAAATTAATAAATATAATTAATTATTGATAATATTATAATATAGATTTTAAAAATTAATTAATATTTAACTAATTTACAACATATTTTAATCATCTATTTTATTACGAGTATTTTATTAGTTCTAATATCTATGTTACTTACTGCAATGTTTGGATCTTGCCGGTTTATTAATGTTACATGTTAAACACATTGCTGTTTTGGAGAATAGGATGCCATCTTTGGGATAAATATCTTTGTACAACTTATAAGTTTCTATATTAATTTCTCCTGGATCAGAAAAACTACATATGATAAAAGAAATCATATTAAGAATGAAAAACCACACGGGTAAAAGAAGATGTTCTTCGTTTGGATAGTATTCAAGTAAAATCGGAAAAATATCATAAGCCAATTCGGTGTATGAAAGCGAAAGAATAAGTAAATAGAGAGATTGAAACACAGAGTTCCTGAAATATATATATATAAAGTGAAAATAGTTTATTCTTTTTTTAAAAAAAAATTTAAGTAATAAATAAATAACATCATTTACTATTATCACTTTAATTACATTTTCTTTTTTTAAAAAAAAATTTAAGTAATAAATAAATAACATCATTTACTATTATCACTTTAATTATATTTTCACAATACTAATTTAATATAAGCCTTATTTTTGATAATTTTAAAATTGTTGTTTTAAAGACCATATCTTAAATATTTTAATAATGTTCAAAAATTATATATTCAAATAAATACGCTTTAAAGTATGTACATTGCACAGAGACAAAACTCTTCATATAGTTGCACCACTCAGTGGAAACCAGAGTAATCAATGGTTACAGGAAGGTTGTGCACAAAATCCCTATATAGTGCTTATTCATCCAATATCCCCAGACTAGTCTCTAGCTTGTGTCTTTCATCAGTGAAAAGCCTTGCATCTGAGAGCACTGCACTTAGATCTTAGGATCTAATGCAACCCTCCATCTATTGATTACTCTGGCTTGCACTGAGTGGTGCTAGTATATGGAGAGTTCTGCCTCTGAGTAAACAGCTTTTGTAAGCATAAAGAAGGGTGATCATGTGATGTTTGGTGGTTTAAGTATGTACATTCATATCCCTCACTGATTTAATAACAATTAACCACAAATCATTCATGCCATATTTCTGAAAAAAAAAAAAAAAAATCTTTTAAATTTTATTGCACATAATGTAATAAATTCTGTCATAAAATGAGAATTTAGCCAAATGTTTTTATTGTACTCATACTTATAATAACTTTAATTAAAATGTTAAATGCCCTGTGTAGTTTAACACAGTGATAAAATGACAAGAGGGAGAGCTAAAGATTCCAGAACCAAGTTCCGTCTGATTCTTCAACACTTGAATATCTCATGATTATTTAGGAATTAACCATTCAATATTTTATTTGATACTTTAAATGCTATGAAAGAAGTGATTAAAATGAGCTAATATTTTACAAATATATTAATAAATAAACTAAAAGCTATCTAACTTTAATAACTAAGACATGCTTGTACTGTATAATTAAATTTAAAGATAATAATGTACAATAAAACAAAAAGTCTTTTTTTTCTTCCTGTCTTTTGATAAAAATTGGGAATTCATAACTACCAGTAGTATATTATTAAGAACCTCATTAAAGGGATCTTACTGTTTATGACAACTTAAAGAAAAACTTATTGTTTATGTCATAAACACAGACTCATATAAATAAGATTAAATACTTTATTTACATATATACACAGTATCTAAGTATAGCGTTTGATTGCCATGCAACTATTAGCGTAAGAGTCTTCAGATGCCCTTCTGTTTACAAAACCCTTCCAGCTATACCAAGACAGCTAATATATAGTGACACTTCCAGATGTCTTGTAACAGCGTGTCTCATGTCTGATTTATGATTTAACAGCTTTCAATCCTAGCGTGAACTTGCCTCTGTTTACCAATATAATGAACTATGTGCATATGCCATTCAGCGCTGAAGGTAATTTGTTGTTGTCTGATTTTACCTCCAAATGGAGTGCATATTATAGCAAGATCCTTTTCTATAATGATAGCAATTATATTCACTGAACATTATAATCTATTGACCTGTTTCTGCTATTGGATATTTATCCATTCATATATTCATTGGTCTGTAGCGATAAATACTCAATTTAATCAAGATAAAATGAAATCTGGACTAATCCATGAGTCAAAGGTAAGTTGAGGTTCAATTAAAATCTATAATTATATCAACTATTCTTTTTATTTACTCGGAAACATGGATTGCAATCTATTTATAAAAAAGTGAACAACTATTAAAACATTATTAGGATCTTCTAGAATGGGCATAGTTAAAAAAATTAAAACTCTTTAAAAATAGTGACTAAATAGTAAAGTAAATAAATTTAGTTTATAATTAGTTCTAAAATTTGTTCCATTGGCTTTATGGTTATTATATGAAAAAAATTTCCCTTAAGTGAAAAGTGTTTATAGTTGATTCAGCTTGAGATTCTCAGACCCCCCCCCCCCCAAAAAAAAAAAAAAAAAACCTTGATTTTTTTACATATGCCTTAAAAGTTGTTTATTAGCTTACTGATATTTAAATTATCAGAAAATTTGATGCTTGTTAATTCATAAAATTTAATGTTGATATAAACATACACTGCTAAGATTAAAAAATTATAGGGTAATTATAAAATGTAATAGCTGTAGTGTTATTATTACATAAACCACACACTTCTATTAGTGTCATACTTAATTAAATACGAAGAATATAATCATCATTTGAACTAATAATTAAACAGTGGAGTCATTTAAATATTTTTGCAAATTACATAAATCGAACATTGATTAATCCTATATGTCTGTTACTGTTTATATAATTGTGTGGTAAATCTCTATTAGTTATTACAATTATTAAAGTTTATTATCGATTAATATAACTTATTACACCTTGATGCAAAAAAGCAAGTATAAGTTGATCGTATAAAACTGTTATACCAATATAAATATTAAGTTATAGTTTTACATAATAAACTTCCACTATAACTCCTAGCACTGAAAATATTTGGTATAATATTTATGAAGCAAATTTTTGAAGATTAACTTCAGTTTCATTTTATTACATATATTAACTTTATTACTGTAAATAATACATCTAATAAAATGTTCGATAAAATAATTGACCTACAAGCACATATACATAGATTTTTAAATATTAATCGCAACACAACATAGACTATTTTTCTGAAGGTTTGTGATGATGGTGTTCTAGCTGTATTTTAATATTGGACTATTTCCATCATCTAATATGTATGTTGAATGTCTTCAGAAAAGTTTAATTTTTAGTTAAATATTCCAAATGTATTCAACTGTTAGTAATATCACAGCAAACAGGTTAGTATATGCACCAATTGTTAGTAATATCACAGCAAACAAATGTTAGTAATATCACAGCAAACAGGTTAGTATATGCACTAACTGTTAGTAATATCACAGCAAACAGGTTAGTATAGGCTCAACGTTTCGAGAGGTATTTTTCTCCCCTCTTCTTCAGGTGTTGCTGGCCTGACCAGCAACAGTACTAGCATGGGATTCGAACCTGGATTCTTGGATTCTCGATTATTTAAATTTAAGGTAATGCTCTAACCAACTGAGCCATCCTGCTAAAGGCAACAGTATGTAGTAATTTCATATACTTATCTATAAAGTTCCTACTGATTTCTCCACTTTTTCCTCAGAGCAAAGTTGATTAGTGGTATCCATACATTATGTATAGTCACACTAAGTTGGCTTATGGGATTTTTTGCCATTATCATGTGAGCAGCTTCTTTAAATTTTCTTCTTTGTACCTTTTATTCTTTATCTAATATTTTTGTATTTTCCCAATTGAACATATGTTCATTGCTCCATACATGGTCTGTTACCTTAGACACATCTGTTTTCTTCCTTCTAATCATCAGTTTGTGTTCTTGCTGACAAAGGCAATGCAACAGTTGTAATGGATACAACTGATTACAACAACAAAATATAAAAACTCCTCACAGCAGGACAATATAGAAAAGTGGCAAAAGATCCAATACCAAGTATGGAAACAAAGTTACAAGCATTACTCAGAAAGCATCGCAAGTATTTCACTGATTCAGAAAAGAGTAAAATAACATCATATTTCAGCAAAATTCCTCATCTTTATGGTCTACCAAAAATTCATAAGGATCATGTTCCATTTGACCTATTGTTAGTTCTAGAGATTCAACCTGCCAGAAATTGGCAGGATTTCTTCTCAAAGTTCTAAGTCCTTTGGCATACAAGACCCAATCATTTGTCAGAGATTCTAGACACTTTGTAGAATTAAACAAGAACATGAAAATTGAAAGAACTGACTTACTGGTAAGCTTTGATGTGGAAAGTTTATTTACAAATGTACCATGTGAAGAGGCATTGTCTATTGTAAGGAAAAGATTAAATGATGATAATAGTTTACAAACCATACCAGCTCTTCCTATTGATAGCATAATGGAACTATTAACATTCTGTATAAAAACAACCTACTTTCAATATAATACAGAATTCTTCCAACAAAATCAAGGAATGGCTATGGGCTCTCCATTGTCTCCCCTGATTAGCAATATTTACATGGAAGAACTTGAAACCACAGCCATAAAAAACTACTCCTTATCCATCTAAAGTTTGGCTTCACTATGTGGATGATACATTTATTGTATGGCCACATGGTGAAGCATTGCTACAAACTTTCTGGACACACATCAACAACATATCCTCTTCAATTAAATTCACAATAGAACCAGAACAAGAACAAAAACTGGCATTCTTAGATGTTCTTGTGACAAGACTCCCTCATTGCAAAATCAAAACTACAGTTTACCAAAAACCTACACATACAGGAAAATATCTAGCCAACACATCTAATCACACCAGAAACACAAAATATGGAGTTATACTATCACTGTGGAACAGAGCAAAAGAAATTTGTTCAGAAACTGGTGATTTGGAAAAAGAAAAGATCTATATAGAACAAACTCTTAAGTAAAATGGTTATCCATCAGCTGTTATTAAGAAAACATTAAATAGACAACAAAAAGAACCATCAAGAGAAAAGACAATTATTGGTACTGTAGTGTATCCATACATTCCAAAAATAGCAGACAAATTAAGGAAAATCTGCAATCAGTATAACATCAGAACCACTTTCCAGAGAACAGCTTTCCAGAGTCATACCACTCTACGAGGAATTCTTACATCTACAAAGCCTAAACTTGAAGTGCTGCAAAGAAAAAACTGCATCTATGAAATACCATGTGAATGTGGAAGCACTTGCAAAAATATAAACTGATGATTAGAAGGGAGAAAACAGATATGTCTAAGGTAGCAGACCATGTATGGACCAATGAACATAAGTTTGATTGGGAAAATACAAAAATATTAGATAAAGAAGAAAAGGTACAAAGAAGAAAATTTAAAGAAGCTGCTCACATGACAATGGCAAAAAATCCCATAAGCCAACCTAGTGTGACTATACATAATGTGTGGAAAACACTAATCAACTTTGCTCTGAGGAAAAAGTGGAGAAATCAGGAGGAACTTCATAGATAAGTATATGAAGTTTCTACATACTGTTGCCTTTGGCAGGATGGCTCAGTTGGTTATTGAGTGTTACCTTAAATTTCAATAATCGAGAATCTAAGGACCCAGGTTCAAATCCCATGCTAGTACTGTCACTAGTCAGGCCAGCAACAACTGAAGAAGAGGGGAGAAAAATACCTCTTGAAACATTGTGCATATACTAACCTGTTTGCTGTGATATTACTAACATTTGTTTGCTGTGATATTACTAACAGTTGAATACATTTGGAATATTTAACTAAAAATTAAACTTTTCTAAAGATCAACATACATATTAGACGATGGAAATAGTCCAATATAAAAATACAAATATAGACTATGTGTGTATATCTATATAGATAGGTAGATAAAATAAATAGCCTCTAAATAATCATTGCAAGACAAAAATCTCTCCAACAAACTTCTTGTTGAGGAATAACAATGGAGAAATAAATACTCCGACTGTTTGACAATAAGCATTTGAATGAATTTTTATGATTGCTTTTATCCTTTACCTCTAAGTTAAGATTAATTAACTACCTTTTTATGAATAATATTGAATGAATGATTAGCCTCATTGTCTACGAAATAGCTATCTGAAAGAAAAAAATTTAAGTGAAAAAGTTTTCAAGTTTGCTAAAATGGATTTAAATTAAGGTAATATGCATGGCAGTCATGTGGTTATCATTGTAAGATAATATGCATGGCAGTCATGTGATTATCATTGTAAGATAATATGCATGGCAGTCATGTGGTTATCATTGTATTATGAGTCTTTTAATACTGTATTTGTAAAACTTTACTAATATCTTAACAGAAGTATATTCTCTTATTCTTATCTTTTACTTTCTTTGCATCTCTGATGAAGACTGCTGGATAATTGAAACTGTAAGGAAAATAATGAAGTTTTTAAAGAAAATTTGTTTGCATTGAAGTGTATATGAAAGAAATATTATAATCAATATATATATAAAATAAATAAAAATATCCGTTAATTAAAAATAATATTGTAATTATAATTGAAATAATATTTTTAAACGGTTTATAAACAATTCAAACAATCTTTAAATCCGCAGAAGTACTTTCAGTTACTTTCAAACCTGCCTCAACTGCTATTAAATTCAAAAACTAAAAGCGGAAGCAAACGTCATCAATTCAAATTCCACGAATCTCGTATTTTAATGTTAGAAGCTTGTCGATTTATCAAATGTGTTTTATTCCTGTTTATAAAAATTGCCTCTTTAATTTTTCTTTTACTATGGTTTCTCTCTTCATGAAGAATTTTCACATTTTCAAAATTAAATTTAAATTTATGTTTACATGTTTTTTCATGATCAAAGAAAACTGAAGAAGATATTAAATCACCATTATTTTTATTTTTTACACGCTTATATAACAATTCGTGTTCCTTCAATCTTTTCTCAATATTGCACCTAGATTCACCTATATATATATCATATATAGGTGAATCTAGGTGCAATATTGAGAAAAGATTGAAGGAACACGAATTGTTATATAAGCGTGTAAAAAATAAAAATAATGGTGATTTAATATATAGGTGAATCTAGGTGCAATATTGAGAAAAGATTGAAGGAACACGAATTGTTATATAAGCGTGTAAAAAATAAAAATAATGGTGATTTAATATCTTCTTCAGTTTTCTTTGATCATGAAAAAACATGTAAACATAAATTTAAATTTAATTTTGAAAATGTGAAAATTCTTCATGAAGAGAGAAACCATAGTAAAAGAAAAATTAAAGAGGCAATTTTTATAAACAGGAATAAAACACATTTGATAAATCGACAAGCTTCTAACATTAAAATACGAGATTCGTGGAATTTGAATTGATGACGTTTGCTTCCGCTTTTAGTTTTTGAATTTAATAGCAGTTGAGGCAGGTTTGAAAGTAACCGAAAGTACTTCTGCGGATTTAAAGATTGTTTGAATTGTTTATAAACCGTTTAAAAATATTATTTCAATTATATATATATATATATATATATTATAACGGTCAGATATGTGGACTCTTACTGTATCTGTGCTACAGGGCACCACCAGGCATTTGGAACCTGGTAAATTTATATAGTAGGCAGATATGTAAGTTAAGAAAAACATTTTTTATATATATTTTTGTTCCGACTGTCAGCCCAATGCCACTAGCTCATGGAGTAGCAGAGATTTAAAACATTTCTATAAGTTTTAATAAAGATTTATATTCTCAAAATATATTAATATTTAAAAAAAAATAAAAATAAACCACTACCAGTAATTAACACACAAAACATTTATTAATGCACATATAAATAAAACCGAGGAATAAAATTTCTTTAGATTTTAATATTAATTTTTAAATTTAAATTATTATTTTAAACTATTTGCACAATTGGATACTTTAATAAATTTTACTTTAGAATGTTGAGTATAGATAGGCTACATAGATTACTCAGTCAAAAACATTTCAAAATAAACATAAATGATCAAAATATAAAGTCATTGATGGAATTGCAGAAGGAAATTTACAAGAAACCCAATGATATTCATCATAAGATGCCGCATTGACACCAATAACTTAAAATACACTCGAATAAATATATTTTTAGATACTCAATGTGAGGTATCATATTTATTGAATATCTATATATTTTAATCAAATAAAAACATAATTAAACGTTAACAATTAAACGTTAACGAATCTATGCAACCATCTATACCCAACTTAAATTTAATGCATTTAAATAATTTAGTCAATAAATATTAAAAAAAATGGAAATGATTAAGTCAGCAAACTCAAAAGTATAAAAATTAAACATTAATAATTGATTTGAAAAGTCAGATTAAAGTTTATTTAAAAAAAAATTTAGGTTTAGCTTGTCAAATCTTGAAAGTTCTTAATTATTTTTTTAAAAATTTTTCAGTTATATCTCTTACAGTAGAAGAGTACCGGTTCCTGGTGTCAATTCCCATGAAGTCTTTATTTGAAGACCGGTCTATCTGAAGATGGCCTTAGCTGGTTCAATCCTGGTATTATTTTATTTTATTGCAGAATCCATATGATTCAGGTCTGCAACAGTACCATTCATAATTCAACAGTTATTTTCTTTGAAATAAGTGAGAGAGGGTGACAAGTGTGTCTTATCGTCCTTCTCACAAAATCAAGCTGGAACTGTTCTTAATTTCAATATTTTTCTTTTTTATACACATCGTCTGGATTCACTGAACAATCAATCATTTTTATTAGGGTCCGAGTGTTGATTTTTGCTTCTATTGGACATTCTACTTCACAGCAGGAAACAGGCTTTAATTTTTATCTATATCTTTCATCTGACTTTTTAATTATATAAAATCTCCAAGGGCTAGTTTGCTTTTCGATAATTAATAACACAATCATTTCCATGTTGAGATTTCAGGAATTAAATCTTAATGATTCTATTTTTAATTATGTTACTTTTTACTAAAATATTTTATATTTAGATCTTTTATCTTTTTTTATAAAAAAAGTATGTTCAAATACTTTTTTTTTTATTTAAAAAAGAAATACTTTTAAAGTTTTGCATCTGTGTGAATATATATACATACATTGAACAACTCTTTTTAATTTTAGCCTTTAGTTTTTTATTTACGAACTTAAGTTTTTATTTTAATCTTAAATTAATGTAACAGCATATTATATACATATTATATACAGTTACAATATATATATATATATTGATTTGTATATTACATATATTGTGAAACGAATACAGATATCAAACTTTATTTATTATATATATATATTAACAATGATATATTCGCTTTCATAATAAATTTGCCTAAGTATATAAAATATATAAAAGTAAAATTAAAGTGAATTAATTAAAATTAATTTGATATTTCAAAAATAGGTGTTTCACAAGTTAAAGAAGTTTCTTTAGCCTTTTAAAATCGTAGTTAGAATTATTTAAGAAAAATGCAGAAATGGAAGTTTGTTCATTACAAAATAACATTATTATAATTACATTCGACTTTCCATCCAATGTTAGAATAAATTGATTTGAAAGGGATGATAGGAAAATAAAATACAAAAATGTGTGGGCAATTGCAAAAGATCCGCATTCCTTCAACCAATTAGGATTCATGTGTTCCATTGTCTGAAAAATAGAATATCTAATTGCCGTATTTGTATATTGTACACAAGCACCTTTATACTGCATAACTTTATTCATTCAATATGATTCTGTCAGTGTTTTGCCGAAACTGGTTCAGGGCATTCAATTAGTTTATATTTATTATATCTTTTCGTCAGAACTCAAGTCAATGAAGGCTTAAGAATTAAATATATCTAAATCGTATATAATTATTGTAATATGTTCATTTGTTTATGTAGTATCCAAATCAATTCAGTTTATTGATTTCAAATGTAAATAAAATATTTTAAAAGACTTTTTTATTGCAGACAAGCAGGGTATCAATATACATTATATCAATTTTATGCTATCCAGAAAAAAAATGCAAAAAAAAAAAAAAAAACCCCAACAACAATGTGGATAAAAACAATATGAAAACATTAAAATTCATAAATTTACTATATTTTAACAAATAGCAGCAACTATTTTATTTATTTTTTTATCTTAGAATGCTGTATGCTATCATACTTATTAATAACTGAATTTTTTTCTACAGTACAGACTTTTTCATACTTGCACTCCAATATGTAATGTATAAGAGGTTTGAACTCAGATTTTCACATGACCCTCAACTATCCATGCTATCTCATGCTGCTGACACACTTGATTACACACATGTTGACAAGATAAACAATCACCAATATATGTATTTTGTGCTAAACCAGCACTCATCAGTTGGTCCAGATTATCATCTCCACACATATATACAATCAATACTCAGCTTATATTAAGATAGCCAATCTTCATACTTTAATGGACAGGCTTCAATCCACACCATCCCACAACTCTTCAGCCATCCATTTCATTGAAAATGTGATGATGAAATGTTCAAAACCCACATTGGTGCCAACCTTCTCATCCTACCCATGTTGACCATAAGTCACTCTGACTCCTCATGTACAAGACATAATCCATTTATATACAGATATGAGGGATGGGCAGACCTTACAGCACTATATTTTTAATATATGAATTTTTTTTACAGTACAGGTTTTTTCATATCGGCACTCCAATATGTAATATATAGGTGATTTGAACTCAAACTTTCACATGACCCTCAACTATCCATGCTATCTCATACTGCTGACACCCTTGATTACACATGCTGAAAAAATAAACAATAACCAATATACATATTTCATGCTAAACCAGAACTCATCAATTGGTCCAAATTATCATCTCCCCACATATATACAATCAATGATCAGCTTGAGAAGGTTGGCACTAATATGGACTTTGAGCATTCCATCATCAGATTTTCAATGAAATGGATGTCTGAAGAGTTGTGGTGTGGAATAGACTGAAACCTGTTTACTAAAGTATAAAGATTGGCAATCTTTATATAAGCTAAGCATTGATTGTATATATGGGTGGAGATGATAATCTAGACCAATTGATGAGTGCTGGTTTAGCATGAAATATGTATATTGGTGATTGTTTACTTTTCAACATGTGTGTAATCTAGTGTGTCAGTAGAATGAGATAGCATGGATACTTGAGAGTCATGTGAAGTCTGAGTTCAAACCCCTAAACATTACTTACTAATAACATTCAGATTATACTAAAAGCACTTAAATTTTATGATTTGCCTTTTAAAAAAAAATTTCTGATCTAGTACAATATATTTCGGTAATAAAAAATATTTTCTGAGTATAAAAAAATTTGTTCCCTCCAAAATTTAAAAAAATTAAAATATCTTTTTCACGGGATAAAATGAAAACTAAAAAAAAAAATTGTAAAATGTTCTTGAATTGCACCAGAAAACTTAAAATTTGAAAAATATAACCAAGAATTTAAAATGAATAATGACAAGTAGGCAAACTCTATAAATTCTAGAGTCAATATAGATTAAAAACATCAAAACAATTAGAAAGTCGTTGTTTACTGATTATGTGATTGCAATAACATTTTTATAGGGAAAAAAAGTTAATGAAGAAAGAGGATATCATTCAAAACATGTTTAATTATGATAAAAATCTAACACTTCACTATTCATTTTATTTTATTTTTAAAAATAAAGATATAATATAATAGTAAGTTTTATTATTTTTATTTTTTGAGTGAATGTAAATCATTTGAACATACAGTAAATATTGTACCAGTCAGAATTGTATGTTCATCTAATAAGAATTAGCATTTAAGCAAAAGTACCTAGAGTTCAATCATATACAAGATACACAGGTCAGGGATACTCATGAACTCCACCCTATTGCCCACTTCCCAAGTCTATCCCATTACAAACAACATTTCTGACGATAGCAGCCTACCTTTCAATTATCTCCGGCCCAGAGGGTCAGAAGAGACACAAGAAACTTAATGCTTAACTAAATGATAACGTAACATAATAACAGATGTGCACGCATGAACCAATAAAATCTCCAAAAGATAGATTATTAAATATGAATTTATTTAGCATGATATTCATAATAAAAATGGATTAATATGTGAATAGCTGGATATAGAGATTTACAATAAGTTAGAACCTTAACTATACAAAGAATACTTGATCTAGGTTTCACTTACAGTACCTTAGGCATTTCATATTAACCATAATAACATATCTTAAGGGTTGATGGATATGCATTACTAAACATACATGGTAAGAAATTAATTATTTGAACTGATGCGGCTTAATATGCTAATACAATTTAACGGGTTTCTATTATTCACGCTATGACATTTTTAAATCATTAAAACTATGACAGACTGCAATAGCCATACATGGGCTTTTATAATGAATATTTATAGGATTTCACGTTATATAGAATATAACAAAATTCAATAATTGTAAGTGGGCTTTTATCATACCTATTACATTTTAAATAATAAATGAACTAGCGAGCTTGAATTCAACCTGGATTTTATTCGAGTTACATTGACAATAGATTAATTATTTTGGGACCTTATGAGATGATTCACCACTTATGATTTTTGAAAAGAGTAAGGAAAAGCATAACTATTTCAACATTGTCACATGACTCGACCTTTATAGTTTTTATTAATAGTTAATTATTAACGTATTTAACAGTGATTAAATGAAGGGTAGACAGCGCTAATAAGTGATAATATATAATAAGGCAAAATAAATTTATATTATAATGAGAACTTGGGGATAGTTTAGGAAAATAATATCATCATGGTTCACAGGCATCTAAAATATATGAGGAAGGATGAATGATGGCGTGCAGACCAGATGACAATGTTTAAGAGGACGAGAAGCTTCATCAACTTGAGGATGAGAATATAGGCTTATCTGCACTTGTGACAGATAGCATCCGAGGAGGTGGTCAGCAAGATACCATGGTTCCAATTTGTCGAATGTTAACCCATAACAGCGCTTACACAACCAGCACAATCTGTGGGAATTGGGGCCTCCACACTCCACCGAGAAATGTGCTTTATGGATTCCAATAATGAGAGAAAGTATGATAAAGAAACTTTTGATTTATGAACGCCATCATTGGGACACATTGCGAAGGCTTTCAGGTTTGTCTTAATCCTGATTTATCTGGCCAAAAATAGTAATTAAGCCTAGCATAATGAAATAATTATGTGCAAGCAATCCCAAAAAGGGGGCATACAATTTATTTAAAGAACTTATCTGACACATTACTAATAGAATATAAAAATTAAGAATCCCTTCGCTAAACACATATTAATATGCCCTGGAAATTAATTACTTAAATTATCGTTAGGTGGCGGGCTACTTATATAATGAATCATCACTTAAAATGAGGATCTGAATTTAATTTATTTAATACGGAACTTTTATAATATTGATCAATAGTGTGAAATAATAGTAAATAATTTAGTTTAAATAGCATTGTATGGCATAATATTAATTAATAAAACATAGTTTAGGAGTACTTCTCAATCGGGCAAATTTTATAGTGTAGTAAGAAAACTTACGTTTACGGTTAAATATTCCCTAATGGCGGAATAGCAAAAATAAAATAAGATTGATTCGCCAGATTGAGTTATCAGCATATTAAAATTGGTATGATTTGCATCACTTAAAATGAGAATCTGAATTTAATTTATTTAATACGAAACTTCTATAATATTGATCAATAGCGTGAAATAATAGTAAATAATTTAGTTTAAATAGCATTGTATGGCATAATATTAATTAATAAAACATAGTTTAGGTGTACTTCTCAATTGGGCGAATTTTATAGTGTAGTAAGAAAACTTACGTTTACGGTTAAATATTCCCTAATGGCGGAATAGCAAAAATAAAATAAGATTGATTCGCCAGATTGAGTTATCAGCATATTAAAATTGGTATGATTTGCATAATATTAAATAAAAAAATTTGCCACATTTAAAATAAAAATACAAGAAGAGTGAAAACCTAGCATTCGAGTTTAGAAAGTAAAAATACAATTTAAATATAAAAGCAAAAAGAAATCAAAAAGAAGGTCATGTTTAAGCAATTAATCAATTTAGCATTACCGATGGAAAAATAAGCAATTACATTTTGAAATTATAAGGATTACAAAACTAGAGATATTTAAAAAGACATACATTAGGTGATTGGAATTAACATTATCAAAGGTTGAAGTTTACTTTTTATGATTGAGAGGATTATTAAGATGAAAGCATTAGAGTTCATTTTGCAGCAGGAAATTACCTTTCTTTCAGATGACTTCACGGCCATCTGCACACATGTTGGTTCCATGTTTCATGAAATATAGTTAATTTAGCAGTATTTTGATAAAATTGGAGTTTCAGTTCATTCCTTATGTAATATACAGTTCCTTTTGGCAGTAGTTTGGACACGATGGCTTACGAGTACTTTGGCATTGGTTAGATCTTGGAAAGATCGGGGAAGCAAATCTAAATTCTACTCACTCACCATTTTATGTTTCTGAGTGACGTAACTTCCCCCAGCAACAGCATTAGAAAATAACATGTAGGGCTCTTTTAGTTAGGAAATGCGGTGGTATTTATACTCATTTGTGACTGCCTTTGGGTAATCCCCGGATGTATGTTAACGGTTACAATGATACAGCAAATTTTGAAGGATGAGTGAGATCAAGTTCAAGAGAGCTGGTCTTAATCTATTTTAGGCTGAAAATAGACCTGCGGAATAAATGTTAAGTAACGTGAAATTTAAATAAACCTGTATTAGAATAAAAACAGATTCTTTCTGAATTTAGAATACGGTAAGTCTTTTGTTTAATACATTTGCAGTACACTCTTGAACTTTCTCCCTATTAAAATAGATATGAATAAAAGTATACATAATACAACGCTCTTAATTATTAAGTTTTATCTGTTACACACACATACGCATGATTGTCTACGGGAATAGAAATATATAATTTATATGTATATTAATTTTAGACGAATGTAAAGTTCACAAAGCCATAAATAATCACATGCATCGGTATACCTTCACTCCCTAGTGGTTTATGATTAAACGATTGGGTTTGAACCGATGTTTGGAGGTTTCAAACATCACCAGAAAGTGAAGCCAAATGTGTGCAACAGATTTGAGTGCTTCAATATGTATGTAAATATCACCTTTGAATCATATCAAAATTACGTTGCCCAAAGGAGAAGGTGCTCTAGAGACAGATTTTATTTTGTATGTTAAATCTTCTTTCACATTTATTTGTCAGTCACAGAAAGTAATTGCTTATGCAACAATTTCTTCCAGAAAAATGACTATGGTCGTCCTATTGCTGGTTATTTCAATTTTTGTCCAGCTCATTTACAAAATGATTTATATGACCATCATAGAGCAATATTGACTGTAATTCATGAATTGTTTTATGCATTAGGATTTTCTAAAGATTTGTTTAAAGATTTTGAGGAATGCTCAGATTCTAAAACATGTGTAAAGCATAGTAAGATTATTCACTATCATCAAGTATCGCAAACATTTCATCTGATCTTCTAATCAATTGTTAGAGAAATGCAGAATCATTTTAATTGCTCTGAAAAAGATTTTGTTGCCCCTTTGGATATCCAGAATGGTGAAGCAGGATCTCATTGGCATCCTAGATTATTATATGATTCAATAATGGACCATTATTAGGGAGACCTAACCAAACTGCCACTGATAGAATCACTTTAGCTGTTTTACAAGATAGTGGATGTCAAGTTAATTTTGATGCAGCAGAAATATCTTTGGGGCCACAGTGAAGGCTGTAAACTTTGGTTTGGAACAAATTTGTCAAATGTCAGAACATTTTTGCCAAATGAAAATCCCTGGTTGTCATTTTATGCATTTAGATAAAGCTCACTGCATTAATAAAGTTTTCTCTCCATCTTACAAGATAATGAAATCAGATAATAATGACATTTGTACTCAAGCAACATCAGAAAAGATTTTTCTAAAATCAGGAGAAATATATGATATATCCAGCAGATGTTTCTTAGCAAATATTTCATCTGATGAGGTAACAGGTTATTGTCTTAAACATCACTGCCTTTTATATTATACTCTTCAAATACAACTTAATAAAAGTGAATGGATTGACTGTCCACTTGGCAACCATGATACAAATTCCAAGGTTTGATGACATTGTGCAATGTCCAAAAACGAATCTGTCTTGCACTATTCAAAAAAAGTTATCTACTACTGCAGAGACTTCTGTGGTCAGTAGACTACTTACTCCACAATTTTATTTTTTTTAAAAATTGTAATGAAGATGAATATACTGTACATTTAACCTTGGCATTCCTTAATCTTAATTGGGAAAAATTAATGAAACAAAATGAAGCATTCAAAGCACAAGTCATCCAAATGATATCAACATTACCAAATTTCTGAATCCTGTATTATCAATGCAAAATTTAAACCTGATAGGACAATGATTATTGAAATATTATCCCCAGAGACTAGTTCAGAAAGTCCATCATTGTCAGATGCTGTTTCTACATTAATTTATGCTGTTTATGCCAAATAATTTTTTTCTTTTGGCAATACTTTGATATCTGTATCTCATGCAAGTATTTTGGAGAATCAATCTCAACTTCTTCATGAAAATTGGTCACAGATTTAAATTGTATTTATTGTTTTAGAACTGATTACTTGATCATTCTTGTACTCACCATCATTATTGTTTTTGTTAGGAAAAATTAGCAAATTGAAGCAGCTCAGGAGAGAGATCTTTCTAGATTAGAAAATTGATAGCATATTTAAATATATATATATGTACAAGTTTATTAGAAGAATTTAGGGGAACATTTGGCCAGTAAAGACAATACTTTGCATAATTAATGCATATATTATTGTCAAGGTGAGTATTTTAAAATCATCAGTATAGAATTTTATACTGTATATTATCTAAATGCAACTTCAATCAATAAATTATTCATAAATTTTAAGCAAAGATATCAAATTAGTAAGATATCAGCTTATTTTAGAACCAATCAAACTAGATACATTTCAAATATAATCTCCAAATGTATATAAATTTAAATACCTTTTTGGATTTTTGAAATTAAATGAACAAGACAAACAGTAAGATTTGACAGTTTATTATCAGAAAATTGTTAAAAACCAATACCATGTTTATGTCTTAAGACAACTACCTTCAAATTTCTGTTTAAAGATTTTATACTGATTTATTCCAGTTTTAAATGTTATGAATCTCACTGTTGTTTTATATTAAGATAAACATTTTTTTAAAAAAATGTATTAACATTATCAACTAATCTTTTAACTAGCATTTTTTGAATTTTTTATTACTATGTTAAATTTATTTTCATTAAGTATTTTTTATAATGATTTTTATATTTTTTATTTTCATGCACTTATTGTTTTTTTCCTTATTTTATATTATTATTGTTTATTAAAGATTTCAAATTGATTCAAGTTAGATGAGTTTTATTTCTTCCTTTGAGTATACCACATTAAAGGGAAGTTGGATCTTTTACAATTGTTTAAAGTCTCTTCTGATTTTATTAATATATATAATGCTTTGTTGATCGCTATTTATTACAAGGACAGATTTTTTCCAACTTAAACTTATTGTTGCGATTACATTTGTGATGTTTTAAATTTAATATTACCAGTCCAACTCTTTCTGTTAGTCAATTAGTACTTTGATAATTTAAAAAAATTATACATTAGTTTTTAAATTTTTAAAAACGATTGATCAGCAGCTAATTAGTATATTCTTTGAAACAGTTACACTTTCAATAATTCATTTTTTGTTCCAAATTTTCACCCCCCCCCCCAAAAGAAAAACAACCTATAAAGATTTTTTTTTTTTTTTGTTAAATAAGGTGGTGTAATCAAAATGCAATTATAAATAAAAGAATTAGGAAACTTAAACTTGTAAAATGATGTGCTAACCAATTAATGCCTTTATTGCTGACAGTCTTTTCATATAAAAATTCTGGTAAAAGCCTGAAATCTGGGCAAAGCCGCTTGGAGCGTTGATGTTAGACAAAATCAATGAAATATAATGTTACCAGGCCGCAACTTTTTGATTTTTTTTTATAATACGATGTGATTTTTTATCGATTAAACGAATTTTGATTTTATTTATAACATGATTTCTTTATTATTTAACAAATTGTTATATTAATTTTTGTTGTCGTTTTTTTTTTTTTTTTGTACCCTCACATTTTTCTTTATTCCAATAAATTTTGCTAATTTAATTTTGTGTATCTTTTATTTTGATGATTTTAAAACTTTGTACCGTTTCACGACATCCAAAAATTTGTTTTAATCATGCCGCTGAAAAAATAGAATACAATTATTTGCGACTTGTTTAGACTTTATTCTACCTTTTCTTTTTTTTTTTGCTTGACTAAATTCAAACCCCGACCTTGTTTGAAATAGAATGCAATTATTTTCCAATTGTTTCCAATTTTTTCAACCCTTTTTTTTTGGTTGACAAAATTGTTTTTATCTTCTTATTAAATCAAAAGTTAAGTTTAGTGTTTTTTTTTTGGAAATAAAAAAATCGTTTTCAAACTCCGATACTCGGAAAAGTAATTGGAACAAAAAGTCCATAATTTCTGTCGATTTTCAACAACTTTTTTTTCTCAACCCTTTTGACTTTTATTTCTATTTCTTTTGAATTATCTTTTTTTTTTGCCTTCTACAATAAACTGCTTTGGGGGTGGGTTGGGTTAAGGTTCCTACTTTGATAGTATTAACAAAAAGGAGTCATTTCTTTTAACCCCACTGAAAAAAGAAAAACATCATCCGAATACTTGTCAATTTCTAATGAAATCCAAAAAAAAAAAGTACACAAACTTTGAACTTTTTGAACCAATTTATTATTTTATTGCTGTAATAATCAAACAATCTGGTATTTGTGAGGACATCATGTGCCTGAAAAAAGAACACAGTCTCCCTCACCTTTCTGTACTCGGCATTTGTGAAAAGTGTACAGATTGCACGTACTCCTCAGACATGTTATCGGTCTCGTCTAGTTTCCACGCAAAACATGACTTAGCATGTGAGCTTTTGTGGAAGCGTGTTGGAACATACCCTTTCCCAATTTTTTACATATTAACATTTTTTTAGGGAAGAGTGGGGACCGTATGACAATTATTAATAATTAACAACATTATTTAAATAGAAATGACATTACTCTATTATGGAGATTTAAAAAATGCTACAGCCTTGATATTTAAACACCTTCAAATGATACGGTAATCAGCTATGAATAGAACGAATATGCGTAAATAGTTTCAAAGCACAAAACAGGCCGTAATATTTTTGTGCAATCTCATGTAAAGCGGCCTAGTGATGGGTTAATACAATATGTAAATGTTGTATTAGCCTGTAAGGCCACCGGCGGCAACCGAAACAGCATTTTTATGTGTTTTGACATGTAAACAGTGCCCGAAGTGGCTTTGCCTGGATTTCAGGCTTTTACCAAAATTCTACTTACATTCGATTATTACAAATATTTTATCTGAAAAAACCAGTATAGTATATTTAATTAAACAAACATATATCTTTTTATTTGCCTGATTTAACAAATTCATGTATATACACACAGATTGGTTATTATTTTCACTCAGTCAAGTAATGGGTTTTACTGGACTCATAAAAGATTTGGAAATCTTTTTTCAAACAACATTGTATATAAAAAGACTCTGAATGATAATTTTCTAATAAATAGCTTCTGTGAAAATTACTATTAGACTGCCATTTATTATATAGTTTTGATAAAATTGTTTATTTATAGTATAGTTAATTATTAAAAATTATTTTTTGGGTCTAGAATTTATTTACTATGTCAACTCCTATGGTAGATTTATGAGCTTCCTGTTTGACCTTCAGATTTCAAGTAACATTGCAATTTGGGAATTATAATTCCATTGTAGTTATTCAAATACTTAATATCTTTCTTTGGAAGTTAGTCTAGCACAATGGTTTCCAATCTTTCATTACCAGCAACTCATTTCAAAGTTAATTATATTTTTGCTACACATCAAAAATTTTAGGACAAAAAATAATAAATTTTATAATATTTTATATTTATTATAAAAAAAATACATTTTATCATATATAATATTTATATTTATTAAAAAAATCATCAAAAGATTTAATCCTAATGTGATATTTGTACTTGTTGTTCTTCCATATTTTTATTATTATTCTAGGATGGATTGTAGATAAGGAAACCCTGAGTTCTTGTTCCATGGATACTCTCTCACGTTTTTCGCTTTTAATTTCGGTCATTGATGAATATGTCAGTTCACATAAATAGTAGAGAAAGGCAATATTGTAGCATGCCAGGTTTTCTTAGATTTTATGTATTTTTAATTTTAATAAGCTTATATTATTTTTTTACTATAAATTTTGTATTTTGTTGACATATCTGAGAAACTCTCGTGGCACCTACAAATAGGTCACGACACACACTTTAAGAAACATTGGTTTAGCACATTTTGCATTATTTGAATTACTTAATATTTTTTCATTTTTTCTATTATTTTGTTTCTTTGCTGTAAGTTATACTTTTGTTTCATTTAAATCGCTACAATGCTATGCTGTTTAATGCAATGGCAAATTGAAGCCATAAAGGGATGTAAAAATCTATGCTCAATCTATCACTTCCAGCCCTTTTGCCACCATTCAATTTTTTATGTCAATGAAGCTGATAAAAGGTTTTGTATATTAATAAGTTTAAAGTATTTGTACTAGGCGGTAATTTATGCATATATTCAAGATAAGTAGTGTTAATGGTAACTTGCTTTCTTGAAATGATTTTGATAATTACAGCTTTCCTTAGCTTCATTATTAATTAATAGTCATTTCCCTATTGAAAATGCAATAAAATGAAACTTTTTTTCTGATGTTACTGTCATTTTATCTAAATACAACAATAATAAAAAGTAAGTTCAAGAAAAATAAGCATTAAACCATTAAACATCATATGATCACCATTTCTCACAGTGAAGGCCACAACCAGAAACTAGTCTGGGAATATTGGGTGAGTAAGCACTAAAGAGCAATTTTATGCACGAGCCTTCTGGCATCCATTGATTACTCTGGCTTGCACTGAGTGGCACTACTGTATGGAGGGTTTTGCCTGTTTTAGTCGTATTATATATTTCACGGTCAATTTTTTAAAGATAAAACCTAAAAGTTACAAAAAAAATTCCCAAATGCCAAATAATCTTAGAAACACATCAAATGTATTTTCCTTTTTATATACAAAAATCAAACTGAAGCATTCACACACACATGTTTTTATATACTTTATATTTTATTTTCCTTTTATGAGATTCATTTCACACAAAAACAAACAAGATTTAGTGAGTCATAATTTAATTATAAGAAGAAAAAGAGATGGATATTGAGAGCTAATATGCTGCTCCTTTTCAAAAAGCAGTTTGACTTTTTCATTTTTTACAAATGAATTCACTTTTGGGCATATATGCATTTTATCACCAGTCAGTTAAAACATTTTTTATAAAAAAATCATTGAATGAACACTATCCTAGCTTTTTGAAGCATCCATCTCTTTCCAAAGCACACCTCATAAAAATCTATTTTTACTGTGGAAGTTGTAAAAACAAAAGTGATAAAATCTTTATGACCTTAGCATATTGGTTAATTTATGGAATTGAGAGTTAAAACGTTCATAAATCAATTCTCATCTGAGAAGTAAAAAGTAAACAAAGTTTGGTTAATTGAATGAAATTTTGTATTCGACCTACCATTTGAGGATCACAACATCACAAGGCAACTGAAAACTGTTAAATACTTTTGCAATAAATAATTTGTAGTATTTCTTCGAACTATAAGATCACTTTAAACAATTAGTTCGAAGGAAATAGTATTTTTTTTTTTTTAATAAATAAAATGAATTATACGATACAAATTATTTTTTTGTGTCAAATTTGAATTCATATAAAATAAAAAAATCAACAAGAAATGTTATCCACCAATTAGAAAAGTGCTCTCTCTCTCTTTTTTTTTAAAAAGATAAAATTCTTTTTTATATTTTTAAACACTGCCAAAAAGAACAGAAATTTTAAGACTTGTTCATGATTAAAAACATTAAATAAATCAATATTTAATTAAATTTGATAAATTAAAATTGCATTAAACTGTTTTTTTTTTCAATAGAAATCAAAATAATTCTAATGAAAACATTTCTATCTATGTTCTAATAGATAAAAATGTGTTATTTACATTTTATAAATGAAAAACAAAAGAAAAAAAAATTACTTCTCTGTAAACAAGTGTCTCCGCCATAATTTCCAGGTAAGCATTTAAGTTTTCTAATCAAATCAAACAATCACATACCTACAAAATAAATAAATACAATTATCCTTTCAAAGTTTTACTGAAAGAGCTAACATATTAATGAAGTCTAGAAGTTTTATTATTTCATAACGTAGATCTAGACATAAACTTTTTAAGATTTTGTTGTTGCTTTTAGTATGAAATGCTGCAATAAATTGCCTGCCATGATAACATGTTATCTGCCTTCGCTATATTAGAAAAAAATAAATTCTTGAACAAAAAGAAAAATTAAAGTCAAACCCCAATGTTTATTTTACAAATCTGACACGATATGCAACGAACATAGTCTTAAGAAGTTCTGCCTGCCATTTAGCCATATTATTATTCATTAATTAATGAATAGTTCTGGGAGATACATTTTTTTTATATCAAAGCATCGGCCAGGAAGCGAACCCGCGACAACCGTCTGCAAGCAACTGCTTGCTTGCCAGGCCGCTGCGCTGACCTCTCGGCTACCGACGCTTAATTAGCAGCTAATGTTTGGATAAAGAATTTCTAGAAATGTTTTCTACCTGTGTAGGTTGAATCATTATAAGATGTTCTCTCCTCTTTCCTTTCTCTTTTTTGTTTAACAAACGTAAACATATTTAAAAAGATAAAATGCAATAACTTATATATTAGATAGAAGACGTGAAGATGGAAAGTGGAATATTTATTAAAATATTTATAAAATTAAGCAGATATAGGAAAAAGATAAAAATGTATATCTTATGTATATAATATTTGTTTAGATGAGTTAATAAATGAATATAGTTTTGATAAAAGTGGACTTAGAGAAAAAAGTAGCTATAATAGATTTTCTGTAATAAGTATACTTGCTAATTAAGTAGATTGCTTAAAAAATGCAAAAAGTTTAGGATAAAAGTAAATGAATCTAAACCTAAAACAGCAAAATAGTTGGAATAGCTAAAAAACTGTAGAAAAAAATCTATAGAAAAAAAAATGGTTTTATGTATTTAGAATGTTAGTATTTATTAATAAGGATATTATTTTTGGAGTTTATTCATTTATTATCATCCATCAATAAATGAATATGACTTTTCTAATTGTAGAGGGGGGCAATAGAATGCTAAAGATAGATTTTGCATTTCTTTAGATGCTATTTCTTTAGATGCTATCATAATTTCTGAAGCAACTATTTTCTGAAATAATTCAATATTTTACTTCATTGTATTTTTCAATTTTATTCTTTCTCTTTTCAATCATATTGACAAATAAAAATAAACAATATTGCATCTCTCTAAAATGACTTTGATAGACTTTTTACAATGTAAGTAAAATATATATTTAGAAAGTCTGGTTCTAGTCTTATAGCTAAAGATGCCACTCTATGGTGCTGTTTAGCATGCTAAAACACATAAAAATGCTGTTTCCGTGGCAACATGTTCGAACCCGCATTTTCTATAATACAACTTTTTTGTTGTGCTACAGATTGCAGGCCGCTATGTTGCATCACAGTACAGCATGTATGTCGCATCGGGGCAAATAAATTTGGCAAATTCATACAGTTTATAAAATTGTTACGGCTTGGTGAGAGGTGTGTATATTTGAATTGTATTGAAATGTTGTTTTGATTGGATTTTTTTTTTAAAGTATTGAAATGTTCAGATTTTCTAAAATAATAATTATCAGACTTTTTTCACCATACTGTATTGAAGTTTTAAGTGGGAAAATGTTGACAAGATATATGTGTAAAGTGAGTTGGAATTAGGTAACGCTTCAAGTAATGTACTGTTTGTAACATTTCACAACATTCCAAGAGACAAACAATATTCTACCATGTGTTTATTTTTGAAGTAAAAAATAGCAGAAACACAAAAATATCCAGTAAGAAAAATACAATTCTACACTTTTTTTTTAAATTTCATAAAAAGCATATATTATAAACATGGTTAATAAGTAAAGAAGACATTTTATATATATATATATATATATATATATATATATATATATATATATATATATATATATATATATATATATATATATATATATATATATATATATATATCTGTTGTTGTTTAAAAACTTTTACTTTCTTTCTTTTCTCCAACTACTGTTATATTTTGTTGAATATATTTTACGTTTATCGTTATCATTTATTTTATATATGTTAATAAAAAATAAGTATTTACAAAAAGTACAATGTTGATATTTTTTATTTTAGCATTACAAACAACAGAACCATAACCCTAAACCTAACCCTAAAACTAACCCTAAACCTAACCCTAAAACTAACCCTAAACATAACCCTAAAACTAACCCTATCTTTTACTTTTTGTTGTCATTCTATTTGAGTAAAAAATAGCGGTAATATCTGTTTGTTTGTAAAAAATAAAAATGTAAAATGAAGACTAAAAAAGTAAAAAATAGTGGTAACACAATAATATCTTTTTGTCTGTAAAAATTAAAATTTAAAAGAAAGACTAACAAATTTTACTTTTTATTCCGATTATGAGTTTCTAAACAACAACAACAAAAAAAGCCTTACCGATAGAAAATTGTTTTTTCTAATAAAGCAAAATAAAAAACATGAATCAAATTGTAATTTGTTGATTTTATTTTACATTTACTGTTATCATTTAATTTGTATATGTTAATAAAAGACAATTTTTTATTTTTTATATTTTCACATTACAAAAAACATATCAAAATGATTAAAATCAATGGCCAGGGGATGTTCATATTTTATAGTTTTAGCGAGAAAACAGCGCCATCGAATGGCATCTTTATCTATAATACTAGCACCGAAAGTCTTTTACTGATCATTGCTTTACAGACCCCATTTAAAAAAAAGACATATCTTTATGATTGATTTGATAACATCACACCTAGCAATTTCAAAAATAAATTATATTCTTACAATATTTTTTACTATGTATTCTTGGATTTTTTTCCAACACTCCTATGACATATTTGATAAGAAGTTCATATTCCATTTTCTTACAATAATTTGGAGCAACATAACAAGCCTGTTTACGGTTATTTTAATAAAAGTAGTCCCGTCAGTATGATGAAATATCCATTAAGTTGTTAAATATAGAAGTAATTCACAGGAATCTGTGTTGATTATCAAAATACAAATCCCCTTTATTATAAATAATTATGTTTTATATCATTGACAATAAAGTATTTGTGTTTTGAAATCTTTATCGGATTGCACTCAAAACATTCTGAAAACCTTTTAAAATTGTCAAAATCTTTAGTATATAGTTAATCCAATAGCCAAGAAGAATAAAGTTTTATTGTGTTTATTTTCAACCATTTAAATTAAAATTTTGTTATCAATCCTCTCCCCTATTTTGATGTCTTCCTAAAGAAAATACCTATAAATTCTTTCAAAGATCATTCTCCTAAAATAGAACATAAAGTTGGAGTTATGATTATAACCATTTTTTTAAAAAAATTCCAAGCTTAGATTTTTTTCTAACATTAATATCGTTTCCTCTCATTCAATTATGAAGAACTTATGCAATATAACTCAACTTTAATGGTGAACCAGCTTATTTTAAATGTTACCACAAATCTAAAAACAATGTACAAATTGCAGTTTTGTTTATTATATGTGTTTACATTTGCCTGATAAGAAAAACTATACACTGCTTTTTAATTCTCTAAAACTACATAGATTTTCTGATGATTTCTAATCTATGTCTGGAAGAACTCGGTCAATAAAATATTTAAAAGTAATTTTAATGAAATGGATAACAACTATATTTTTTGATAATTACTTAAGGCTTTTCTGTTCTATTAAATTAGCTGATGGTACTTTTCTTTAAGTAACAATATTCAAGCAGATGGGATGTTTTTTTGATCATCTGTTGAACAATGATATAAGCTTTTCGATTATTCCATCTAATAATAAACTTTTAATCTAACTTGTTTAGATTTGAATAAAGGCATATAACTTAATTAGATATAGAGTTAAAAAGAAGTTTAGTTACTTGTTTTATTTGAAGTACAGGTTTTTTGAAGAACAAAAAAAAAAACGATCAGAAATTTTAGAAATTGACTTTGGAAAATAATAGAAAGAAGGAGTTGGAAGAGTAAAGCGATATGTGCCAAAAAGATAATTATTTAAATATTTAGCCATTAGTTCAATTGTGAGCTGCTGATTAATAATAGAAAAATATCTTTTTATTTTAGATAAAGAAATATTTACAAAAATATTATTTATTAAAAAAATAGTATTAAAGAATTGAATATTCATCTGCATTAAAAGCTGAGATATTATAAAAAAATAAAGATGGTAGAGGGAATTGTAAAATTAAAAAAGAATATAAAAAGTTAATTATCTTAGGGGAAAAGAGTTTAAAAAGTAAAGCAACAAATAGGGAGCGTAGAAATGGTCTATATATATACATATACTATGAATTTTTTATTTTATACTTTCATTATCGCAGTCAGTGTTAATACATAAATTATCTGTTATTAAGCATCACTTTTTATACTTTTAAGTATTCAAAATTTTAAAGCATACTGAGTTATATGCTATTGGCATCATGTTTTTAAAATTCATGCTGAAACATGCCTCTACTGTTTTTGTCTTGGGTCTATCATTATTTTTTGCACATTATCGTCCTTCTACAGACACTGAATTCAGTTTATGGTTTAAGTATGCTGAACAATGCACACATTTGTCTTTTAACCATCTTAATATAATGAGCATGTAGATTGGAATCTTGGTTTTTAAATTTGATTTATAGTCAGTCAAAAATGCCACATTTCAAAACATACACCATGATAGAGCATTCTATCATATTTATTTTGTCTTTGTTATTGTTTATATAAATAAATGCAATTCTAATTATATGCCATAATCAAAATGGTGCACTCAGTAAAGAAGCAACTGTTTTTTCAACAAAAAAAGTAGAATGAATTATAATATATATATATACTTGAAATATTTTTAAATATGTGGAAATATCTGTTACATTTTACAATAGAAAAATCACAATCATATGTTAATAGACAGTGATCAGTAGACAGTGATCAATGAAAATAGTAAATGGTAAATGGTTTTTGCATTCAAAAGGGGAAACTTTTTTAAAGTGCAATATCTTGTTATTATATAGAAATAATATGTTTATAATATACACATATTACCATATATGTAATAAGTGCACTTATACACAATAGTAGAGAAACTTATTATTTCTATAAATTGAATGCAGTTAAGGTTTTCCAGAACTTATCGCAATCTCATATTAATAGTAAGATGAAAATGCCATAAGTTCTCAAAAGCCCTAAGCTGCATTTAATTTATAGAAATAGTAAGCTTCTCTATAGTTATGTATAAGTGCACTTATTATATTTATTACATTCTGTATAGAAGATGTATAAAGAGCTAATGTCATTACATATTGTATATGTTTTCTGTAGCATTTTATCTCCATATAATAATAAGAAATTGCATTTAGCAGAGGTTACCCTTTCAAATGCAAAATTATTTAGTTTACTACTTTTATTGGTCACTGTCTGTCTATTAATGTTTAACTGAATTTTCTATAATAAAATATAACAGATATTATACTTATTTAAAAATATTTTAATTATATAATCTGTTAAAAATTATTAAATTTGTAGTATATATATATTCTACCAGCCGACTAATTAGATCCAACCTAATAAACCACAACTAAACAAGAAAAATACGACTACTACTTATATTTAAGATTTACTGCCTACAAAACTCTTGGAATATTTAACAACACTTTCTATCTTCATTTCTCTTAATGCTATATAAAACTTACAATTTAAAAACTACTACTTAAACTTACGGGAAATAACAAACACTAAGCATCAACAAATAAAATATTAACTAATATTTTATGATATTTTGTCCTCCTAAACTTCCCTTACAGAAATGGTTGGTTTTCAGGCAAAGTGTCAGATATTATCAATAGCAAACCATTAATAACATTCAACACTTGACTACCAAAATTATACCAATCAAATAAACACTTTATTATTATTTTTAAAGAAGAAAAAAAATCCCTTAGGTGCCAACTAATTACTTTTAGAATTAGCATGTCCATCTGACCAGTATAATTCAGTGCCTGAATGTCTGCTAACTCAGTCTGTTCCAAAAACAAAACAAAGGTATATCTTAAATGCCCACCTGTTCTAAACTGCTACTATTTTCTAAATCTAAAATAATTTCACCCCCGAACCATTCTAAATAATACTTTCCACTTGGCGAATCTTTTCTAAAATACTATTATTATTGATTGGATTTTTTTTCCCTCCTACTCTTATTAAGAAAATAAATATTGATACTTACCCATACGTATCAGAAATAAACATAAATATTTTAAGAAAAATAATTTAAATGTGTTACTTTATTTTAAAATAAATGCATCATTTTATCCTATAATGAAACACACATACCCTTCTTTTTTTTTAAAGATTAAAATAAGCATTTTAATATATTACTTAAGCAAATAAATTATACACATTACATCATATTTTATTATTATTATTTTTAAGTTTAAGTTTAAAAATCAAATCACACATTCGTGCATGCCAAAAATATTATTTAATAGAAGCTGTTTTTACTTATTTTATTATTTCAAATATTATCTTTTGAAGTTTAAAGTTTATTTTTTTTTTTTAAGTTTAATTCAGAAAGTTCAAAAGTTTATTCAATAAAGTCTATCTTTATTTTTAAGGAAATTGAAATGTTTAGAATCAAAGTCAAATAATTACCTAGGTTTTATATACGACAGAAACAGTACAATGGAATTATCTCTGAACTCATCTGCTGGTGAAATTCTTTCGTAGATCCTGCGTCCTAATATTTCCGTGGCTGGTTTGACATTTCCCACACTCTGCTGTCCGTGTAGTCTATTTTAACATGATACCTTCCGAACTAATCCCAGATCTTAGATGCATAGAGAGCGGCTTTTTGGTCAACTGTAAATACGTTGGTTTTTAACAGTGCATCATTTTTGGAAATATTACTTCAAAAATATTTTATTAAAATGAAAAAGTCTGAACCATGAATGAACAAAATTGAGCTATTTATACTTTTTTAAACAATGGGAAACTTTATTTTTAGCAGCAGCATTCGTCTTATGAAAATAAAATCAGCTTCTAGCATCTACTTTTTATTAAAAATTGCAAACACACACGCACATATATTTATTTATTTATTTATTATAAAATAAAACGAAATCTCTTTAGTATTTTATTAAAAATTCATTTAAAAAATATTAAATCATTTATTTATTACAAGATTTTTTCCTTCTTTTAAACAAATAAAAAAAATCTTTTATTTTAAACAGCTTATTATTTTAAAATAACTAATTACTTTAAACAGTGTTTACAGTTTATTTTATTCAATACAAAAATTCCCCCTCCCCCTTACTCTTTAGTTTTACATTTTATTCTCTTAATATTAAACTTTTATATTTTTAAACATGAAATTCATAATAAATTAATTACATATCAATGTACTTTGATACATTATCTCCGTCCCTCCTCTGAAACTAAAATATTCTAAGCATTTTAGTTTTCTCAGAATTTAAACTTATAAACAATCTAATTTTATTCACTAACATTTATTTAACTGTATATGTGTATTCTTATTTATTTACTATAACCCCCATCCCATTATAATTCTATCCTATAACCGATCAGGTGGTTCTTTTTTTCTATTCATTAAAATACTTCACCCATTCCATTTTCTATATCTATCTAAAGGTTCCCGAGTGTAATGGACTTGCATTAAAATTTCGCCCTCTCATCTATTGAACACCCATCCTTACTTAACATTAAATGCTGTATATCCGCTGGCATGTTATTTCGCAACATTCTGATTATTTGTCCCTCTGACATGGAAAATGCTATTAATGCTCTCAAAATCCCATGTCCATACTCAGCAAATGTATGCAGCCTATCACCCACTGTATACCACCAATTACATGCAGTCCCCTGTAAGTAACTACTCGCTACCACAACCTTATCATTCTCTGGCAATCATTTAAATGGAAACAGACAGCTTAAACTTTCTAAATACCTTAATGGGTTCTCTCCCACTTCTGTCTTAAACACTAAACTCCTTTTCCATAAACTTATCTATCCATAGGTTCTGCCTATCACCGAAACTAAAATCATCACATTTCTCTCCAATCTGTTTTATTTTCTGCTCTATCTTTTCCATCATATTATTACATATCTCTTTTAATTCAGCCCTTACATCCACTTTTTCCTTTATTTTCCCTTCAAAATTTCCCAATTCTTTGTCATTCCTCCTTCTATACTCCCTACTTTTAATTGATTTACCTTTTCCTTATTTAACTCCTCTTTTAATTCTTTCATATTTCCTTTTAATTTTAAAACTTCAGTCCTTTCTTCGTTCACATCTTTCCTTATTATTTCTATCACTTCCTGACTTCCACCCAATCTTTCCATTAGTTCCTGTCTCATCTCCCTCATCTCTGTGCTAAATTAATTTCTTGTTTCATTATCTGCTGATTCCGATTTATATCTTCATGCATCTCTTTCATCATAGTTATTAATACCTGAAAAGCATTTTCTTCAACTATATTATTAATCATATTTAAATTTTATCTAGATACAAAGAAAAATCTATTTCAATGCATTCACAGTTAACCACCACCTTCTTAGTTCTAATTCTATGCAGAGTGTGTGTTATTTTTTATCTTTAAAAAAACATGTTTCTACTTTCTAACGCCCACGAAAATCAACTTTTTTATCATACACCAAAGGTAGCCTGTTCGGGAAAAAAAATACAAATACTGCCAATACCTTTATTACACTTCTCTTCAGCAAATATCCCCTATTAATATATAACAATGGTCAACTTTGACCCTCCATTTAAACAACTCACTACAATTCAAGTTGTTTACTCTATTTAAACATCTAATTTCAAGCCACGTCAATTCGCCAAATGAATTTCCAACTATGTCTTATAGTAATCTTATCATTTGCTATGACTATTTTCAGGCTCCTTTAAATCTCTACATCAACATCCAATTGTCCTCTACATTGGTCCTACGTTAATGTTCAAATGACCATTTAACTACGTCCTATCACTTAAAACCACAACTTAATTTCGGGCCATATTACTGTGCCTATTAAATGTCCAACTATCTATGTTAATGTGCTGAATGCCCCTCCAAACTACAACTTCTATTTCTCCACTTAAAACAGCACTTCTGGGCCATGTTCTGCACCTAATAACCGTCCAACTAACTACGTTATAACAACGTGGGTCCCTCCTAAACTAAACTCCCGTCGGTTCTTCCACTCAAAACGTCTAATTCTCTGGCCACATTCATGCCATGTTGATGTGCCAAATCTACCAACCGACTAATTAGATCCAACCTGATAAACCACAACTAAACAAGAAAAATACGATTACTACTTATATTTAAGATTTATTGCCTACAAAACTCTTGGAATATTTAACAGCACTTTCTACTTTCACATCTCTTAATGCTATATAAAACTTACAATTTAAAAACTACTACTTAAACTTACAGGAAATAACAAACACTAAGCATCGACAAATAAAATATTATCTAATATTTTATGATATTTTGTCCTCCTAAATTTTCCTTACAGAAATGGTTGGTTTTCAGGCAATTATCAATAGCGAACCATTAATAACATTCCACACTCGACTACCAAAATATATACCAATCAAATAAACACTTTATTATTATTTTTAAAGAAGAAAGAAAATCCCTTAGGTGCCAGCTAATTACTTTTAGAATTAGCATGTCCATTTGACCAGTATAATTCAGTGCCTGAACATCCGCTAGCTCACTCTGTTCCAAAAACAAAACAAAGATATATCTTTAACACCTGCCTGTTCTAAACTGTGACTATTTTCTAAAACTAAAATATCCCCCCCCCCGAACCATTCTAAATAATACTTTCCTCTTTTAAAACTAATAATAAAAACATTATACTGAATGCTAAACATTTATAGATTTAACTTGGCGAATCTTTTCTAAAATACTATTATTATTGATTGGATTTTTTCCTCCTACTCTTATTAAGAAAATAAGTATTGATCCTTACCCATATGTATCAGAAATAAACATAAATATTTTAAGAAAAATTATTTAAATGTGTTACTTTATTTTAAAATAAATGCATCGTTTTATCCTATAATGAAACACACATACGCTTCTTTTTTTTAAAGATTAAAATAAGCATTTTAATATATTACTTAAGCAAATAAATTATATGCGTTACATCATATTTTATTATTATTTTTTAAGTTTAAGTTTAAAAATCAAATCACACATACGTGCATGCCAAAAATATTATTTAATAGAAGCTGCTTTTACTTATTTTATTATTTCAAATATTATCTTTTGAAGTTTAAAGTTTATTCTTTTTTTTTAAGTTTAATTCAAAAAGTTCAAAAGTTCTTTCAATAAAGTCTATCTTTATTTTTAAGGAAATTGAAATGTTTAGAATCAAAGTCAAATAATTACGTAGGTTTTATATATGACAGAAACAGTATAATGGAATTATCTCTGAACTCATTGATGGCTGGTAAAATTCTTTCGTAGATCCTGCATCTTAATATTTCCATGGCTGGTTTGGCGTTCCTCACACTCCACTGTCTGTGTAATCTATTTTAACATGATACCTTTCAAACTAATCGCAGATCTTAAATGCATAGAGAGCGGCTTTTCAGTCAACTGTAAATACATTGGTTTTTAACAGTGCATCATTTTTGGAAATATTACTTCAAAAATATTTTATTAAAATGAAAAAGTCCGAACCAAAAATGAACAAAATTGAGCTATTTATACTTTTTTAAACAATGGGAAACTCTATTTTTAGCAGCAGTGTTTGTCTTATGAAAATAAAATCAGCTTCTAGTGTCTACTTTTTATTAAAAATTGCATACACGCATATATATTTATTTATTATAAAATAAAATGAAATCTCTTTAGTATTTATTAAAAATTCATTTAAAAAATATTAAATCATTTATTTATTACAAGATTTTTCTCTTCTTTTAAACAAATAAAAAAAATCTTTTATTTTAAACAGCTTATTATTTTAAAACAACTAATTACTTTAAACAGCGTTTACAGTTTATTTTATTCAATACAAAAATTCCCTCTTCCCCCTTACTCTTTAGTTTTACATTTTATTCTTTTAATATTAAACTTTTATATTTTTAAACATGAAATTCATAATAAATTAATTACATATCAATGTACTTTGGTACAATATATATATATATATATATATATATATATATATATATGTACCAATATATATATATATATATATATATATATATATATATATATATGATCTTGACTAATAAGACAAATCCTGTTAATAAACATTTCAGTTCTTGTTTACTTAGTAGAGTGCTCAGCCACTGCAAAATGACCATTATCATCTGCATTCACTGATGTACAAAAGAATTAACATATTTTGTAGTTTCCAAATAAAAATTAAAGTTCATAACAATTCAGATAAAGAGATAGCTTCATTTACACATGGTTTTCGTTCTAGCTTTCATAGGAGAATATTTCCTAATATAATAAACACATAATTTTTCCAACATCATATGCATTTTCTGTTCTTGACTGATAAACCAAATGCTATTAATACAGATTTCAGCTCTTCTTTATGTGCAAAACTGCTCTACCAATAGAATATGATTATTTGAAGTCATTTTTCAGAAGTATATAAGGATTAACAGACATAGTAAGTTTGTAAACAAAAGTGAAATCTTACAATTCAAATATAAGAACAACCCTATTTATATTCAGCCCAATTATCTTGCAAGTGTTTAAAATGAAATTATTTTCTCATGAGTCATATATAAATGAAATTATGTTTATATCTGGTTGGTAGTACATTTTATCCTTGTTTGTAAACTTACTAGAACTAATAACTTTATATATATTTGGGTAGCTAAGGTAAATGCTTATTTTGTATAGATTATGGAATCTATTAAGTAAAGAGTGCTGAAATTTTTATTAATAGATTTTGGTTCATTATCCAAGTCCACAAATTACATATAATAATGAGATTTCCTTTCCCCTACTGTATTTAGTGTGGGAAAAATACAATTTTATGATTGAACAAATTCATAGAAAATGCATATATAGATCTTTTAGAAGTCAGGTCTACAGGAAATTTTATTTATGCTATATTGTAGATCATATTGATATATTATGGTTTAAAAATTAATGAGTATTATGAATTATTGTCATAAATTGAAAAGAATATGTTATATAATGGTGAATTGCTAAGAAGTTAAATAAATGCCAAAGTCTCTAGTAACATATCCCTAATATATTTAAAACTGTGGTTTGATTATTTGATTAGCACAACAAAGAACTTCATCTGATGCATAGCTAACTGCAGAAATCTATTTATGTCTGAAAATAATTCATATAAAACTATGAAAAAAGTTTACATGAGCATATATTTCATTGAGTTCCATTAAATACATTTTTTCACCCAAATGTCAAATGTCAATCAAATAATTAAATGGCTAGTTTCTTAGGAGGATATGTTATGTTTGGGATACAAATGGAAGGTTAATATATTTAATTGTAAAAAGTGAATTTTTTAATATCAACCAAGATTTAATTAAAAAACATTTAGTTCTTCTGTCTTTTATCCTATCATTATGTCAGATAAGTAAGAGGAAAGTCAGGAAAAAAAGATGGCAAGAAATTCAACATTTATATTATATTATAAATTACATAAAGAAACTGACATTTTAATAATATAAAACAAAATAGCAAATAAATTTAAATATAAAAATTGACAATAATTATTAATTATAACACATTGAATGTTTAGTTTATTATATTAATAAATCACAAAAACAACAACAACCACAACAAAAAAAAACAAAATAAAAGTAACAAATATTTGAAATTAAACATTAATCAATTTATTCTTTCATAAGACAGCATGTTATTTTTTGTGATTATTGCTTTTTCTTTCTTATAAAATTTTTAATTTATATTATTTTTTATTATATTAGTAGTTTTAAACCTAAATCTTTATTTAAACTTGGATTATTTTTTAAATTAATATAGATTTTTTAAATTTTCCTATCATTTTTATTATTAGTTTTTAATTTTGCTATCTCTGTTATTGTTAGCTTTGCAAATTATTTAAAAAAGGTTATATAAAATGATTTACTACACTAATAATAAAGGCAATAAGAAAATTAAGGAAGCTATATTAATTAAAAAAATTAATCAAATTTTAATTAAAGATTTAGGTTTTAAAAAACTTTACTAATATAATGAAAATAATATAAATTAAAAAATTAAATAAGCAAAAGACAATAATAATAACATTATATAAAGAATTTTTTAATTTTAAAATTTTATCAGTTGGTAAAGTTTACAGTTAAGAGAAAGGAATGATTTAAAACATAAAAAAATAAATATTTCACGATTTAAGTACATAAACTTAAATTTTAAAGGGTTTAATTGAATAATTTATTTTTATTAATAATTAATTTATATATAAACAAAGGTAAAAAGTAATAAAATGTTAGTTTTATAAATTTATTGTAAAAGTGTATACAAAAATTTAAAAAATTAATATATTATAAGTATTAAATAAAACACTAAAATATAATTTTAAGATGAAATTTTTTAAAAAGAATAATTGTAAAGTAATATTTGTATAAACATAATTACAATAGGAATTATACATATTTATATAATTAAATATTTTGTAGCTCTGTAGAAATCTTCTCAATAGTTAAAACAGTAAGAAAATAAAATTATTTGAAGAAAATATGTTTGCATTATATAAAGTGGAAAAAGAAAGATGTTATTAATTATAATTACATATGTTAATAATAATAATAATAATAATAATAATAATAATAATAATAATAATAATAATAATAATAATAATAATAATAATAATAATAATAATAATAATAATAATAATAATAATAATAATAATAAGATGATGAAGAAGAAGAAGAAGGAGGTTGTCTATGTTAAGACAATTTTAATGATATAAATCAAAATGGTATGATAAAATATTTTTAATTCTAAACAAATTTTAGATCCATGTAACTGAACAGGTTAAAACTTTGATTTACATTTACTATTTACGATTACAAGCTGTTAATTTAGATAAAATAAAAAAGCTGATGGAATTGGTAATATGTCATCTTTCATATAAAACTATCTTTGTGATAAATAAAAGTCAAATAATTTCTTGCATTGGGGTATTCAGTGCTTTTGTATTGAAAGTATTGGTGAAATGGGCTTGCATGGCTTGGAGCAATGGTAACATGGCAGACTCTGGAGAATGTACCCAATTCTGCAATTTCTGGGGATTGAATCTTTTATAAATTCCCAAGCAAAAAATCATTTATTTATTACCAAATTGATTTGAACATAGTATCAAATATCTCTGGAGAATGAAGATGTTATTATTATGCAGTAAAGTAAGAATTTTGGTGCAGTTTAAACTTGAGTTTATTAAAAGTAAATCATTCTTTAAACAATTTTACTGCAGAAAAATCCACTTCAGCATCTGTTTAGAGAATATTAATGAAGAAAATATCAATTTCTGTCAAGATAAATAACAGCTAGAACTGTTTTCCTGTCTAGCTAAGATTAACTAGATTTTTACTTATTAACCAATAATTGAATGGCTCTTAGGTTGGCTTTGAGCTAGTTGCTGAAAAAAAATATAATTTTGTTCAGAAATTCTCAGTGCCCTAAAATGCTTTAAATTTTTATTTGGATTTGAACCCAATTATGTTAACAAATATAGTTAACATGAGTTCTGTATTGTAATGAGTGTAGTTTTAAATGAAAACTAAAAGAAAATTTCATTAAGAGAGAAAAAGAAAGAGAGAGTAATGATAATTGACTCCAAAATATCCAATATGAATTATTGCAATTTTCTATTCTTTGAAATATTTTATACAAACAAATTATATTAACAATAATTCTGTGATTGTATATATACATATTAATGATAAATATTTTCACAGATGAGTGTTCAGAAAGGATGCTACTAGACGGTCAATAATTAATATTGCTATACCCAAACTGAATCTCTTGCTAATAACTCTTGTATGAATTTACTAAGAGACAAAGATAGACCACATTCATCTCAATGCACAAGATTTAGATATCTAGTTTTGCATGTATTGGGCTTTGAATGCTTGCATCTTCTCTGAAATTCTAATAGCAATAAACCAACTCTAATGAATTATATATATATGGTGAATTAAATATTTTTTTACAAATGAGACATATATACATTTTTAATTGTTAGTTGCTAGTAACATCACCGCCGAAGACTTGTCTTATATAGATTTACTAATTTATTTCTGCTGTTAATATTTTATTTGTATGTAAAAATATTTATTTTAACACATACATATATATAATTTAAAAAAAAACATATATATATATAATTGAGAGGGAAATGATTTGTTACTTTTAGGATTTTAGAAATTTAATTCTTCAAAGTCTCATACATCCAAAATAGCTAACTGAATTTCTGCACATAAAACATTTTGTGTTCTAAAATAAAAGGATCCATTTTTATTTCCTGATAAATTTATATCAAAGAACTGTTAGCAAGTGATTCACTTAGAACTAACATTGTTAGTTGTTGATATCCAGGTAACTTTGTTGTTAAAACTTTTCTCTAATTATTATGCAAATTTACTCATTTATTTTTGCTTATATGAATATTAATATAAAACTTTTACAGATCTACTAGATATAAATATTAAAAAGTTAAATAGATTTTTCAAGAACTTTTTGTAAATTAAAACTCGACCAAGATTTAATCAGTCAAACAATCAATTAAGAAATGGATCAATAAACTAAAATCATACCAACCAGCAACAGTATTTTATTTGTCTGACCCTCTATAAGATGTAAGTGAGTTAGCTATATATCATGGTTAAGCTGTAATGAAAACTATAGATTTCATTAAACTTTAAATATTCACATCTATAAAATCCGTAAAACTTTTTTATTTATATAAAACTCTTTATAGAAGATAATTCTTTACTATAGAAATATATGAATACATTTTATTATTTTAAACTTTCACACATATAAAGTATTGATATCTGTTCTACACTTTGGGCCTACGGAGGATCAGACAAATTAAATATTGTTGTTGAGTAGCATGATTTTAATGTATCAATCCAGTTTTTAATTGATTGATTTGTTCCTTAGATACGTTTTGGCTGATCTTTCTTTAAAAACAATTACATATATGTACAATAAAAAGTTTTTTTTGCTAAAAATTGTTCTCAGTAGAAAGGATAAATTGTATTTATATAAGACTTTACAAAAAAATAAATGAAGTGGTGAATTTGGTAATAGAAAATCTCATTAACTTTTCACTACATATAAACTATGGAATAACTAAGTTCAAATATGTTACTGTAATAATTCGTGTAGTCATATCATATTTCTAAAAAAATCATTTAAATAAACACACAAATCATATCGATTCTCGCATAGAATGACAATCTATTCTTCAAATGAAAAAGACCAAATATATACACACAGTATATATTCTTTAATAAAACTTAAAACTTCAGATACTCTCTCTATATATATAATTTAAAATTTGGAGAAAGCCAATTGCTATAGTGAACATTTTAAATCCTTTTTTTTTTTTAAAAAAAAAAATTATGAAAAAAAATTGCACCCGTAAAAGATAAGATTAAATAACTCTTAAATTATTTTTATCATTTTCGAATTTAAAATACAAGTACAATTTCTGCTTCAACTTGTGAAGACCTAAAAGCTTATTGGTCTTTAAATGTTCTGTAAAACAGATAATTTCGTATGCTCTTATTAATATAGTGCCAAATTTAATAGGTTCGGGTTAATTATTAACATACTTTGACATCATTTTGGAATTAAAAGTGATTTAATAATTAAGCAAATATCTTACTTTAAAGTAGAGAACATTTTAAAACGATTTTTGATTATATAAATCCTAGCATTTATTCATTTACAAATATTACGTGAAATAATTTAAGCATTAAGAGATTAACCGCTCGTGATATACATATATTCAGCTTACAAGGACTTATTAAGAATTGAATGTTTTGTTGTAATTGTTTAATTTAAATATAAAGCATTGTTTGTTAGATATTTTTACTTCATATATATATATTTATTATTGCTTTTCCAATATTCAGCAAAAATAATTTTCTGCTCAAGATTTTGTGACTTTAAAAAACATCTGGCTAAGGACAATAATAATTAAAAAAGTATTCTGCAATTAAGATCTTGAATCTTATTTATTTTTATTGCAAATTATTAGAAAATATAATTTTATTTTTTTTAAAATTTTTTTATAGTGCAAAATAAAAAGTTAAATTTTTTTGAACGTATTTTATTCTATGAAATACCGTGAGCTAAGCCACCAAATCTAAGGTTGGGAAATCAGATTTAAGATTATACTAGAGTAAAATTATTCGAAAAATATTATATTTAGGATTTAGCAGTTTTTAAAGTTATGGTACACGAAACGTTTTAGTATAAAATTAATAGACAATAACGATGCTTTATATCAATCTTGTAGAATTTATGTTACGACGATTACTTTATTAACTAAGCATTGCAAATTGCTATTCAAGTTTAAAACAAAGCATTTTTTTGGTACTAGAGGATTATTAAGCAAGCATAGGAGTTTTGTTGAATAACTGTCCCACAGTCATCTTCAGATATTTTGGTAAATAGATGTGTAATTATCTATCAACCATAAAGAAAAAAAATGATAAGTTCGTACACGTGCGGCTGATCCCATCATTTTTTAAATTTATTTTAATCTTGATAAAAAATAATTACATTTCAGATAAATATAGACTAGATATATTTCAAGATAAAACAATAACTTGAGGGAATAATAATGTACATTTTTAAATATAAATCTAGTTGCGAAGTCTAAAACAGTTTTAAATTTTTTAGAAATTATTAAAACTACTCAATCAACTAACTTGCAAAACAGAACTTAGAATCAAAGATGAAAACAGACATTAATGGGAGTTGAAAAGATTATACAGTATATGCAGATGTTATTATTAGATTAAGTAGTTTCTACTTACATAATTTATTTTAAATGCTGATTGCATGTTGCATTATAGCTCAGATTTTATCTGCTACATGGAAAATTCTATTTCAATGTATAACTTATATATATATATATATATATTGAACCTGGTGGGGTGTATATTTATAGATATAACTTATATATATATATATATATATTGAACCTGGTGGGGTGTAGATCGCTTGGGAAACTCAATCTAGCATGAACTTTTTACTCTTTAATATAATAGAAACTTACTGAAGCAAAATTGTAATTTAAGTATTGCTCCACACCGATCCCCTTAGGCAAAGAAGCATAATACCAAGAAGGTACCTATTCCCAAGCCAGTGCTATATAAAAAAATACATAATGGCAGCTACCTTTCAAGGACACAGATCTTCTTGGCTGCAAAATACAACACCTACCATTCAAAACACTTTTTTGTTTTGGAGAGAACTCCAGGCACCAGTTAATTACAAGAAGTAAATAACACACTTTGAATGATGGCAAACTAACTCAGTGCCTAAAATACTCACTAGCTCAATCAAAAAAATAATATAATACATTACTGCTTTAATTAGTGGTAAAAGAATTGACTGACAAATATTACGTTTTAAAGATAATTTATTTTAACGAAATGCTTATTATTATAATTTGGAAACTACTATTATAAACTCTTAATTAACTTAAACAATGCTTTTATATATATATATATATATATATATATATATATATATATATATATATATATATATATATAACTACACCCACTCTTAATAAATCATGCAATAGAGTATAATATAACAAAGAGCATTAAATAAACACAAAATATTTAAAACACACACATCAATAGTTCATTTTATGCATGCTATAGAGTTCATTTGTTTTACTGACTCTGGAGGCTTCAAATTATTGCAATGGCTACATTAATATCAGAAATGGAATAAAAAATGTTATTCATTACCTATAGGATTTTGGAATGTGTCAACTTCTTGCTGTTTGCTGCTTCATGTGAGTTTTTAGCAACCAGTTGGATTTTAGGCTTCTATGGAGGTTCCTATGATTGCTATTTTGTAATACTCTTATTCAAGACAGTTACATATCTCTGGTGGCTTCAAATTATTAGGCAGACATTATTTCTATCAAGCAGGTTGCTGATGTTCCATCGGACAGACTGAAATCTGGCTGCATGCTTCCAATAACTGCTAACACTGCATTGTCATGAAAAAACACTGTCTCTGGATACATGACAAGACTGACTGAAGACTGATTGTAAAAACTGATTAAAACATGAAAAACTGACTATTTATGTGAGACTTGTTGTCATTTTTTTACTTAGTTTCTATACCCACCAGCTATATCCATTGTTGAAAATTCATCCACTGCTTTTGATTAAATTTTTGATAAGATTTTAATTAATTACTTGTTTATGGATTCTTTAATTAGTATCAATTGCTAATTCATTTCTTTTATGTAGCTTTTGAGTATTTGAAATATTTGAGGGAATTTCTTTTAACTTATACACTTTCATTTATTTTTTAATATTTAACTTTTATATTATATTTTATTAACATGCACACATTTTACTATTTCTCCATGTTTAAAATCTCTCTATTTATAGTCATATATATTTTATTTCTTTTAAACAATAGGAAGAAACTGTTTTTTTAGTTTTAGTTTTTAGATTTCTTTCCTTTTTGCCTTTAATAATTTAAATGAAAAGAGAGAGTACTTTTAATTTCATAGAAAATATTTATTTTTAACTGTTATAGCTTTAACTTTTATAAGTTCAACTTTCTCCCTCTTCCAATTATTCTTTAAAGTTTTATAGATTATTTCTTTTTTCAAATGAGATATTTTAATTCAGTTATTTTATGAACAAATTATTCTGCAATAATTTTATTATTTATTAATCAATTTTAAAACTTTTGCGTTATTTAGAAAAATTTTACTTTTAACCCTTTTCCCGCCTCTTACGAGGCCTCGTGTCAACAGCTGACGTCACTCTAATTCTGCTAGTTTTAATGCTAGAATATTCGTTTGTCAGTTATTGATTAGGTTTTTAAAAGTTCTGTAAGATGGTGCCCTCTTCTGAATTATTTTACAAGTAAAAAATCAAAAAAACTGCATTTAAAACTAAACAAAGAAAGAAGTTTGTCAGTGATTGGCTGTCAGCTGGCTCTCAGCCGAAAAAAAGATTCTGATTGGCTGGAAAGAACAAAGAAACTGCCTGATCAAATCATTAAATTCAGCATAATTAATGTTAGTTTATTAGAATTTAAATGTATAATTTACCTTTACCAATAGTTATTAATTATGCTCCAGGAGTAATATTCTCTAAATATAAATAAAATTATAGGAAATTCTAATCCCGATCTTTTAAATTATTTTTTTCTTAATTTACGATGTGCAATATGACAGATTTCAGCAGATTCTTGTATGAATACTCATACCTTATTAAAAATAAATAAAAAAGCTGATTCCGCCAGCAGCATAGGTCATAATAATTAGTAGGCCAGTTAATCAGGAAATTCTATGTTTTTGGAAATAGAAACAAAGATATTTTTCTTCTCCATAGCTTGATTATCTTTCACTTAATAGTATGTAAAAGAAGGCCTACCAAAACATGGAAAACATTACAAAGTTTCTACAGTTATCCACTACATCTTATACAACTGATACACATGAGCACATAATGGGAAAAAGATAAATGATCTCCAATATAAGTATTTCATACCATCATCAGATTTTCATTGATATAGATAGGTGAACAGTTTGAGAGTGGAGTATTGAAGTTCAAATATTTGCCTTTTCATTTCTGTATTCTGCCCAACCCTCTTCTGTGTATTTAAATGGGCATATTAAGGTCCAACACATGAGGGGTCAGAGTGATTTGAGGTCAACATGGATATGACAATGAGATTGGAAAAGTGCTTTGAGCATTCCATCATCAGATTTTCAATGATATGGATGGCTGAAGAATTGGGGGATGAAGAAGACTGAAGCCTCTCCATTAAACTTTGAAGATTTGCTATCTTAAAGTAAAGTGAGCACTGATTATATATGTATAAATAATCAATAAAGCAAATCATATATCACCTGATTTATTTTAAGCTTGTATTACACATATGTAATACAGGGAGTGTACCAATAGCTCTAACAAGCTCTTATTGATAAGTGCCATAAAAGAAAGCATTCAAAAGCTCTATCTAGAATAATTTACACTGAGGTGAGGCAAAAGCTCAAAACTGGTCTGAGGATTAATCTAGATTGAAATTTCAAATGCTTTCTGCTAATACTGCTGCTATTGCTACTGCTACCCCTTCTACTGCTACTACTGCTGCTACTGTTGCTATTACTGCTACTGCTGATGCCATTATTGCTGCTATCACTACCACTACTACCATTGTCGCTGCTGCTACTGCTACCACTACCCACCACCATTACTAATACTACTGGTGTTACTACAGCAACAACAACAATCACTTTTCTTTCTTTTAGTATTTACAAATCAGATATCTGACTACCATTTCTTTTATTTTTTTGTTATTTTGGAAAGAAGTAACTTCACTTGTCTTTAACTTTTTTTACTTTGCTACAAGTTTAAAAAAGATCATTGACTTGTTTACAATTTTCTCCTAAAAATTTTAACATTTTCATATATATGTGAAACAGTAAAATTAATTATAAACAAACATATATAATTCAACTTATTTTATTTATTTTTACTTTTTATATTATTAATAATTACATGAGATTATTTATTTTAAAAATTTAATGATTAAACATAAGTAAACATAGTGCATAAATACTATATCTTGGATTGAAGAAGAGAGTATTCATTTATTTAACACTCAAAAGGCGCGTGCTCAATTAGCTTGAAAGGCTGATCTTGGAATGAGATAAACATAGTGCTTGTAAATTGATTAAATATTACACAACTAATATTATCTGTATTTTATTAAGCATACATGAATATTGAATTAATGCAGCTGCCTTACAAGCAGTTGTCCCGGGTTAGCGGGCTCGCTTCCCGACAAATGCTGACACATGAAAAAAAAGTTATATATATTAAACCACAAATTAACCTCAAGAATATGCACTTGAAAATGTGAAAGTAGGGACCTCTACAGGTCTTAACCACAAGCTTACTCTTTGGAAGAAAATAAGGGAACCCCTTCTTTATTTCAGCCTACTTTCTATATAAATAGGTGAAGCTGAAACGGTTAGATCTGAGAGCGTGAAGCTATTCAATACTTCACTGATTAAGTCCACAATTCCTATTTTACATTAGTACTCTCAAAATCTTTCGATTTACAATGAGTCAATGGAAAAATCTTATAGTTAGAAATCTATTACAATAATGTAAAGTTGTAATTATAAATTTATTTAATGCATATTGATTACGTAGTCAATATGCATTAAATAAATTTATAATTAAACCACAAATTATATATTCTAAACAACAAATTAATTGTGTAAATTTGACTAATCTGTGTTAAAGTTATATATATATATATATATATATATATATATATATATATATATAATATATATATATATATATATTAGAACAGAATTGGTTTCATGACACATAATATAGTAGGATGAACACAGACAAAATTTACTATATATATTTAAAATATTTAGCCTAGAATAACAAAATAATGATTAAATAATAATTTAGATATTTTAAATACTACAAATTATTACAACCAAATACAATTTTAAAAAGAGCTTTATTTAATACATATTTTTATTAAATTAATTTCACTTTGCTGATAAACACAAATCAAATCAATGGAACCAAGGAAGGAAAATAATTTTGGAATCAGAGTGTTTTTATGTTCATTAATCCTATAATCTATTTAATTTAAAACTTAAAAAAAATTTTTAATTAATTAATTTTAATGAATGTATATTGATAAACAGGAAGATGTTATATTATTAATCAAGATAAAAATTGACTGGTTTAATTATTCTGTCTTTAGATTCCTTTGCCATCACCCAGGTTCACTTCAACTTTCACCAATTCTTTATACCACTTTCTGAACCCCCATCCTGTTACAAATGGTGCCCCATGTTGGGCGCCATTTGTAACAGGATGGGGGTATAGGGGTAGCAAGTGGATGGAAAGTGGAAATAAATGGAAATGAAACTGGGTGATGGCAAACATCATCATCACTTCCAATTCATCAATATTTACATTAAAATGATTTAATATAAATAGTTTACAAAGTGTTTATAAGTAATGAGATATTTAATCATAAAATGAGATTAAAGAATCTCTGAGAACATTGAGAGATCAGAAGCTAACTTAAAAGAGCAACTAAAGCACAATTATTATCTACCAGCATTATAAAGTAAATATCAGTATAAGTAAATACTAGAGAGAAATAACCATCCATCATCATCATTGATGGGAATACACAAATTAATACAATAAAATATATAAATCAACAGTCAACCTTGTGACTGGATTGAAAATGGGTCTTCTGTAGACCAGGCTAACTATTGAGCCTTTGCCAGCTTGGGAAATTATATAAACATAACTTGGATACACCAGTTTAGTGCCCATCCATTAAAATACACAATAATCAGAAATAGAACAATAATTCTGGGACATTTAAAGCATGCTGATCATCATCAATGCTCTGGCCACTAAAGTACTATTAATGTACTGGCCAACTATAAACTTAACTTTTAATAAGACTAAAGAAAAATAAAAGATAGTGCATGGGCTTTAAAGAGTATCCTCTTTTGTGCCAACCAGGATGATGATGATCATCTCTGGATGTCCAAAGCACTAAACACATCCCCATTTATCCATGTCCGAAATCTAGCTCAGAGGACATAAAGCTCTATTACTGTATGTGAACAAGAGATGATGGAATACAATTTTTAACAATTAAATATAAGTTTATTAATAACAATAAAAAAATAAATGATATTTAAGGTCTTATAAGGGTTCTGATTTTGAAAAGTATACATTGAGTTACATGATTAATAAATTAGGTTTATTTAAAACCCATTCAGCACACAGGCATGTGGCTTGATACAAAATAAACACGTTTGAATTAACATTTAATTTAGAAAAATGATCAAAATTTTACACATAAGTGTCTATCTGACATGCATTATTATTTACAACACAATTGACATATATATGCACACATATGTGTGTGCTAAATAACCTATTTGACTTGTTACAAAATAATTATCAAATTCTTAAATTATATAGAATACAAAAAATGATTGAAATTTCAGTTAAATGAAATACATTTTACATACTAGGTTTACTGAAACACGTATATATAATTTGCACAGACATGCGAAACATTAATTTATATACATAACATTTGTATTTATCTCAATAAAATTATTAAAGATTATTTCGCAATTTAATTCTCTTTGCTGAATATAATCTTTTTCTTTAAAATAAGAAATACCAAATTTTTGACAGTTAATTGATTTAAAATGTCTTTCTCTTTTTTTTTTTTTAGTCTAAAAGATTTTTGGAAATCTTTTTCTGGATTATTAATTATAACTTTTTTTGGAGTTTTTTTTAAAATTATAAATATAACTTTAAACAGTTTTTTCTTCTTTAATAAACGATTTTAAACTAATATCGTTTTATATATTTCTATCAGTTATAAAAATGTCATTTTACTAAGGAAATTGTTTAAAACTTCCTTATCATATATAACGCTACTCACCACCAGCTGTATATATGTTTATCCGTGTTTCTCTGCCTTTCAGCAAGCTGGAAGATTTTTCTTGATGAGTTTGGTTTTTTAGTGACTGTCATAATCAGGAAAAATGTAATCCATGTAAAATGTTGGTCTTCCTTTCAGTCTAGGATTGTCCCAGACAAGCAGCTGTCTTGGTTTGATGGATTTCAGGCAATCAATCATCCTCTGCACATTTAAGGCTATGAATTTCAGCACAAAGAAGTGGGTCATTTTCTTGATGTGAAATTCAAACTCCTACCAGGAAAACAGTAGTGGTTCCTGAATTTACTGTTCTGCCTTCAGCCACATAACTTCATAGTAGCTATTTTGCCCAACTCTCCGGTCAGATAAAACCAACTGCTGCAAACTTCATCAAGTTGCAACAAAATATTGTAACCAACTCTACAGCTGACCTGTTCTCTTCAAAAATCACTAACCAGACTAACTGATATATTTTTAATCAGTCTTTTATAAACTCATCTGAGGTGTTATAACAACACTTTGATTAAAAACAGAGTTTTTATTTTTAGCTCTCTAATCCCTTTAAAAACATATATGTTTTAATTAATTAAAAAATTTTCAAAAACAAGTATTGTGTTTTTTACATTTCACAATCAGAATAATAATAATAACAATACAATATTTATATTTATTAAGACCTTTTTTAAAACATTAATTTCATAATGAAATTTTATTTTAAACCCAGAGTTATTTAACCCTTTACTTGTTATTATTTTATTTTAGTAAATGTAGAAAAATGTCTACTATATTTTTGTCTGTGTTTATTTCTAGTTTTCCTTTCAATTTTACATATATATTTATGCACACACACTATATTAGTGTGTCTATGTAATCCAACTGGTTACAATATATTTTGTAAGTCAAAATCAGAATGATATTGCCAAGCGTTGGTGGTCGAGTGGTCAGCACAGCTGTCTTACAAGCAGTTGTTCCGAGTTCGCTTCCAGGCGATGCTTTGATACATGAAAAGAAAAATTAGAATGATATATTTGTATTATAGATTACTTATATACTTTTAATTTCATTTTTTATTATTATTAATCATTATTTTTGGGTTGCTTCAGTTAATTTATTTAATATTAGAACAAATTAAGTTTTATATATGTGTATTTTCTTTTGTTAACATTCATATTCTCTAAAGACTTTTTGATCCTGAGCCAGTTTGAATAATAATGGTATTTCACATGCACACACACATACACACACATATATATGGGTACATGTGTGTTTGAACATACATATGTTTTCTATAAAATTATTTGGATGGTGCAAAAGTAAAGATCACATTTAAAATCCAATCCTTCACTTTATTTTATATATTTGATAATTAGTTCATAGATGATACCTGATGACACAAGTATTGATAAAGATCAGCATTGATATAGTTATCTCAGAATTTTTGATATAGAATTATGCATTATTTTTAATTTTAGCATTTAAGTATATGCATGTAGTTGTATTATTGATTGTATTTATATTATATTAATGGATTTCATTTTCATGGAATTAATATTTAAATAAATAATGAAATAATAATTCTTAATATTGATGCAATTAAATAAGTTATTCGTTTCCCTAAATTTAATTATCTAATTTCTTTACAAAAAAGTTTAATAGCATCTCTAACTGCTTGGAAAAAGTTTAATAGCATCTCTAACTGCTTGAAGAATTCTGATTAGTCTAATTTTGATCAGTCAATATCCAAGAAATTTACTTTCAAGCAATGTTAAAAATGCAACTCCAATTAAAATCACAAATTTATCATTGGCTATATGATAATTAGTCTCAGGTTTATAAATGTACCGCTTATAATTCCAGTCACAAAGAATGATTGATAATTCTTGATAATTGTTTGTGTTACCGTATTATAATTATCTATAATGACTTTAATGCCGATCTTATGCTCATTTTTGCTCATGATTGTGATGTTTATGATGATGATTTAACAACACACCTGCTTCACTTATTTTCTGTACCATTACAAATGGCACAACCAACCACCATATGACATAGAACCCTTTACTACATCTCTCATAGGTATTTCTACAATATATATATATACACACATTTGCAAATAATAAGTGTAGGTATTTCTACAATATATATATATACACACATTTGCAAATAATAAGTGTGGAATATTTTGAATTATATCTGATTTGTACTTGAAGCTGTTTAACTTATACTTTAGGTGTATTATATTTTAGTGAATAATCATTAAATTGCTTCTTATATATAATTTTGACAGAATTACAGTCTTTGATTTTACATTTTTGTGTTGCTATTATTATTTATTTCCCTAGTCTCTTGAAATTGGATAAGAGTTCAGTGATATATATATATATACAAACTATTAAATTCATATTTTAAATGCAATTTTCTATTATTTATTTATTTCTTCAAGTATTTTTATTAAATATTAAATATATATTATAAGCAAAGATATTAATATGTACTTATTTAAATCTTTAAATTGATATATTAATATAAGAATTATTAAAATACCATAGAAGATAAAAGTTCATAATCGTATTGTTTTTTTTTTTTCGAAGCACAGTTAATCAGAATAAAAGTGCTTTATTTTGAAGTATAATGAGTTTTTATGAGATTGACTTATTCATAAAAATAAAATAAAAAATAATATTTTTTAAATCGCAAATTGAATATATTATTTAGAAATTAAGGTATATTGGAGAAATGAATAAAATGTTACGACTAATGACTGTTGACGATTTGTTGGGATTCAATCTTATATATATATATTATTATTTTTAAGTAGAAATTTATATATATATTATGAGCAATAAAATTAAACTCTTTTAAAAGTTATTTATTAAAAAAAAAAGATATGAATTTAAATTTTAATTAATTACGATTATAATTGTTATTATTTATTATTTAAAAAAAAAAATTCCTACAAGCGCCTTCGCATGAATAAAAACGAAATCTATCCCAGTCAGTACATTAATTATTTTGAACAATGTTAATAATTTTAAATGATAATGTTATCAGAATAAATTATAAATGAACTCTGAATGTTAACTAATGTAATTTAAAAAGGATTGATGGAGAAGACTGTCGGATGATATTAAATCTTTTTTTTTTTTTTTTTTGGAGACTCTGAGGGTAACTTTCTCATTTGTAAATTTACTTTTTATTGTGAACAAAAAAAAAAACCTTGAATTCATTAATTTACTAATTCACTTAAAGTTAACAACGCCCTTGGAGTTGAGTTGAATGTATAGAAACTAATAATAACGCCATATTCTCTTAGCTTGTTCGATGTCGGATTTGGAAAAATCGTGTTATTCTATGAAAAACGTAAAAAGAGGATTTAAAATGACACACAAGTCTCAGGTAATTGTAATTACCTTTTTTAAATACTAATTTTAGTAACAATTTTTATTGTAATTATTTTTAATCTTTTAATTGGGTAAAAATTAATAGTTGTGTCATACTATTTAGCCCCACTTGTTTTAATTTAAAAAAAAAAAAAAATTGTTAAACGGAGCATTTGCTAATATAGAGAGGGGAAAAGTGGACAATAATTTAAAGAGATGGGATCACATGAATAAATTAATTTAAATATAGAAGTAAAAGATTATTATTATTAATTCTAAAAAAAAAAAAAAATAGTATTTGCTAATGTATTTTTAATATATATATATATGTACGTTTCTTTCTTCATCCCTTCTCTCTTTCCTTTGTATATAAAGAGAGAGGAGAGAAGATAAAAAGAGAGAGAGAGAGAGAGAGAGAGAGAGAGAGAGAGAGAGAGAGAGAGAGAGAGAGAGAGAGAGAGAGAGAGTAAAAGAGAGAGAAAGAAAAAGGGGAGGGGAGAATAGATAATTAAACATTAATGTGCGGTGATTAATTTAAAAATGTTTTACATTTAAATGATTTTAACTGAGTTTCATTCTTGCATGATTGGTTAATCTTTTTATACTCATGCATATAAATTATCATGGCTATTTGTTTTTTTTAAAAATAACTTTTATTTTAATATTTAATTTGAAACAGAAAATATATTTATTTATTTTTGTTGCATCATAATTTTTTACTCTCTAGTTTAGCCGTCATCATCATCATTATTTTCAACTATTATCGATTTATTGTAGAATGAAGATTTCTCCAAGTTCAATCCATCTTCTCTGATTTCTAGTCTCTCTTCTCCACATTAACCCAGCTACACTTTATTATTTCATCCATCCATATAATGTGTAGTTTTTTACTAGGTCTTTTACAATATCTTGGAACCCAGTTTAAGATTTTTTCTGCCCATCTATTATTTTCTCTTCTAAGAATATGTCCAGCCAACTGCATTTCAGTCTCTTAATTCTTTTCAAAGATTTCAGTAATATCTGCTTGTTCTCTTACTCATGTATTTTGTTTTCGATCTCTTCTTGTTACTCCTAATGTACTTCTTTCCATACTTCATTGAGTGGTCTGAAGTCTCTGTATTGCTCTTCTGTTAAATGTCCAAAAGAACAATACAGAGTTTTCAGACCATACACATACAAATATTACAGAATCTTCAGACCATACAGTCTTCCCCAGAATCTATTTTATTTTATATACATATATTCTATATTTTCTTAATAACAGCTGTTATTAAGAAAACATTAAATAGACAACAAAAAGAACCACCAAGAGAAAAGATATACAGTATTCTATATGGTTAAATTACTTTTTTTTCTCTCTATATAAATATGTACACACATTTCGAATTTGTTCGTGTATGTGGTTGCGGGTTGTAAATATTATTAAGCACTATTTCAATCACTGCCAGGTGGAGGAGATCATTCAAGCGGTAAATTGTAGAGAAGCTAGAAAACATAAAATTCTGCAACAATCGTTTGAAAGATCTCAACCACTGAAAGTGCGATTGAGCTAAAATTTCAATGTAACGTTGATATTAGCAACAAGTAACGGTCTATACATTCGACTTCGAGATATGTGTTTGCATTTTTTACTCGCATAAAGTAAATGTTGTGTCAAGTATTGGTGGCCAAGTGGTCAGCACGGTTGCATTACAAGCAGTTGTGCCGGGTTCGCGGGTTCGCTTCCAGGCCGATGCTTTGACACATGCAAAATAAAGTAAATGTTCGTTATACATAGTTCTATAGCCTGTGAAAATATTTACAGAATATACGCTAAGTGGGATACTGTTAAATTTTTAACATGCAAAAAAAAAAATTGAATTTTGTTTACAACTTTTAATTATGTAAGACAATTAAGAATAGAAATTTTTCAAACTAATAAAATAATTATTCTTTATTGAAATACCACATAGTCAACTGAGTCTCACAAATTATCATATGGCTGCAATTCCATAGTGATTTGACTAATGAGAGTATTCCAAACATCTCTTTTGTTATAACTTATAAATGCAATAAACGATCTATTGTAAACAATTCTTCACCTTTTCCAAATTAAACTGGAACGTCTTTCAATTTCTGCAGTGTTAAATACAGTAGAGTTAATTATCTTTTTAACTTGTTAGATTATTTAAGAAGAGATAATTAAAAAAAAAAATGTTTTTTTTTTTTTGTTTTTAATTATCTATATCATATTTTAAAATTCGTACTGATTCATTTAAGTGAAAAAATACTTTATATTTTGCCAGGTTTTTTTTTTATTGTAATTACCTAAGGTATTCCTAATAATATTAAAGTCATTAATTAAAAATATTTTAAACATTTTTCTGACTTTCAAAAGCCATAAATTGATGTGGTGAATTATTTATTTTAACAACTCTTCTGAATTATACGTATCTCATTGTTTACAATCATTATCTGCTTACAATTTAAAAAATAATGTATACGGTGTGTGCAAATAATCTAATGAAATTTATATAATCTTAAGATTTCACAAGTGTAATTTTTGATAATTATAATTTTGTTTAACAACCTGTTAGCAAAATTCTTTAACATGAATTAATGATTCTAACATATCCTTATATGTGTGTATATACATATTCATTATTTCAAGTGTCAAATTTTGTGCACTCACAACTCTGACACTAACTCTCCCAGATAAATATACCAATAATTATTACTCATCATTTAATAAACTAGAGACTTATCTTTAGCCTAGATCTAACTCTCAGTTCAAGATAAATGTATCTGGATTTATATAAAACCACCAAATATAAATAATAGCTATCTAAAGGAATCTGCTTGATGCTTTGAACAATCATTGTAATAGGATGTTCACTCGGACATATGATAGCTTGCAGGCATATGTAATATTATGGTAACTAAGTTTCAAACTACCAACGATGACAAATTCTTTAGAATTATTCATCACAATGTTCTTTCAAGAGTATTGATTATATTCCAGATGTATCATCAAACTCTAGACAGTTGATAAAAGATACTGTTCATCACTTTCAGAATAAAAGCTATTCTGCAGACTTCAGATCCTAATCTTTCTACATTTTTATTAATTCTTCTCTGTTACTGCTTCCGACTTCTAACAGAGTACAGCAATGACTTTGAAATAATTGCACTTTTAATTAATTAACCATGGATGAAAAACAAGGACATATAAGGGTATGAAAATAAAAAATGAGAGTAGTGTCAGTTAACAAATTAAGAACATATTTATTAATATAAATAAAATAAAGAACATGTGTACAAGATTTGAAATACAGGCATTGTTCATATACCTATATATATATGTTATATATATAGAGCTTGCAAACAAGTTCTTAACAAGCTTTACAGAATATTTCCAATGCCAGACCAGTTTCTGCTACTGGCATCTTCAGTGAGGAGCTAGGATATTTAAGCATTAGATTAAAAATACCAGGACAAGTCCAGCACTTTATCTAATTTATTCAAGTAAAAAATCTGAAATTTTCAGATGTCCATATGTCTTCCAATCCAGCTATCTAACTTAAATACCCATATGGGACTGAACTAAGTTCAGATACACCATATATTAATTGATTTAGAGTGTACATTAAATAGTTTGAATGCATATATTCATCAGACATATATATATATGGTTATGTGTATTGTTTGTATAAGATAAAGTGGATAGTTGTAGGAAGCTTGAAATTCTGAGTTCAAATCCCTTCTAATTACACTAAGTTCAGTATAGACAACATACTTTGTGTGTGTGTATATATATATATAACATACTTTGTGTGCTATATATATATATATATAATGGTCTGCCAGAAAAGGGGGTCACATCTCACTATGGTCATACCTAGAGTCTTCTGGTAGGATGCTAAGAATGACATGATGAAGTACCTAACCAATGATCATATCCACCTCCAATGGGTTATCTCTAAGTTTACACATTAAATTCAGATACAATTTAGCCTAGTTCATCTATACCTCACCCCTCTTTCGGATTTTATTATGACTAGTATTTAAACTTAGGGAGAATGTTGCCTTCAGCTCTCTTCAGGGGGTGAATTTACTTTGCATAGCAACTATCACACCTCCATACAACCCTATTGCTGTATCATTATGTATGTGGAAAAGATGGGTGTGCACATATATATATTTAAATAAATAGATGAATGGTTGTATGAATGATTCTGACAAACTAGAGACCAGTTAAATTTTAAATCAAATTAACAACTTTTATTAATAACAAATAAAATTTAAAACTCATTAACATAATAAAAGATCCAGTTATATGTGTCAAGTATACAATTCTATATATCATCGATTAAAAGTATCTATTATTCCAACCCATGGTAGAGATACATAACTCAGCACTCACTATTTACAAAGAAAATTAAGTAAATAAAAAAAAAATCATGAATACATTGACCATGAAGCTGTCTAACTAATTTACAATGTTATACGAACATATATATAATAGCCTCATTGTCAAATTCCAATGATTGACACTCCATCTTCTTCAGGACTCCATGCCTAAGTATGGTTGGTATCATTGACAGAAAAGAATATCCACACTAGAAGATTAGTCATTCACCCATAAAATAAATATAATGACTATTGGTTAAAATAAACAAATAAACAAACACACAAATTCTGTCCTGTAATAGTGCATGTAATTAATATGGAATAGTATCAAAACTCTAAATGTTAAGTCACTATAGAGGAAACTGACCTAAACTTTATTTACATAAAAAAAGATTATCTAAGTTAATAACCCTCCCCAACACACACTATGTTGCTTTTAACCATTTGGACTTCCAAGTGTAGACACATTGAAATTTCTAAGTGTAGAAACGAAATGAAAATAGAATTTTACAAACGTATAAAAAAATTAACACTTAATAAATCAAATTTTTTTCAATCATCCGGATTGAAGTCTATGTCTCTAGTGATAATGTCTCTCATGAAAACAGTCTATCGCCCTTCTTTTCATTATTCACTGGTAAATCTTCCTTGATTGTTCGAATTCTTCAGCAATGCACTTGGAATGATGTTGTTTTCATTTTCTGCAGCTGCTTTTCTCCTGGATCCATTCAGACATTTTGTATAAGATGTTTGATGTTTCTTTAGACATTTTATAGATGAGTGAATTAAATCATTAGACTTCTATGATTGGGAGAATGGCATTCAGGTTCTATTGTGACTTTATTTAACCAGAATACATTGATTAGTACTTTATAATAGATTTAATTTTCTTCAGATCATTATTTGGTATTTAGCGAATTATATAAAAGAAATTTTTTACTTCATCATTTATCTATATAAGCTGGCAATGTTCTCTTTCCTTTTCTCCTCATTTGAACAATAATGCAGTCTTTTATTTTTAATTGTCAATTCAAAATCAGTTCAATTTTTCATTAAACTGCTAAAATTATCAACTTTCTTTATTTCAAAAGTTAATTACTATTTTTTTCAACTTTTTGCCATATGAAAATTATACAACTGATACAGGATTTTCAATCAAATCATCCATCTTTCCTCACATTCTAAAATTCAATCTTGAGATATTGATTGTGTATGGTTATCCTACTCTTTGATAAATATTAAAAGATGATGGAAATAAACTGGGTTTGCTTTTATTGCTTAGTATACGAGCTGTTTCCATTTCCTCTTTTATTGTTGTAATTGTCTATTATTGCATACAATAAATGGTTGTAGTTAAAATTAAAATTACATAATAAATACCAATTCTACTCTCATTTTCTAACACTTGGTTGTTAGGTATTGACTTGACATTAAGTTGTCATTATGTCTACTAAGTTGAAGTCATAAATCATGATGTCTAATACATTGACAAATACCATATTGTTAGTATATATATATATATATATATATATATATATATATATATATATACAATATGGTATTTTCCATATATATATATATATATATATATGGAAGATCTTATTAAGTAATCTTTTTTACTTTCCTTTAAAAAAGATAAATTATTCCATTGTGACATTATTTAATTTAAGATTTAATAAAACAAACATTTGTCGCATGTATGTTTGCTTTATAAAACAATTGATAGTGTGTATCCAACTATCTATTATCTAGTTTGCGTTTTAAATGGGTTTGATTTGCTGTTATGGATAAATACAAGTTTGTCTAGGCAGAATTGTAAGCTACCCTTAGAAGTCTTCTAGTTAAACATTAGTAATATTCATCAAATTACTATTTATTAAATCACAGAGAACAATATATAACTAACATTAAATAGGGGTAAAGAATAAAAGATTGACTATATACGAGCACATTATAATTTATTACTGATGTTTATAGTAATCCAAGTAATAAAATGTAGTATTTTAAAGTAAAAACTCTAGTATTAAAGTTATATAGTATTAAAAAAAATGTGTATATACACATTTAAAATTTTTTTTTATATATGGTGCAGTTTTAAAAAAAATGCCTTAATACTTAAACAGTTTTTTTGACATCTTGAAACATTTGAATAGTTTTAAGAATTTAAATTTACTTTATTAAAAAAGAGAATTAGATTTTTGCATAGCAAATACTATAAAATGAAACTTTATTATCTATAAAAGACACAGCGATTACAAATGCAGTTTTGCGCAACTAAAAATTATTGAAATTATTACATAGATTGAAAATTGGGAACTGTGAAATCAATTTTTGATTGTTTATAAGGTAAAAAAATTATTTGTTTTTTATTTTAAAAATTAATAAATGTAAAATCAATTTTAAACTTTAAATTTCAATTTTTATATTAGAAAGAAATTATCGTTTTAATTAAGTTTTTTTTTTTTGCAATTTGTTTATTAAATGAGTTATTAACCAGAAACTGATTGAAAAAAAAGTAAACAAGTCAACATATTTTTAAAACAATAAACAACTTGTTTTACAATTCCAGAAGGTCATGTGAGAGAACAAGTATATACTGAGATAAACACCAATTCAAATTACTATATTGCCAGATGTCCTTGTTGGCAGTTGATGAAATCTTCAGTTGTTAGTCAAAATTCATTAGTCACAAATATTTGGATATCAAAATATAACTTCCCAAGAACGAGCAGAATTCTTTTCAAGGAAAGAAGTTGGAAATGGAAGCAGCATTGTAAACTTGCAGATTATTATCATTTTTCACTTGTCAGCTATGGAGCAATTTATTCATAATTACATTATTTATAAAATGATTTGCTGCAAATTTCAGGTGAGTCATTTATATAGTATCAAAATATAATTGCTAATGAAAAAATAGATATACAGCAGTTAAACTGTCTTATGGGTTGTCTACTATCTGTCAGACAAAACAAAATGTGTCCCCAATTTAATAGTCTATGCAAGTAAATAAAAGTCATCTAATAAATTAATATAAAATAATGATATGTAAAAAATTTAAATGTATAAAGAATGAAATTTAGCAAAGTGATGGGTACAGAATATAGCTGTGAAAAATCCAAAATGTGAAAGAGAAAATTTCTGGCTACAAAAATTGTCTTGCAAAATGGAGATAATTATTTCAAATACTATCAAAAGCATATTTATTAAAATTAAATCATGTACAGTAAAAGTCTAGTAAAAGTAAAAAAAGAAAGTGAACATATGAGAAGTAATCCCAGAATTTATTGAAAATTGGTAAGAACCTAATTTAAACTAATATCATAGTTAACCCACATATCTTAATACACTAGTATTTAAATGATAATGAGAAAACAATCTAAATTTTATTTTATGTTGATATTTTATAAACTGGTTATAAGTAATTAACAATTGATTCCATGCACTATTTGCATATATTTTTGTAGAGATTAAGAGAGACTCAATAAAGCATTGAATTCTGCCAGAGATATATGCAAATAGGTATACTTCATAAGGGTGATTTATGTATCTACAAATAATAAGATGATTTAGTATATTTGTATGAGAATGACATATGATTTTGTATATACTTCAAATTACTATGTCATTGGCATTGTTAAAATATTATCTCATGATTAGAGAATAGTAATCATATCCATTTTTTATTCTTTTCTCAATCTGATTGAATAGCATTAGTTTACTTATGGATGTGACTGGTGTTAATCTAAAATACAGAAAAGAGTTTAAAATACTTTCAACTTGTGCTAGACTGCAGGTAACTTTTAGATAAATAGTATTTAAAAAGTAATAAAAATAAACAAATCGGTTCTTTGAATCTAGAAATAGTGCTGAAGATGTAGAAACTAACTTGTGCTAACCAATATTATTTTATGATTAGTTCAGATAAATAAGTGAAAGTGATTATTGCTAGAGAAATATAACCTGATCATTAGCATTACTTCACAAGGATCAAATTTTGAAAAATTAAACAATGTTAATCAGTTGATGAATGATTTTGACAATGATCTAGTTATTGATGACAATTGTGCAGATGAATTTAATTATATTATTATGCTTAAAAAGAAAAATGTCAGCAGAATTTATAAGCATTTTCTATGAGATGCATAGTGGTATATCAATGTGTAGCTATATGTTATTTGCATTTGATCTTCATCATCATTAATATTGAGTATTTATCTTTGGGCTTGAATAAAAAAGTCCAACATTTTTTTTTTTTTACTAGTCTGGTTGAGTTATGAATTTGGTGTAATTTTAATTAGTTACACACACACACACACACACATATATATATATATATATATTGTACTTAACTGAAGTGTCACTTAGTTCCAAGAGATAATCAAGGTTATCTTAGCTTAACCTTTTGTTTAAAATTTCAGATTTAAAAAAAAATAATGATGATAAAAATGGAAATTAACTTAGTTAATTATTAAAATAGAATAATCTAAATATTTTAATAGTGTCAGTTGGTTTGATAAGGGATGTTAGGTAATAATTTAACATAAGCAAATGTTAAAAAATAATTGTGAATTGATAAATAGTATTAAATATATTCTAAAATAACTACTGTAGAATCTATTCTAATGTTTAAAGAATAATAATAAGATATTATTATTAAGTTGGAATAAGTAAGTAATAAATTTTAAAAAAAGAAATGATATGTAAGTTTTTATTAAAAGGAAATAAGAATATTTGTTATTAGTTGTGTAGTTTAGCATTCTAGTTATAAAAGTTAGTTAAATTAAATAATCATTAACATTTTATTGTTGTAATTCTAAAAATAATTTTAAACAATTAATGTAAGACCAGACATACATAAGAATAAAAAAATAATTTAGCTCCCATATTGTTTAAAATAAGTAAATAAAGCAAATGTGTGGATAAAATTATTTTTAATGTAATATTTAAGGGTTTAATAAAGGGTATAACTTTAAATTTTATATTTCTTACTATTGTGTTGTATAAAATATTAAAAAAAACAATTGTTGCCTAATATTTGTAATACTAAAATTTTGACTTTGCAGCTGAAGGTCACGTGGTATGGGAAAATTATATTGATTATGTCAGTAGATTGATTCCACAGCTGGTTTGTCAGAATATTAAAATTTAATAAAAAATAATTTTTATTGGTTTTTAAATGAATTGTAGGTGGATGAAAAATTGTGAGATAAAATGGAGATCAAGGGACCATCCAGGGGCTGATCTTGTTTGGATTCAACTGGTGCTGGATCTTAAAAATTTTATTAATAAAAGTAATTTTTTTTAAAGAACTTGATATTTCTAAAAAAATACAAGTATGTTTAAAATATTTAAAATCATCCTGTAATGTTGGAGGGCTAAAAAGAAAAGGTAATCAATTTTTCTGACAATTTAAATTTCAGTCGAGGCATAGAAATTATAGTTAAAAATGTCTAGAATAAATAAAGCATCTCACATATTAAATGACTTTAACTTATTTATTTTTCTTTACTTGGAAGTAAGGTTAAGGAACGAACTATTAATCATTTCCATAGATAAGCATTTGGCTGTATTAAACTATTTTGAAAGTAAAATGCTAATTATTTTTCCTGTTAGATTAAAAGTATATGTAAAAAAAAAAAGGAGAAATTTTTTTTTAAAGTTTAAAAAGAACATTATAAAGAAGCTGCTACATTCGATTACAGTGAAACTATAAAGAATGATTTTTTTTTTTAAAAAAAAGGAAAAGTTATTACTTATATCTTGACATATATGAAAATGATTTGTTTAGCTAAATGCAAACAGATAATATATACATTTTAAAGGATAATTCTTATTTACACATTAAGAAAGGATACATATTTGGAAATAAAACTTTAAAGCAATTTGTAAGGATTAATAATGAGTTTATAGTTATTGGGTACATTATAAATGGTCATACTTGCCAGTATTTAAAAATAACTTTATGGCATTAATTATAGCATATAAATGGAGAAATGTCTTGAACAGTAAAAAAATTTCTACTCTCATATTTAAAAGTAAGCAAAGGAAATTAATTTTAAAAATAAATACGTCTTGGAATATTATTAGGAAAAGTACTTAAGAAAAACTATATTTCAAAAGAAGCGTTTTCCTAAAAGAGGATAAAGAAATTCAGATAGAAAGATATTCTTCTTATTATTATATGCAATTTTGAACTCAGGATCTTATAAATAAATTAAAGTGTGTTCAGCTGAAGAATTTATTTTGTTTCATGCCAGCTTAATCTTATTATTTAAATTTTTTTTTTTTTAAATTGTTTTAAAAAAATATCATTAAGGAACTATTGAACATTTTTGTTTGAAAATCATTACCATGTTTATAAATGTATTAATTGAAGCTTCAAATTCGGATAGATATCTTAACCTGGATAAATTGTCTACATATTATTAAATGGAAAAACCATTACGGAGCTGAAATATGAACTTGAGTTAATGTATTATTATTATTTTTTTTATGGTCTGTGTTATTGGTTTAAAAAAAGAATGAAACCATAAAAATATTTATGCTATTATTTTTTTTGTAACACTTTTTGCATAAATATACAGGTAAACTAGGGTTATAATTTTAAAACGAAATAGGTTTATTTGAATGAGCAAATGTTTTTTGCCATTCTTAAGTAGATTTAGTTTATTTATCAAGCATTACACTAGCTAGTTTCTATTTAATAATTTTATTTATAGAGATTTAAATACCACAGTCTTATTTTCATATAAATGGGATGTTTTACTCAATTTTTATTTTAAATTTACTGAAGAAGTTTATCAGAGAATATCCATTCATTTGTTTTATGAATGTTATATTAATAATAATTACAAATATTTTATATTCATCGAGAAGTAAATATTCTTGCATTTAATTTACAATTTTAAAAGTCCACTAGTTACTATATTTTTAGCATTTAATATTTTGTTGTGTGCATTGTGCCTTGCCTAGAATTTTATATGCTTTAAGTTTAAAGTATTTTCTACAGTAGTCATTTGACACATAGTTTGCTTTGTTGATTCGAACGTTGGATATACGTTTTGTATTTTATAAATTTCTTGGAAATAACTTAGTTAGTTTAAGTGAAGTATATATCTTGCTATTAGTTAATATTTGGTAGCCTCATAGAGTTAGGATTAGTTAATAATTTTTGAATATGCTTATGGAGTAGATAAAATCCTCCATCCTTATTGTATTATATTTCCATGATTTGATAGTGCTTGTTCCCAAAAGAGGGTTATTGTATTGTATTTTTCAATGATGATGATCACATTTATAAGCATTGGAAATCCCATGAGAGGATTGTGCTTTTCTAGTGCATCTTTCTTGTTCCCAGATACACTGTAGATGAATTCCAGGTATCTTCGTTTCTGCCTCAAAGTTAGGTATTTTTTTTGAAAGACACCACTTTTTTTTTCCAGCTCTGAGGAGCCTAGTATCTTTATATTTTTTGCCTATTATTCATGATGACTTAATGCTAATTCCACCACAGTAGGTGATGTTGCATTTGTTTTAGATTTGTGATGACAAGATATGCTTGTTTGAGGAAATGTATTTCTTCAGGTAGTTGTAGCTAATTTATGGCTCATAGGTATATCAATGTTTGAATTGTGTTGCTATGATAGTTTTATCATGCACAAGATAAACAAAAATAAGTTATATTTATTTTAAAGTATGTTAAATATGCATATGGTATAAGTGGCAATTCACACATAATAATTTAATATTTTCATCCAGAATTTCGCCGCTGGATTTGTAAGTCTGTTATATCATTATCTTAAAACATTGAAGGAATAATTTTATGTGGATTAAAGTTATTTAAAAAAAATATAACTGATCTCCGATGAATGAGTGCCCCATACATTTAATTTAGTTTAATTTTAATATTAGCTTAATCTGATTTAAACATATATCTAGCTGTGATATTAGTTATATCCGTGAAACTAGTGATGATATTTTTAAAAAGTATTGTTGAATATGCTTATTCCAACTTAGCATTTGTTAAGTTGAGGAGTATAAAATTAAGCTTAGGGTTTTCAATATAAACATAGTTCTGTGTGTTATTCTGATTAGTAGATGACACAATAATGTTATCAATTAGTCTAATAAAAAAGAATAGTAGTGTGCTTATTAAGTACATATGATAATTAAAGTTAAAAAAAATTTTTTTTTGAGAAAAATATAATTATTAAAAGAAAGTAACAGTGAATAACCTTTGTAGGTTATTAAGTGTATTAGTGTAAGTTAAATAAAACTGTTAAGAGTCCAAATAATTATATTAAATCTTAGTGCGGTATTGGCAATGTTTGTATTCTACTACATTTGTAAACATTTCTTCTCATGATTAATAAACCAAATTATTATTATTTCAAAAGTTTTGTTTTGTTTGTTTTACTTTTATATGAAAATATATTATTGTCTTGGGTTCCAAGTTCACAAAATCTTAAAATTTTAAAGTTATTGAATCTTCAATTCAGAAATTTACAAGTATATTCTAAATTAATTAAATATAGTTGATATTGTCTTGAAAATTAAAAAAGCTATGTTAAAGTAAATGATTCTCATATTGAATCACAAATACAGATAATTGCATTATAGCAGATACTTAGTTAAATACTTAGTTAAAAGTTTTTTTTTTTTTTTATAAATTATCAGTATATCTTTCAGATTAAAGATTATGCAATATCAGATTAACAATATTAGTACTTCAGAGGAATATTTTAATATTATTTTAAAAGCTGCACCTTATCTTATATTCACTGCACATCATCTATCATCATCTTAAATCTTATATATTTAAAGAATTCTAATCCATTTGCATTTGAGGTCTTTAGTGGTTGTCTGTGAGTATGGAAAGGCATTAAAAGTACCCTTGCTCTTTTCTCTGCTCAAGTAATATCTTATAAAATAGGCCATTATTAGTTAAATTTAAATTGGTTCATTAAATTTTGTGAATTAATATTTGTTTTGTTTATTATTTTAAGATTGAACATATTATAATTATTTTATGGTCAGCTAAGATGTCACTTATTTATTTATTAATCACAATAATTCTTTATTAGGCAAGTTAACTTAAACTTTAATTTTACACAAGAGTGTTAGTTTTAAAATCCCTGAGGTTATTTACTCTTGTTGTTTAGTAAATATACTTCTGTAAGATAATATTTTAAAGCAAAGCATCATAGGTCTTATTCAGAGAGTGTATAATCTATTGGTAGGACTAGTATGGTAAGCATTGATTAGTGATTTTAAATAATCTTTTGTATGGTTTATTGAAATATTAATATGCTGTAGTAATTATAGTTCATTAGTATTGGATTTGACCTTTATTTGATTATACATCTCTGGATCATCATCTCTTTTCTTTAAATTTATTGTAACCCCACTGAGCCGAGTTGTTTAGAGTCTCTCATTTATATTTTATTTCATTTCATTTCAATTTTATTCCATTTCTTTTCATGTCATTTCTTTCTATCATCTCATTTCATTTCTCTCTCCTTTATTTCATATTCTTCTTATATCTCTCTTTCATATCTCTCCATTATCCCATCTCTTTTTTCTCTCCATTACATATATCATTTCTATTACTTTTTCCCATTTTTTTCCTTCTCATTTTCTTTTCTTTCCCATCATTTCATCTCCATTTCATTATTAGTATTATATTTCTCTTTCTTTCTCACATCTCTCTCTCTCTCATTTCATTAGTAGCATTATCTTTCTCTACACCTCCCTTATCATCTTCTTCATCTTTCTTTCCACTTACCTTTCATCATTATCATTTTTGTCTTCCATTTCATTATTTCTTTTCTTCTTTTTCTATCTCTCTTTTCTCTTTCTCATACTTCCATCTTATTCTAGTAGGTTACAATATATATATATACATCAATGAATGGGATTACATTTTATAAATAAATTAAAATCTAATGAGTTGTTTTAAAATCCAGTAACCAATCAGATTAATTTTGCTAGGCTGAAAGAGAACAATTAGTAAGCTTATCCACGCTACTTCTGATTAAAAGATGGACAATCTTACTATTGCTCTCTTTCAGCTCAGCATGAATATTCTGATTGATTATTGCATTTTAAAATATCTTGAATGTAGATTTTAACTTATTTATAAAACCGATTTCTATCTATTTAACACATTTAAAATTATTAAATTATATATATATATATAATCATTTTCTTTGAAAACTTATATATATATATATATTATAATGGTCCAAAAGAAGTAGAAGTTTCCAGTCTTACCATATCTGCCGACAGAGCGCCACTAGGCTACTTGAACCTAGAAAATTTATAGAGTAGGCAGATACATGCTGTTAAAGATCCAACTTTTATTCATTAAGACCATTAGCCCCAGTCACTAGCTCAGTGGAGATGCAGAGATAATAATATATAACTTTGTTTAATTTGTATCTTAAATATAAAAAAATAAAAGCCACTGCCAGTAATTATCACACAAACAACATTTATTAACACACATATATAATCATTTAAAATTTGAGGAATAACATTTATTATTTTAGATTTGAATATTAATTTAAATTATTATTTTAAAAATTTAAACCATCCATACAGATGAATTTAATAATATTTTTTAAGAGTGTCAAGTATGAATAAACTACATAGATTGCATTTGAAAAGAAAATATTCTATCCCTTTTTCAACCTTAGGCCAAAAGTTCACAGTCAAACCAGCATCAATCCATCTGATACATCAAGGTATTCAATGCAGCATGAAATACAACAGCACAAAATACCATACTGTCAGGAATTTACATCTGAACAGTATGGTTAGAGAAGACATTGACTCTCATCCAAACAGGAATGCTACATCTGTCTGGCAAGAAGAACAATAAAAAAACTCCATAGGAAGAGACTGCATTTTCCATCTTACTATCCCTTCCATAGGCAAAAAGGGGGTATGTGGCGTATAATGAAAATCCTGCCCATAGTGGACCTCATACTACATTTACTAATTACACCGATATATCCAATTCATTGACCCAATCCAACTATGAAACAAATAACCTAAGATTAACCCTCCCTTAATTAATTAATATAACTTTACAAATCTATATAGCCATTCATGCCTGACTTAAATTTAACATTTATATAAGTTTGCACAGATGAATTTTATAATAGTTTGTTTTTTTAATGTTAAGTACAGATCGGCTACATAGATTACACGATTAAAAACATTTCAAAATAAACATAAATGATCAAAATATAAAATCATTGATGGAATTGCAGAGGGAAATTTACAAGAAACCCTTTGGCATTCATCATAAGATTCCACATTGACACCAACAACTCAAAAGACATCCGAATAAATACATTTTAGATACTCACCATAAGGTATCATCATTTACCGAATGTCTATATATTTTAATCAAATATGAAAACAAAAACATAATGCTAATGAATCCATGCAAGCGTCTGTACCCAACTTAAATTTAATGCATTTAAATGACTTATACAATAAATATTAACAACAAAAAAAAATGAAAATGATTTTTAGCAAACTCAAATATATAAAAATTAAACATTAGTAATTAATTTGAAAACTTGAAAGTCAGATAAGAGTTCATTTTAAAATTTAGGTTAGCTGAATCTTTAATTGTCAAATCTTAACAAAAGTTCTTAATTATTTTTAAATTTTATAGTTCATGTCTTATAGTAGAAGAATCCTGGTTCCTGGTGCCAATTCTTACAATGTCTCTATTTGAAGTCCAGTCTGTTGTTCTGGAGGTGGTCTTAGCTGGTTCATTTTGGTATTACAGTCGTTTTATTTCAAATAAGTGAGAGAGAGTGACAAATGTGTCTTATCACCCTTCTCATGAAATCAAGCTGGAACTGTCTTTAATTTGTATATTTTTTCTTTTATAGTACTCCTCCGGAATCATTGAACATAGTTTCCTGTTCCAATAATTTCCACTAAGGTCTGAGCAATTGGTTACTGCTTCTATTGGAAATTCTAATTTTTTTTATTCTCTTATCTATATCTTTATCTGACTTTTTTGTATAAGAGCCCCAAAGGCTAGCTCGCTTTTTGATAATTAATAAACACATCATTTCCATTTACAAAAATAATTTTTAGATCTTGTACTTTTTTATTAAAAAGTATGTTCAAATATTTTTTTTTTTTTTAAAAGAAAATAATTTTTAAAGTTTTGCATCTGTGCGAATATATATATATGTACATTGAACAATTCTTTAATTTTAGTTTTTTTATTTACGAACTTAAAACCATTTTTATTCTAATTTTAAATTAATGAAATGGCATATACCATTAATATATATATATATATAGTGAAGACATTGTTTAAGTATCTCTTAATTTATAGATATCTCTCTCTGTTTTAAATAAGTATATCAATTTCATTCTTTCATATCACTTAATATCTTTTTTTTTGACTTTGTTTTCAAATTAAATTTTTACAAGTCTCAAAATGTTTTAAATTTTAAAAAGATAAGCAATCCATTTTACTTTTCTCCCAGTAATGTTCCACTTTTTAAAAAAATATTTACGTGCTTCTAAAATTATCTGAAACTTGCTTATAATTTTCTATTTCTTTTTTTTTTACTATCTTGTAAAAGTTTCAGGATCCATTTAATCTTATATTTATTCACATATCTCTCTTCTTGTTACACACAATAATTTATCTACTTATTCCCCCTCACCCCTTTAAACAACGATTTATCCACCCGCCATTTACTTACATATCTATTTATTTATTCATCTACTTATTTATCTGTTGGCTTATCTGACTTCCTGACTGTCTACTAACCTATAGCCTTAGATATTCACATATATATAATTAAAATGGAAAAAGTACAAGGAATTATATTTGTGTTACAACATTGATCGATGTTTATGTGCCAGAAGAAAATATGAGAATATACATTCATGTAACACATTGGTTGAAATTTATGTAATGGAAGAAAGTATGAGGACATCACTATAGTAAAAGCTACTTATATATTGGGAAAAAATACAAGGAATACTTATTCCGGACACAACGTTGATTGATACTTATGCAATGGATGAAAGTATGAAAAATGTGTATTTGTGTTATATTGATCAATATTCATGTAATGAAAAGAAATATAAGGATGTATATTTATGCCACCACACTGTTCAATATTAGTCAATAATTATGTAAAGTAAGAAAGTACAAAAAATATATACCTGTGAGATCATATTGCTTGCCATTTATGTTATTCCTGTGACCACATTGTTTGCTATTTATATTATGGCAATAAATGTAAACATTTCAGTAGTGTAAAGAAAAATTAAAGAGATAATGAAAAGTTTGGGGAAAGAAGAAAATATAACATTAATTATGTTGACCAGATTTCCAGTTACAATCTGTAGTGTTTTGTAAAATGGAAGACATGTTTGTGCACTCCAGAAAAAACTAGAAATTTATTCGAGAGGTTGTTTTGGATCGCGCGCTGATAGCTGTGAAATTTAATTAAGGCATTGATGTAATGGTGATCGACAATTCTAAGAAATATTTTCTGATTACAAATATCTCTAGATAAGAGACGTTACCTTATTGGTCAGTGCATTGATCGATTGTTGCAGTTGTTAGAAAGCAATAAGAAGACTGGGTAATAACTACGCAGGGCAGTAGTTGAGTAGCAGTATTGGAGTAGATGTCTGTTTAACACCAGTAAAGATATCTCATGTCAGTGCTTGCAGTTAATGACCAGCACCCAGTGGAAATGTACTTCACAGGTATAGCTGAAGGAGACCATAGTGGAGATATTCAGAGCCTTCGTTGGAGAGCATTTGTTGCAGACCAATTCGTTGGAGAGCATTCATTGCAGACCAATTCATTGGAGAGCACATTGCAGACCAATTTGTTGGAGAGAATCTTCTTGCAGATCATTCATTTGGAGATCATCAAGTGCAGCAAATACAGAGTATATTCAGAGCATTCATTGCAGACCATTCGTTGGAGAGCATATGCAGCAGAGGAATAGTGGCAAGAAAACAGCGTGGGAATTGAACATTGGTGAACATTATTGGATAGCCGCACAGTCGTAAGTGTGGATATAGCATTGTCAGTCGCATTTGGAACCTGTAAGTAGCGAATAAGTTAGATGGAGAAACCTGGTGAAAATGGAAATCCCAGTTAGTAACGTTAATAATGGAAGTGAATGGCTAAAGTTTTCATTGCAAGTTTACATGATGAAACATTGGTGAAAGTTTGGAAATAAAATGTTTGTGCAGTTAACATCAGAAGCTGAGTTTACCACACTTGTGCAGTCACCATTGAACGTAACTGTCAAAAAAGTTTTCGGCAGCAAAGTTAAATCGTACATTTCTTAGTGAAATAACAGGAAAATAGGAATAGAAAAACAACAACAAAACACCAAGGAATAGCAACAGGGGTTTTTCTGGAGTGGAGGGAGGTGTAGTGATTTGTAAAATGACAGACATGTTTGTGCACTCCAGAAAAAACTAGAATTTATTTGAGAGGTTGCTTTAGATCGCATGCTGATAGCTGTGGAATTTAATTAAGGCATTGATGTAATGGTGATTGACAATTCTAAGAAATATTTGCTGATTACAAATATCTCTAGATAAGAGACATTACCTTATTGGTCAGTGCATTGATCGATTGTTGCAGTTGTTAGAAAGCAATAAGAAGACTGGGTAATAACTACACAGGGCAGTAGTTGAGTAGAAGTATTGGAGTAGACATCTGTTTAACACCAGTAGAGATATTTTGTGTCAGTGCTTGCGGTTAATGACCAGCACCCAGTGGAAATGTAGTTCACAGGTATAGCTGAAGAAGACCGCAGCGGAGATATTCAGAGCCTTCGTTGGAGAGCATTTGTTGCAGACCAATTCATTGGAGAGCATTCGTTGCAAAACAATCCTTGGAGAGCATGTTGCAGACCAATTTGTTGGAGAGCATCTGCTTGCAGACCATTTGTTTGGAGAGCACTCAGTGTAGAGAATACAGAGTATATTCAGAGCATTCATTGCAGACCATTCGTTGGAGAGCATACACAGCAGAGCATTAGTGGCAAGAAAACAGCGTGGGAATTGAACATTGACGAACGTTATTGGATAGCCGCGCAGTCGTAAGTGCGGATATAACACAATCCAAATCACATATGTGCAAGCAATCCTTTGAATAATTATTAATTTATACATTGTTTACTCACTTCTATAGTTATTTTCTCGATTAATAATTAGGATAATGATGATGATAATCAAATCATGTATTCCCGTTTTATAAAGCTCACTGTGAATAAAGAAACATAGGCTGTCATTCCCATCATTAACTTAAAACTATGCAAGAGTTGGCCTAAGAGTGTTATTATCTAATAGTTTCATTTCCAAAAAACTATATATGTTAAAGTAATATCATATGTCATAATATTCGCATTTCATTACCATTAACATCCAACATATTCTCAGCCTAGGGCAGAAACATACTTAGGATTATAAATTATTTAAAAATACAAATGGAGATGAGACAAGACTTAAATAAGAATGAACTGGACATTAAATTTAACCTTAAATAATTTAAAACAATTTATTAAAATGGTTTGATTAATGAAAAATTTCTCATTGTTATAAGCATATGCAGATCGAAAAAACTCTAAACTGATGTATCAGAAATATATTAATATACTCTTTTCAACTAAAGAGTGGAAAACTCTAATTTATAAGAAACTACAATATATATCCTTCATTATCTTCCCATATTTTGTTGATAACCTCTTAAACAAATGCAAACACAGTCTTGGAATTACAATAAGAATAAAATCAATAAAATCAATATGCAGTAATCTAATATGTAATAAGAGTATAGTGAATTAAAAAATACTTTATAGAGATAATAAAAAAAAATTAAGTTTGAATAGAGATAATAAAAAAAAAATTAAGTTCAGGCCTAAGTTCATACACACACACACACACACACATATATATATATATATATACACACACATCAAACTTTTTTTTTTATCATTCTATAGATTTGTCTTGGCAAAACAGTTTAATATTTCTTTATAATATTTTTTGATTTCTTTATCCCATATTCTTAGGAGTAATCTACAATTTCTTATCATTGAATTCTTTGAGTGATACATTACTTTATTTCAGCAAGCTAGGAAAACTTTTGAGCAAAAGATATAAATCTATCATCAAACACTATAAAGGTCAAGTTTTATATCACTTTCAGACTACTAACTGCACTATTGAAGAATTACATTTTGAAAGTATAAATAGAATCCTGTTGGCATACAGTCAGGGTACTAGCCATGCTTCGAAAATGTAATTTATCAATAGTGCAGTTAGTAGTCTGAAAGTGATATAAAACTTAGCATTTATAGTGTTTTGATAGTTTTATATTTTTTGCTCAAAAGTTTTCCTTATATCTTTTTTTCTAACATAGCTTTGTGTTATACAATGATTATATTCAGACAATTTCATACATTATCTAAGAGTATAAAGAATGAACGCATTGATGAATTCAAGAATTATCTCATATATCAATCCTAAATTGTTATATAGCCTTCCTGACATCCGATAAAAATATGTTTACCTATTTCACAAATCCATGTATTTGCATATGAAAAATCATTTATTTAATGCTAATTCCAGATCGTTTTTATGTTTTTCTTTGGAATCCTTTTGAAACAGATTATCTATAATTTTTTAATTACAAAATCTTAATTGTTTTTAATTGGCATGCATTTTTCTTATTTTATTTAATTAAATATAAAATGAACTTCTCATAATATCATTTCTGATTCTTTTTTGTAAAAAATCACATCAAACATTTTTACATTGGTCTATAAGTAATTCATGGCAACAATATTTCTTACCTTTTCTGGATTGTTTAGTCCAAATTAATCTTCATTGTTTATTTAATTTATCAAACATATTATTAACAATGACATGTGATGAACATATGAAAACATCATCATATACATTGTACACAATTTTATACTAGTTTAAAATAGATATGATTATATTATTCTCTTTGTCTGCTAATGCTAAATGACAAACAAGTGCACTAATAGACAATTCCATTGGCCAAATTTTTGTCATTTTGTATACATTGTCTTTAAAAATAGATTTTAGATTTTTTTACAATATAGATGCTCTTGTGTTTGTGCATTTGCATAGGAAATTAAAAAGATATGGATTAATTATTTTATAAACACAAATTATTTTATAATTCTATACATATAATAATAATCTCTATTGTAATAATAAATGAATATTAATTTTATCACTTTTTGATTTTAATACATTTTTAAAAATAAGTTATTACTAAAAAAAATATTTTTTTTTTAATAAGAAGCATTCCCTCCTCTTCATTTTTGAATATCTGATTAGTTGAACAATAAGAAATTGTGATTGGTCAATAGAATTATTCTAGAAACAAAAACTTTATATATGGAAGCATGTTTAAAGAATATCTTTTAAAAAATGTAAATTCTGAAATAAGTTTTTTTCTTTTAAAGCTGCTAAACTGCATCATTTTATTAATCTTTTCATTGATGATTAAATTTAATTAAGAGGAAACTTCAAATGTTACTTTTAATTTTTTATATAAGTAATTTATAGTTTGAAAATAATATATCAAATTTAAAATATTTTCAATAATAATTAATGTTAAAAAGAATGTTTAATTATTTACAAAAAAGGTACTTTTGTAGAAATTGTATGATGGAAGTTTGCCACCCATGGTTGTCTTACTTATCCATTTTCAGGGGCCTCAACTATTTGTTAACATTTATTTTTTCAAAAATATTTTACCAAACATGTGTTACTTATTAAAATTAAACAATATTAACAAAATAAATTATAAGTTACAGTTATCATTAAAAAATATTACAAATTCCATTTCACAATATATAATTAATAATTTTTTTATGTATATGATAGCATATAAATGCAATCACATTGCAAATATTGTTGTCATTGCCAAATTTGGCAGCATTTTATTATGTTTAGAATCATATTATTTTTGAGCTTTTATGTTACTTGTTTTTTGTGAAAATAATTAAAAATTGGGATCTTCCAATGATAAAAGAAACAAAAACCACAGGGAACTGTGAGACAACACATCAATTTCTATTTAGCAGAATTTATTTTATCTGACTGCATAAAAAATAAAGAAGCATTTGTAGTTTAATGCACACTATTATGAATTTTTGCTTGCTGACATGAATAACCCACGTTTGTAACATATCTTTGCTATACTTTTCTTGATCAGCCTTTTCATTTGTTGTTTATATTAAATTTCCTATTATTATAATCATTTATAGTACTGTGAATTTTCTTTTGTTTTTTAGAATCATATTTAAAAAATATTAAATACGATAGTTTGTAGGCAGCCATATTGTTTGCAAGATTTTTTTGAAGCACCTGTAAATGGATAATTAAAATAAACACAGTTGGCAAACTTCCAGCATATAGCTTCTACAAAAATACTAAAAATAAAATATATTTAAAATTTATTATACAAACATCAGATGACCACCATTTTTTATGCTTACACAAGCTGTTTTTCAAAGAGGCAGAAATATGAATGCTGAACTGAGTTTAAATCTATACACCTATACAAGCTAATGAGTGTATCTTGAACACGTTATTGTGTTTTCATTTTGGACTCAAAGCTTTATAGTTAACTAAAAAAGTAAAAGGTGACAGCTGAAAGGTTGCATTAGATCCTAAGATTTAAATGCAGTGCTCTCAAATCCAAGCTCCTCACTAATTAAAGTCACAAGCCAGAAACTAGTCTGAGGATATTGGATGAGTAATCACTAGATAGGGATTTTATGCACAAGCTTTTATTTCATCCATTGATTGCTCTGGTTTGCACTGATTGGTGTTACTGTATGGAGAGTTTTGCCTCTGTGAAAAACATTTAATATATACTGAGAAATAAACAAATCTTACACCTGAGTCTCCAATTAACATTGTCTTCCTACATATAGATTGTTTGAATACTTAAAAACATTAGTAAATTTAAAATATATATATATTATTATTAAGAATACAATTAAAATAAACACATTATATTTTTAAAGTAAAAATAATTTTCAAATTAAATTAAAACTGCTCTTTCTGTTTATCGAGTACAATGTAAAAAAGTTCCCATTGTTCTTGTTGAGAAATGAATGAATTTATAATATAGCTTATCATCCGATTAGACCTGATATTCATTTACATAAAGGAAAACTATTTTTTTTTTTCATTTTTATAAAACAACTGTTATATATATATAAACAACTTTATTAAAGCGAAAAATAAATGTACATGAGTAATACAAATGACTCTAGGGTAAAGAAATTACAAAAAAAAAATTGGTTACATGAGAACTATAGATACAGACCATAGTTAATTTAAAACATGATATAGAATATGAATACATTTAACAATAAGATAAAACCAATGCAAACTCAAGACATAAAATACATATTAGTACATAAAGATTAAAGAAGTAGGGACTTCTTAAGGAAACTGAAAAAGCATCCAAGTCTGATCAAACATAAATTTAGAAGACATAGTACTGTCTCTGGACTTAAGTTTTTTTAACGTTTGAAAAAAGAAAAAGTCCACATCTGGCTGTGGCAGAGTGAACAGTTTCTTACACCTGGTCAACCATGCAGAATATGTCAAGAAGATAGACATTCTGATGGTTGGAATGTCTCTAGAAATCACGCAATCTCTGATAGACATAATTTTATAAAAGTCAACTTTATAGTCTGATAGATGGTCATTTTGATTTTGCCAAGACCATTACAAGAGAGAGTGATGTGATCAAATGTCTCATCCTCATGGCAGCAGTTCATGCACAGCAGATCAATGGCACCAATATGTCTCCTGTATTTTAGGAACCAATTAGTAGACATAGTTTGAAGATTTATTTTGACTAGATAGTCTAAGAATTTCAGTTCCAAAGCCCAGAATTTAAACAGAATAATAAGCTTCTGATTGGTAATCCCAAGCTTCAGCCTTATAGTGCTTACTTGTGGGTTAATAAGCTGATTGGCTTCCCACAGAGTAAATTTGAACTTGAAGGCATTATCCGATATGTTATAATGTTTATTAATATCAAAGAGCAGGATGTCAAGCCAGCAAGTCATTGCAGGTGGAGACCTGTCTGTAGGTGGAACTATGTCAGCAATTTGCGTGTGCCCATACTTCTGTATCAGGTTGAATACAAGCATATGTGCTTTTTGAAAGCTAGCTGGAATAGAGTGGAACAACATCCCATTTAGCTTCTGATGCTGTTGCATTTTAGCAATGCTAATGGAAGCCAGTCAGCCATTCCAGAAAAGCCTTGCACACAATGTATTAATCTTCTTAATAAAGGATTTATAAACTGTTATGATTGATAGATAATAGGAGATTCTTGTTATTACCTTCATATTAAGCAAGGCAACCTTTCTTTGAAGTGAAAAATATATTTGGAGGGTTTTGACCATATGGCTGGTAGATTGTATAATTGATTGCTGAATCTCCTTAGACATTGCACATTGGGATTTATGGATGGAGAATCCCAGGAATATCTGTGGCTCAGCAAGAAAGTTAGATGTGATTTTAATTTCAAAGCAAATTCTCCATGTAGAAGATTTGGCTGGATTAATTTGAAGTTGAAGTGTGTTAGTGAAGTTGTTAACTATTTGATAAAATGAATTTAAGTACTTTTTGGAAGGCAAGATGACCAGCACATCATCCATGTTGGCTATTGAGCTAATGGATCTTTTAAGTCGAGGCACAAAGATACCTGGGATCCTATTATTAATATCTATCAACAGAGGGTTTATATATGTTATAAATAAAAGAGCACTAAGAGGAGAAACTTGTGGTATGGAAATGTTTGGATTAAAACTATCTGTGTAAGATCCATTAAGAGAAATATAGATCTTCCAATTATACAGTAGATTGTCCAGGATTTGTACAATCTCTGTTGATATATTGAGGTCTATTAGCTGGTTTAATAAAATGTTAATATTGACAGTATAAAACACTTGAGATATGTCTAGTTGGACTGCAATCGGCTTTGAAAGTCTCTTAATGCGAATGTAATTGAACAGCATCTTGTCTTCACCAATCACTGTCAGCACCGACAAACCCTTTCTGGCATACTGTGTATGTGCTTTATTGTTTAAGATTTTACCTTGAATTTTTTCTTTAATGACACCTTCTATTATTTTAATAAGAATTGGTGACATAGATATTGGTCTTATGCTCTTAATATCTGTCAGATCCCTGTTCTTTTTTTAAAAAAAGGACCAATGCAACAAGGTAATGATCATGGATGACTTTCTGCTGTTTTGCAAGGTGGTTGATCATATTCATTATGATTGGAACAGTAAAGTTACTCAGATGAGCCAGCAGAAATTTGGAATGGCATGCATGCCTGGATGCACACTGACTGGCAGGTGTAAAAGCCTGTCTTTAATGTCAGTTGTAGTGATGCCGTGCTCCTGCCAACCACCCGACCCATCCCAATCATGATGATCAACTGGTAAATTCTTCCAAAGCAGTTGTTAATAGGGGATTAAATGGATTGAATGTGACTATTACATCCATCTGGAGCAATGGCTGAGTAAACCTACACTGCTTAGCATAATAGAGTCCTCGATGGAAAATATTAATGCTTCTATGAATTACTAGAATTCTGTACTAAATAAACAGAAACCAGAAGAAAGAAAAAAAACACCCACTGCCATTGGTTATAAAGAAAATGCTTTGAAAAAATATCACAGTTGCTGAAAGAAGTGTTTCACCAAAAATCATTCTCAAGAATAATTACACATACTAAATAGAATAATAACTGTATGTTGGTGCTTATTAATTATATATAAGTTTATTATAATAAACTTCATTATAATCTTTGAAAATAAATAAATTCCAACAAAAAGTACACTCAACCTATTAATGGATTCATTAAAAAAATGTTCTAGATACCCTTATATTCAAAATAAAATGTTCAAATTAGTTGAATACCAATTTGTAATTTATCCCCCCCCCCTTCCCAAGAAAGTATTGGAATAGTACAATAATAAAAATATAAATCAAGTATCCAAATGAATATTTAAAGGAATGCTTCAATTTTTGAATGGAACTATGAAATGAGTTTATTGGAATATTTTAATAGCCATTTGCATTACAATCCTTGGATATTTCAAAGAAACACTAATTGATTAAAGAACAATGCCGAACAACAATATTGTACGACATCATTAAAAAAAATGTTTTATATACTGCATCAAATTATTCTCTAACTTTTTTGGTAGTTATAATTATAAATACATATTCTGCATGGTTTAGGGTAGTGGCAGAGTGTAAGACACTGAAGTACAATAATCTTGAATCCATTTCGGTACCGGCATTTCCAGTGCTCAAACTTTTTCTGTACTCATAATGATGATGATGATAAAGATAATAACAAAATTATTACTGATATTTGTATTTATATATTTTTTTCTTTAAAAAGAGATTGTATATGCATAAATTAAATATTAGTATGTACATGTGTGAATAAAAGATATGAGTATTAACTAAAATAATATCTTCTTAAACTATAATCTCAAATATGTCTATGAGCTATAAGATCTTTATTAATTTTGTTTATTAGTGCTAAGGGGAGAGTAAAGTAATTTCACCCGAGTCATTTACTATTATTATTAAATTTAAATGTATTAATTATCACTTAAGTAATGCCATTCATTTCATAAGCTTTTAGTAGCTATGGGGTTAAACCATTAAGCATCACATGATCACTATCTTATACTAGCACATAATTGTATGGAGAGTTTTGCTTTGTTTATAAGCTATGGGATTGTTTAGCATTTATATCTTTGTTGTCTAAAAATTTAATGAATTGTATATTTTAAAAAAATCTTTTTTGAATGAACAATTGAATAAAACCTGGTTTTTTATTTTAATGTGTGCTTTTATCATAAAAGTGCTTTCCGAATTGTCATAGTTCAAATACTAAGTCAATATTTATTTTTTAGATTTTAACTGTATCTTAGTCATATCTTTAGCTTAAATTAAATCTAAATTATTAATTAAAGGTTTGGGACATCATCATTCATGCATTTATATTTGCTAGTGCCTGGTTAAAAGTTACACAATGACTTTTAATATTAAATATTTTGCAAGTAGAAGTTAATTAGGTATTAAACTTCCAAAACATATGTTTAATCACTTATATTATTAGAACACATAATTTTATCTAATGAGAAATTTTAAATTTTATTTAAGAAGAATGAATATGATTTAACCCTTCAGAAATCCTCATTTTATTCTCATGGCTAGTCACCAAAGAGGCCCTTCTCCCTTCATCCCTTCCTTAATTGGATTTGTTATAACCAAATCAATTTATGGTTATACTCTTATATTCATTAGTCCTAGGACACTTGTAAAATTAATTTTCTATTATAAATAACTCAATTATTAATTAAGTGATGAATTTAGTTTGGCTTAATGGATAAAATCATCTATTTTTATGCTAAGATCAAGGAATTTACTTATGAGGGATTCTATCTCATCTTACGCCATATTACACCACATTATTATCATTCCTTACACCATATTAATGGTCTGTGTGTGGATCCATGACCTACTTGTCTTTTCAGTGGCTATGCTATGATGTTTATGAAACATCAATATATAATACTATTAATAGAAAAATACAGTGTTGATCAGCATTTTTATTATGGAAAATATAACATTAAGTGTGCTATCCAATTGCAGATGCTTTAATATCCATTATTTCAAGATCCTAAAAGAATATTAATAAAAAAATTGTTATTTCTTGTTAGAGTGATTCCAATCTAAAGAGCAGATGATATCAATCCAGATTAAAACATCAATAACAAAAACTACTTAAGCTAAAGATATTTTGATATTGAGTAGATTGAAAAGACTAAATGAATTTTACTGATCTTTTTTGTGTATTTTCCATCCTACTAATCATATTGAATATCTTATCAAATCTATCTTTTTTACTTGTTGCCAGTCAATGTTGAAGTAATGTTGTGCTGGATTACAAAATAATAATTGGACCACACGCACTCTCTTTCTCTCTCTCTCTCTCTCACACACACACACACACACACACATATGTATATTAAATCAAACATTTCTAATTTCTTTGACTTTATTTGGGATGACATGATTGCAGAAGGAATCAGATAGCTGTTGCTTTTTGAGACATTCATTTTAGCATATAAATTTATATTTTTCCCTCCATTTCCAAAAACCTTCTTTTGTTATTTAAACTCTTCCATAAAATAAATCAAATTCATACATGAAATGGCAGACCCCCATTTACATTATGAAAATAATATTGTCATTCTAAAGAAGTATAATGTTGATTGTTTTCATTGGAATAATTTAAATGCTTTACTCAGTTTGCTGCTTAATTAAATTATATTTTGGGAAAATTATATTTAAACAAATGGAAAGTTATTTTTTCCCCATTATTAAACTTCATAAAAAATATTTGACTTAGCAGATGACAAATATAATCTATTGACATAATTATCTCAATCTACGCTACTTTACGTGCATAATTTGAATCAATGCACATATTAGCATAATATGTTTGAATAATAATTGCTATCTTAAAGTACTATTGATAATCAAAGTTTTTTTTTTTAATGCTTGATATTTGCACATCACTATATGTGCGTATATATTTCTTACACACATATACAAATTGAAAAAGATATTATCAATAATGCTTTTTTCTTTATTCAAGTATTACAAAAAATAAGAAAACATATAGCATTGCTTACTAATTAAGAAAATAGTAGCTTAACTCTATATATTGAAAAAAGAAAATTACAGGCATTTTTGAGCATTTTAACTTAAAACAAAGCATTGAGAAATATCCCCGAGAAGCAATGGAATGTCTGATATACCTATTAATTAAGCTTTAAGGAATTTACATAGCAATAACGAATATATATTTTTTGTGTTCTTTCAACTACCAATAAAATCAAATAATTAACCTTAATAGAAATATTTAATGCGCAGGTCATAGATCAATTTTTTTACTATGTATCAAAAAAAGGCAATCCACCATTAATCTATAATATTGATATTTATATATCGCAATAAAAATATATACTGTATCTATATTTTTTATTTGATAAATTAATATTTATGATTTGAATTTTAGATTAAACACCGATTATTTTACTTTGAATTTAGATTAAGAAAATAAAACAAAAATATATTGTCAATTATTTCGCGTAGCTCTGCTTGAAAAATGACCACACCCACCAATGAGTTTTAAAGATTCTACTATTCTTGCTGCAGCTTGATATGCAAATAAATTTTCATTAATAAAGGCTATATATATATTTTTAACTTTAAAAATAATTAAAAAAAAAATATTATGAAGAAGAGGAAACAAATCCTGGTGTTTCTGATGTTTTTTTTAAAAGAAAAGTTGGTAGAAAGTAGAGGCTACCACAATCATGATCAAATGTTTCTTACTATTTGATGTTTATGCTCTTGCTATAAGACATTATTATACATCTTTTTATACGTCATTTAGCATACATAAACATATAGTTAATTTAATTAAAAGCAACTGAGCATGTAGTTAGCGACAGATTTTAAAACAAGTGATGTATAAAATATTAATAATTTTTCTACGATAAAATATTAAAATATTAATATTTATCAGAAGATTTATACATTAAATAATATGAAAGATAATTTGCCTAGGAAATTATTATCTTCCATACTTAAGTTTGTTTATCTATCAATTTATATATTTGATTACATTTGTTTATTTCATATTTGTATATTAAATAACTATTCATTTAAGTATATATTTTGCCTTCTTCCTATGTAGCATATATAAAGAATGCGCAATAGATGGAATGTCTTTTGATATCTGTAGTTAAGCAATGTGTTAGTGTAAGTAATGCAGTGCATATCAGCGTTCAAAATTCAGTTTTGAAATACAAAGTCATTTTTAAACCCATAGATCAGAATGAAAGGAAATTGATTTCTATATTTGATAACAATTATCTTTACCTTCAACGATAGAGCTCTATACTATAAGATTGAATAATCAATGTTCACCAAAAGGCATAGGTCTTACGACTTGTTGGTATCTCTACATCTGTTAAAAGATTTTCAAGCTCAGAATATAAATATTAAAACAATCTTTTAGTAGAGATCCTTACAGGGTAAATATCTTTCCAATAGTCTTCTAAACCATAATGAAGGTACAATTGAAAAAAAAAAAACATTTTCCACCACACTGGCTAATTTAAAACAATTTTACATTTTTGATTTATCTTTAGTTTAATTATATTCCTATTAACTGACTAATATTAGACGCTTAATTAAAGTGGTTATCGACCAGCTATCTGAAAAGAAATACCCCGTTTGATTGGAACCTGTTTTTCAAGTTAGTTCAACTGGAATTCGAACTATGTCATGAAAATGGAATGTGGATATACTATTCTATATTTCTGATATCATGTAGCTCAACAGCAGAAAAACGTATGAATGTAATATCTTTTATTTTTACAAATAGAAAATACCCAACAGGAGTTTTGTAATTCTGTGAAAAACAAAAACTATTTGTATTTAAAGAGGTCAAATTGTCAGGAATTAATAGATGGAACATTACTTTAAATTGCTAAATTATTTGTTTCAAAACTATTAATCTGAAGATTGGTGGTATTTCATCAGCTAAATAAGAAAAAAAATCACTTGTCAACTGTATGAGAGAGGAAGAAGTTATATGTATAAAGTGTGTTAATCTATTATATATATATATAATTTATCATTAATCTGAATTCCTGAGTTCAACTTTTCAAAAGATAAAAAGTCACTCAAACACAAACCTGTAATTATAAAATAGAAAGTATTTAAAAATGATCTGTAATAAAACTACTAGCAAATATTCCTTAACAAATATTTAATAAAACAAAAATAAAATAAGTAAAATATAAATTCACTACTTTCTTTTATTTAATTGCCAGAAAATTTTTTGCATTCGTGACAGAAATTTGAAAAACGGCATTGTAATAAAAGTTGCCATTTTTATACTTTTTAAAAGAGAATACTAAAAAGAGAAATGTTTAAAAAATTAATTTCCCTGTACAGTGGATCCATAACATTCGCTATATTTAATTCCAAGGTAAATAATAATTCACGTTTTATTTATAATGTTTGTTTATAATACATATTGTTTACAACAGATATTGCTTATTGTATATGTTAGCCTACATAAAACTATTTGAAATCATGCAACTTGAATTAATAATAGAATATCTACGGTGTGTGTTTTCCTGAAGGTTTGTGTACTAACCTATGTGATACTACTAATAGTTGAATGTATTGGGAATATTTAAATAAAGGTAAATTTTTCTAAAGACATTCAATACTTATATTAGATGATGGAAATAGTTCAATATATAAATACAACCAATGATCTGTGTGTATAATTGAATAAACTATGATTTTTTTGTGGTTTTACTTACTCTTAATAAATGTATTATTTATTTCAGAGAATAAAATAATAATTGGACATCTATTTCCACAAATCAATGATTGCTCATTGTAATAATATTAATAATTGGCCCTATTGGCCAGAAAAGTTTGGTTTTTTCATTGTGGGATTAGGCCCTGTTTATGTTACACATGTAGAGAGAGGAAGCTGTGCTTATAAAAGTGGCCTTCTACCCGGAGATGAAATTTTAGAAATGGATGGCAAATCAGTTACAAGATTATCAGCAGATGAGCTTAAAATAAAAGCTAGAAAGAATTTTTTAAATCTTCCTACTCTTAGAGTGATTTCCAGAGTCAGGTTTGTAGAAATTCATCCAAAACACCAAGGAATCGGAATCCATATTGATGGCAACTACCCTACTACTGTTATAGAGGTGGATGTAGATAGTCCTGCTATCCAAGTAGGTATTAAACGTGGAGATATTCTTTTATTAATAAATGGGAAAAAAATTCATGATGTTGAGATAGCTCAAACATTTCTGGATGATTGTGAAGAGACTGTCATCATTGCTCTTATTCCTGTTATGGATAGAAGCTTTATGAAATCAGGAATGACAGACACTGTGAGAGCCAGAAAAACAAGGCATTTATTTCACAAAGTAAGTAACCAGTTTCATTATTCAAATAGTTTTTATAGTATTAAATATGTAAAAGATTATTTTATAATCATTTATTTTTTTTATAGAAGTAATACTTGTTATTAAGTATTGAATATTTGAGACTGTATTTGCAAACTTTAAAATCTTTCGATTTAAAATAAAATACATTTGTCTGTTTCAAAAAGATTATATTTTTATATCACTTTAATATAATAACATTACTTTTAAAAATATATGTGATATAAAATTTATACAATATACTCAAATTTACATGATAACCTAAACATGCATGCACATATACTTACACATGTGTGAAAATATAATTTATCTATTTACCTAAATCTTTTGTTTTCAAAATGTGCAGGTAGACAAAACATTACTGCAATTTTTATTGAAAATATTCATCTTCAAATTTATAAATAATTTTATAATATGAATTTAAATTTAATGCGTATTACTTTAAAAAAATAAAAAAAAAATAAAAGAAAAACGAAATTCTGAATTACTTTGTATTTGGGTGTGCCTATAAGAACGTCAAAATTAGGATAAACACCACTTGACAATTTTAAGCATTTATTAATACATAAAATCATGACAGTAATTTTTAAAATATGATCATGCCTATTTAAATCCTATCCAGGATGGTACCACATGTATGACAATAATCTCAGATAAAGAGTTTTTCCCCAATTCAGGATGGTATCATATATATGACAATAATCTCAGGTAAACAGTTTCTAATCTAGTCCACATTTTGGGATGCCAATTTCTGTAACATGATATAACGATATTAATTAGAATATAATCAACTATTATTAAGTAAATAATAACTCATCATGTTTGGATGTCAATTTTGTAATGTAATCAATAAATTATTCTTATCTTAGGTAATAAATTTCTATTCAAATCACACATTAGAATCCCACCTATTAGCAAATAAGTGATTTAACAAATACCAAATTTTTATAATAGTGTAAAAATATATAAAATCAAATAAATGAATTTTTTAAAACCTAATTGAGATACCAAATTGTAGTAGTATAAAGTATCTATAAACTAGTGATTAAATAAATATAAGTTATAAAAATTCAAATAATAATGAGCACCAATTTATATCGATTTAAACTACAGTAAATACATTAGCTTAATCAATTGGTATTTAATAAAACATTAGCTTAACATTTGATAATTATTTATTCATTATAATCAATAAAATGTGAATGATGATATGCTAAATTAATACAATAAATTATTATAGGCGTTTATTCAATATTTTGCCTATCTAATATTTAATATGTATCTAAATTATGTAAAGACTCTTGCAGCTGATATTAAAATATACTACAATAAATAAACTATGAATAATCACAAAATCAAAATTTAATTAATAAAAATAAAATTTATTAATATAATAAACATAATAAAATATATAGATATGTTAAAAAGCAAATGAAATAATCTTTGTTATACTATTTGATTATGAATTAATTATCTGTTTTATTTATTGCATATGTTGTATAATTTTTTTAATCTATGTATTTACCAGATATTGCAACAATACACCAATAAATCAAAAAATATATATCTTGGCACAAATACCCGTAAATAAATACTTACAAAAATATATAAAAATGTTAGTTTATTTCCTTGTTTTTTTTTTTTTACATTTATTAACATATATACTGTCATAAAGATAGTTTGTGAGTTTTTATATTTAAGATTTATTGCTTTTTACATATATATTGAAAACAAACAAACATACTATAAAATTTTAAACAAAAACAAAATTACTATTAAGAAATATATTTAACTTTTGTTTCTAAGATAATTGAAATTTTCTTTTTGGTTAATTTATATATCTAGGTATTATAAACAAACATATGCATTCGAAAGTAAATAAATAAATAAATAATAAAAACATATAACCTGTTCAATTTATCGAAGGGTTGTTAGGTATATTTCTTAACTAAAATTCCATTAACAGACATATTTATTAATACACACCAACATAGCAACAATATTTGCAGAAACATGATAAAATTAAGATTCATAAGTCTTTAGAGCTCCTATTAATATTCTACAATACTTTATATGATATGAAGATATATTAAATAAGGATTGTATTTAAGAACCAATTATATCCTAATTATAGTGTTTATAACAGTATTTTTATTCATTTGAACAAACTATACATTTTAAATTATTATGTTCTATTTTTATATTAATATTAGCATTGGTTAATGTTTAATTATTCCAAAATAAACATAATAATAGCAGTGAAAATTTAATTCATAATAAATTCACCATTGTATCATTTAAGTTACTCACAACACTGAGATCATTCTATAAATTAATATATTTTTGCGGCACAGTACAATGAGATGATTTATTATAAAATATTAATAGATTTTTCAAAAGACAGAGGTCTTTTAAAACAAACATTTTTCTTTATCTAGCTATTTATTTGACTTTGCTTAGTGAAATACACATTAAGAGAGCGCAACCAATCTAAGATCAGAAACATATATACTTTTTTTCTGATGACACATTTAAGTCACTATCATAGATATTGTTCCTATGGTTTTACTCAAATTTAGCCTATTACTTTTGTCTCTGTTATGAAGAGTTAAATTTTACAATAAAAAGTTTTTTGAAATACATCAGTGTTTGTGAAATAGAAATGTTTTTTAACTTTGCAATAAATAAATGTTTAAAAAATACTACAAAAATAAATCGGTAAATTAAAATAATCTACAAATAATGTGAATAATGTGATGGTGAAACTCATTATTTGCCTTATATAAAAACAGTTCAACTGTTGGTAAAAAAAATTGAAAGTTAACAGAAATTCCATACAAAAAATAATGAGTTTGAATTGTTCATTTTTCTTTTTTATGTTTGGATAAATAGTTTAGAGAAAAATATGAAACTCTGTTATCTGTTAATAAGACCGTGACTAATTTAAGTATAGATAATATATTATCTAGATATTCCAAATTCTTTTAACATTCTTGAGTTTTAACTTTAAATTACATTTTAGTATTGTTTGCATTTCTAATAATCTGTAAATAATGTGATGGTCAGAACTCATTATTTGCCTTATATAAATACAATTCAACTATTGGTAAAAAAAATTGAAGGTCAACAGAAATTCTAATATAAAAAATAATGAGTTTGAATAGTTCATTTTTCTTTTTTTATGTTTAGCAAAATAGTTTAGAGGATTTTTTTACATTTGGCAAAATAGTTTATATACACTAATGTACTTATTGTTTTTATTACATTATTGTATGTGCAACTTGTTGGATCGATTTTGTGAGGTTGAATATGTAAGTATTTTAGTGAATTTTTAAAATTGAATTTTAGTTAAAGTTTTTGAACATTTTAGTGAATTCTTCTACAGAAGCATTCATTCTGTTCAATACATGAAGCCTTTGTCCCTGATATATACATATTTTAAATATGTATGATTTAATATTATTTTGATTGTATAGACATAAAACATGTATACATGCACACACAATATAATAATTGGCTATTTTGTTTATTTATGATCATGTATCATTTGTTAAATGTATGCAATAAATACAAATACTAATAAATGAATCTATTAGTATGTAATTCAATCTCTTAAATGTTCCTAAGAATAAAATATTAATTTTATTATGACATAAATTTGACATACTGTCTATTAAAATTTAAATATTAAAAATTATGAATGTTATCTTATATTACAATGCATTATCAATTACTATTTATTAATAAGGTAAATTATTGATTTTTTTTAAAAACAATTGAAAAAAATAAAAAGCCAACAATTTTTTTTTAGGGATGCAATATCTTTAAGTTTAAATCTAGACCAAGATGGTACAATATATACATGTTGAATTAAATATTTCCATAAATTATTATTATAAAGAATAAAAATGAGATTATATCCATATAACAGAGATAACTTTTTTTAGTTTTTAATATTGCTAAGAAACTATCAATTATTACCAGTAAACAATCCCTGAGGTTAAACAAGTTTTCTCATTAACTTATAATAGCTCTTTTGTGGGAGTTCTTTGTTGAAGTAAATGAAGGATCTTTTTTATTTAAAATCAAGTTCTTATATGGATTTAAACTCAGAAACAAAAAATAAAAACATACATTTTAAGATACTTTGACAGCTATTTAGCTATTTACCATCTCTGAGTATGATATGCAATCATGTTTATTGATAATGTTTCTTCAGTCACATACACTTTATTCTTCACTTATTTTCTTTCTAATTTTTGATATGCCACAGAATTTTTTTGATAAAATGTTTTCCAAGTGTAAAACCAAAAAATTTCACAAAATTGAAGAATTAGAATTTTCTCTTTTTTAGCATTCCAATTTTTCATAATTGAAAAATTTAACCAATCATTTTTTCATATAATTGTAATGTAGTATTCATTTATCTTTATATATTAATACTGATTATGTTATGTTAGCCCTCTCAATTTTCTATTAAAAAATATATTCTAGAAGTCAGATTACAAATAAACAATTCAACAGTAATGTATTGCACAGAATGCAAATAAAGTATATAAATACTGATTTAATACATTCTATATATTTGCTCTGGTTATTATAAGATTTGACAATTCCATTATCTGTAAAACTATAAATTAGTATTATTTTCATAGTAATTTTACAATCTATTATCTAATGCATATAGGTAATTATTATAAATCTATACTTTTTTCAGTTTTTTTCTAAATAATATATTCCCTATTAATTTTGCTGTAATTTTCTACTCAACATATTATAATTTTTATTAATTTTACTGTTTTCTCTAAAAGCTATATAGGCAAGTATTATAATTCCATGTTATCTTTAAAAACCTCTAAATAACTTATGGGCCAGTATTATAATTTCATACTAACTTGCAGTCTTTCTATAGATGACATATAGGCAAGTATTATAATTCCATGCTAATTTTGTCTTTTTCTAAACAACACATAGGCCAGCATTTCTATTTCTGAAAGACATATTGGTGAATATTATAATTTCATACTAAGTCTTTCTTTAAATAACATAAGTCTAATATTATACTAATTATTACAGTATATTTGCTGATATATATATATATATATATATATATATATATATATATATATATATATATATATATATATATATATATATATATATATATATATATATATATACAAAATATTAAAAAACAAACTAACCAAAGGAAATACATATAAAAACAAAAAAAGACTTATAAATCCAATAAATAATATTATATTTCAACTAGTTTTCTGATGAAAACCAGTCCTCTGGTTGAAATATAATATTATATATATATATATTACAGTTCCATACTACTTTTAAAATATTTGCTGATATATATATATATATATATATATATATATATATATATATAATATATATATATATATATATATATATTACAGTTCCATACTACTTTTAAAATATTTCTCTAAAATACATATAGATAAATATTACAATTACATATTAATTTACATTATTTCTCTAGGCAACATATAAGTTAGTATTATATCTTTAAAATCTTTCTTTAAATTACATATACATTAGGTTTGCCCATACATAAACATTTGGGTTGAAAAGATAGATGGATTAATTCTATCTTTTCACAAAGACGTTATCTTGTGTTTGGAAGTGAGAGTATTCATTTATAGTTAAAAATCCACAAAGTGCATGTGAATTAGCTTAATGGCTGATTATTACTATTATAGGTTAGTATTATAATTCCATATTATCTTTGTAATTTGTTCACTTATAATAATGAAGGTGACCAGTTTATTTCCCTAAGTCTCTGGGACAGATGTCTCTTGCTGAACTTTTCTGTTGCTTCATTCTGAAATTCTATGATGATTCCAAAAATGTTGAAAGAAACAATGATTCTTTTTCTGTGACAGTTTATATATATGTTCTTATTCTTTCTAGAGTATTCTAGTCTTCAGATAGATGCTAATTTCTTAAACCAATTAGTTAGATTTAATCAGCTTTAATTTTAACTTCTGTAAAATTTACATTTCTTAAGTTTTTTTGTTATCTGAAATATTTATTTTTCCATTGCCTTTAATTAGATAATCCTCAAAATTCGACTATCTTTACTTTTAATTACTTTAGAAAGTTCTTGATATTTTTATTTTACTTTTAACTGTAGACTCTTTTAACTTTAATTTTAATTATATTTGCTATCAATGTATCATATACATAGCATATGATAAAATGAAAATTGTTTAGTAATGCCAGCAAAAATGACTGTAAAATATTCTTACATTGAACAGAAAAATTAAAGTTTGAAAAGTTTAACTTAGAATTTGAAATGGATAATCACAATTAGGAGTGATTGAATATATTCTGAAGTTGGAAAGGACTTAAAAGTATCAAAGCAACTAAAAAAGCCACAATCTGCTGATAATGAGACAGATATTATGTTCTTATAGGGAAAAATTATCAAGAAAAAGGATATCATTCAAAGCATTATTTTTGAAAGACTGTGAATGAAAGGATACACATCTAATAAAGATATATGTCAATATTCTCCTTCAATTACTATTTATAACTACATTATTATCTTAATTTATATATGCATACTATATACATAAAAAGCATCTGTGTTATATATATATATATGTGTGTGTGTGTGCGCATGTTAAAAAGTATTGTTTACTTGCATAGTCAAAGTTTATCAATAGATTATATACAAAATATGCTAAGGGATGTTTGCAACAAAACATAATAGATGTCAGATGGATTGACTAATTCTTAAAACAAAATTTAAATAGGATATTTTCAAAATTTAGGGGACACTTGCTTGATATGGGTTTGAGGCATCTGCCTTTTTCACTTTTGTGAAAATCTGCCCTTGAGTCTATGATAATAGGATACTGACTAAATAATGATATATCACTAATAAAGGTTTGCCTTTTTTTTTAATTAATCCAACTCTGTTTAATACTATTTTTGCTATTTTATATATTTTATTAATAAGATCTTGTATTTAGAATTATATTATTATTATGCCAAGTAATGAAAAGGTTAATCATTAAAATATAAAGTAGAAAAAATGTCAAATATCAGGAGTGTATAATGACTGATTTTATTTGTTTGGAGAATAAATAGTATTTAAAATTTTATAAATTAAAAAAAGAATGAAGAGTGGATGGATTATTGGAAACAGATATTTAAGATTACAATAAAAAAGACATGCTAATTTGTTAATACTTTAGTTTTTCTAAACAAAAAATGAATAAATTTTTAACTATCTTATGTTAATTCAAAGTATTAAGATAGTTGTGTATAAATAATTTTTTTTAATAATTTATGTATTTTTCTTCTAGTTAGATCAAATATTTGGAGATGATGATAGAAAACATGCAGTTTTAGACACTCTTCAACGCTACACCGAAGATAAAGATATTCAGAGTTTCAGCCATAATCTGTCACTATTACTACTTTCCCCTGCTCATAACAGTCTTGCCAAAGAAATCCGGTAGGTGTGTTACTAAATATCATCAAATAATTTAAATTATGCGGTGATTTTTTTGTTTAATATAATTAATATTTATATACATAATACTAATGTGAATATATTATTTTTATTAAATTAGATATAATATTCAATACCATCATTATCACAGACTCCCAGATATATATTATGCAATATTTATTTTCTAAGTCAATCATAACATTTTTTGAATATCTATATTAATATTAATGTAATTTTTTTTTTCTGTTTGACTATATATATAAATCCAACAAAATATTGCAGTCATAAAAAATAATTTCATTTACGTTATTTTACTTCATGTTTATGTTGAATTTATTTTTCATTCATATAAGTAATATTTATAAATATTCTGACTTTGACATGAGAGTTGTGACAGGATAAAACATTATAATTTTTTTAGGTAGCTAAAGAATGAGGAATATTTTTTTGTTTCAGGTAGCAGGTTTAGAGTTAGCTAGCTAATAAATTATTGATCAATAATAAATGAGTCATCATCATCATTTTAACTATTATCAATCCATGGCAGGATAAAGTCTCTCCAAAATGAATCCACATTCTCTTATCCACAGTATCTTTTAACCATAACATGTCAACAAACATCTTATTTTATATATTCATCTCATATGTAGTCTCTTAGGCCTTTTTACAATTTTGTGGAATCCAATTTAAAATTTCAACTATCCATCTGTTAGCATCTCTTCTAGGAATATATTAATGCATCTCTATTTCAATCTCTTAATTATTTGAATTATATCAGAGTTATCTATTTAATTTCTTACTGATGCATTTTGTTTTTGATCTCTTTTTGTTATTTCTAACATACAACTCTTTGAACTTCAATCAATGGTCTCAAGATCTGTATATTACCATTGTATTAAATGTTCAAGTCTGAGATCTATAGAAAAGAACTAATAAATAACATCTATTAAAAAAATCTTCCTTTTCAAATACATATGCATATCTCCTTTTATTATTAAGTTTATTCAAGTTTATTTCTATGATTTAGTTTTATTCACTATGGTCCTATTTGTATTAATAATCTCACCAAGATATTCAAAGTTGTAAACTTCTCCTAGTTTATAATCATTAATCTTTATTTTCTTTTGAGAAAATCCATTGTACATTATTTTAGTCTTTTGGGCATTTATCTTTATTTCTTATTTTTATCTAATAACTCTTGCAACATTTCCAGAAGCTCTGAAGCATTATTTGCAAAAGCAACTACACTATCCTCAAAATCTGGACAACTGAAATAATCTCCATATATCTTTATTTCGTTAACTTCCCATTTTAATTAACAAAATACTTCTTATAAAATTGCTATAAAAATTTGTAAATATGGAATCATTCTCTTGTACGTCTTTCACAACTTTAATCTTTTTAATATTAACATGTAATCTAATCATGAGTCTTACATTTTAATAAATATTTTTCAGAATGTTATCTTGAATATATATATATATATATATATATATATATATATATATATATATATATATATATATATATATATATATATATATATATATATATATATATATATATATATATATATATATATATATATATATATATCATGGATGATCCAATGATTTAATCACTGTAATTTTGTTTATAGAATCAAATGCCTTTTCATGATCTACAAATCCAGAGCATAATGACAACTGCTTCTATCAATATATAGATGGGATCTACTGTAGTAAAACCAATTTTAAATCCAACTTGTTCTTTAGGTTGGCTAGAATCCAAAGTTAACTGAAAATGAGTAGTAATTATCTTGATGAAAATTTTGTATAAAACTGATAAGTCTGTGTTTTCTAATATCTTTTCATCATCTTTTTGAATAATAATAATATTGTTGATTGTTTCAGCCATTTGGCATATCTTTATCACTTAGAATATAATCTTACCAACAATTTTTTCTATTTCTTCACTACTTTTTTAAAAATTAACAATAATTTCATCATTTCCTAGGGCTTGTCTCACTTTTTCATTTAAAACATGGGCCAAATCAAAAACTATAATAACTATAGGAAATACTTTATTTTTAGGGTTTTATTACTGTATAATTTGTTATAGAATATTCCAACATATTTTATTGTGACATTTCTCATTTTAATAATAGTTTCATCTTTTCTTCTTGTTGCAGAAACAAACCGTAACAAAATTTTGTTTTATACTTTAGAGACTTTTATTTTTTCCTAATTAACAATTGTATTTCTTTATATTATTATTATTAACTCTTTTTTATACTAATTTTAGAAAACTCTAGATATTCAATTCCTTCTAAAGGGTCACTAAAAAATTTCATATTCCTTCTTTTCTTCATATACTGTCTTATCTCTGAAGAAAATTCAATGCATCAGCTAGCTTTGTTGCAGTTTTTAATAGATAGTCAATTATCTTCTTATCAATTCTGTGAAATCTGAATCTTTTTAAAAGTCTGTTAATATTAAAAGATTTTGCAAGTTTTAATATGAATTCTTTGGAGTGTTGTTGAATGTTAAGATTATCAATTGATAATAGTTTCTTTCTCAATAGTTTTTGTCTCTAGTATTGATTTATATATATATAAAATCAATGATCACTTATTTTGTTGATTCTATTAAAAACAGAATAATTTTGAAATATATCTTTTTTCCTAGCTAAAATATAATTCAACTTTGATGAACCTTTATTTGAATACTTCCATATTTATTTCTACTTAAAATTTTTCTTAATGAAATAACTTATAATATGTATGTTATCTCACAAATCTGTGTATTTCTCTCATTTCTATCACCATAACCAAATTTACTCCTAATATTTTCAGTTTTCAATTGGTACTAATTCTGACATTCTAAAATGTTTGGTCTGTTTGAAAGCATTTTGTACATCTTTATAAAAATCTTCTACTTTTTTCATTACAGTGAAAACTTGTTGGGCACAAACTTGAATTATCTGTATTTGACATCTTTTATTAATTTTAATAACTAAATTTCAGATCACTTTCAAGTGAAGGAAAATTCCACAGAGTGGAAAAAGATCTATCTAATGTTAAATGGGACATTGTTAAAGACTCTGTGAAGTTAGAAAAAAAATTGAAACGACAATTGTTTTAAAAAGTGGACATGAAATTTATTAGAATGGCACAAATATTTGAATTACAAGTATTAAATTTATTATAAGAAAAAAGTGAAAGAATAATATTGTGGAGTTTGATATTATATCGGAGAGAGTGGCAAGATTAGTGAATGATCACTTAGAATTATTAATTAGAAAATCAGTAAAAAAGTCCATCAAATCTCTTAACAATTGACATTATCTATCTATCTATCTATCTATCTATCTATCTATCTATCTATCTATCTATCTATCTATCTATCTATCTATCTATCTATCTATCTATCTATCTATCTATCTATCTATCTATCTATCTATCTATCTATCTATCTATCTATCTATCTATCTATCTATCTATCTATCTATCTATCTATCTATCTATCTATCTGTCTGTCTATCTGTCTATCTGTCTGACTATCTGTCTGTCTGTCCATCCGTCCATCCATCCATCCATTTGCCTGCCCACCAGCCCACCTGCTGCCCACCCACCCACCCACCCACCTATCTATCTATCTATCTATCTATCTATCTATCTATCTATCTATCTATCTATCTATCTATCTGTCTATCTGTCCATCTGTCCATCCGTCCATCCGTTCGCCTGCCCACCTGCCTGCCCACCCACCCACCCATTCACCCACCCACCTATCTACCTACCTACCTACCTACCTCTGTCTGTCTGTCTGTCTGTCTGTCATTTTTTCACACGCTCACATATACATATATATATATTAAATTCAAATTTATTATATATATATATTTAATTTTTTTAGACCCTTTGTTCCAGTAAGTCATAGAAGTTATTTTGATCATGTGATGGATCTTGATATTCCAAATGATGATGCTCCTTTATCATCCAATTTGAATCACCAAGAATCATCGGCATCTTCATTACTTACAGTACAAACTATTGGGTAAAGTATAGTTTTATCTATAACAATTGCTTATTATTTAGAAGTTAGAATTAGTAAAAATAACTTGATTATTTTAGATAGTTGAAGATTGTCAAAGAAATTATTCTAGTTTTTTTAAGTTGAAATGCATCAATTTAAATCATGTTTGCAAGACAGCAATGAAATTTGTTCTGATAATAAATGATTAGCAATAATCTTTAATGTATGCATATAAAATAAAGATAATGATAAAGTTGTGACTGCAGAAAGTTTGACACTAGTTAATTAAATCATAATAATTTGTTAAATATATGTATAAAAGATTATAATCTGGGCTAACTGAAAAGTCTGGTTAAGCATGAAATATATATAGAAATCATTATTCATATTTTAACAACTTATAGGAAAGTGGAAGTCTTAAATATGTGCAAAAAGATATTATTCATGAAAAAAAGAGATGGTGTTAGGAATAATATGATATTCACTAGCATAATAAACGATCAGTAATACAGATTAATCTATTTATTTAAAGTAAATGAAAATATGTGTAAAAAATTTGTTACTTTTAAATCAAATTATAATTTTCGGATATATTAAACACAACATAAATATGTAAGATATTAACATTATTTACTTATGCCTTCAATAACTGAAGAACAGGCTTATTATATACCTACATTAATATATGTAATATATAGGGTATATGAGCACAGACTTTCACATGACACACCACTCTCCACTCTATCTCATAACACTAATACACTCGAACACATATATGTCGAAATGATAAATAATCACCAATATATGTATTTCATGCTAAACCAGCAATCATAAGTTGGTTCAGATTATCATCTCTACACATATATGCAATAAGTTGTCAAATATATATTAAGATATCCAATCTGCATACTTTAATGGATAGGCTTCAATCCATTCCACATTCCAAATCTTCAACTGTCCATCCAATTGAAAATCTGATGATGGAATGCTCAAAAACTACCCTGAGACCAAGATTCTTGTCACAACCATGCTGACCTAAAGTCAATCTGATCCCTCATGTACAGGACATAATATATTTAATACAGACTGACTTTAGATCAACATGGGTGTGCCTTTGAGCATTCCATCATCAGATTTTCAATTGGATGGACAGTTGACGAGTTGGAATGTGGAGTGGATTGAAGCTTGTCCATTAAAGTATTCAGATCGGTTACATTAATATATATCTGAGCACTTATTGCATGAGATGATAATTTGGACCAACTGATGAATGCTGGTTTAGCATGAAATATGTATATTGGTGATTATTTATCTTTTCAACATATATGTGTTCGAGTATATCAGTGTTATGAGATAGAGTGGAGAGTGGTGAGTCATGTGAAAGTATGTGCTCATATACTCTATATATTATGCCCTCAATGGAAATTTATGGTCTTTTATAAAGTAACTATAAAAGACCATACTTTTTTATTATAAATTATTACAGAGGGTGTAAGCAAAGTCTTTATATGTATATAACTCAATTACCCTATATTCAGAAGCACATTAAATATCAATTTCAACAAATTATTACATTTTATTTACAGAATTATAAAATTATATATTTTTTTGAATAAAAAATACAATTTTGTGATATGCAAAAATATTATGCTTAGCTGAGTTTCGTTTTATGTTTAATAGAATCTCTGTTTAAAACATTTTTTTTTATAGAACGGATTATACAACAGAAAAAAAGGTAATTATAGAACTAAGGAATGATGCTTTAGGATTTACTTTACAAAATGGCTGTCCTGTTAGCATTAAATCTGTGGATCCTGGTAAGATATTTACCTCATAATATTGATTTGTTTCTTTCAATTTTATGTAAATTTATCATTTTTTATTGTCAGTACGAAACAAATTATCTTATATGAAGACAAATCTTATAATTTATATAATAAACTTTATAGTTTTAAAAATATATAATTGTGATTTTAAATACTTGGGTATTTAAGAGAATTACATTTAAATAACATCAAATATTGATTGACCTTAAAATATAGTTTAAATTTCGATTATTGTATAAGATTTATTTTGACATAGACCATAATGAAATTTTTGAATTTATTTTGAATTAATGAATGGTTATTAGATCATTTTATTTATATTTTATTTACTTTAAGCGAATTCTGCATTTATTGAGTGACAATTCATTTTTCTATATTATATAAATTCAATTTCCAAGTGCCATATTTCAAACAAATACTTTCTAATTACAATAGGTTTTCATTAAATATAAAATATTACAAATCTATTTTTTATTAGATCTGAAATTATATATATTTTAATCATAGTTATAGACTGATATGTAAAGATTCAAATTCTTTTTTTTCTAATATTTATAGTTTATGTTTGAAGTGAAAAAATGGACCAGTAATAGTTAACATCTAGTAATCTTTCAATTTTTTTTTTTTTTAAAAAAAGACAGTTCTAGAGCATCAGAGTACAGGTATAATAATACACTTAAAATGATGCTTTTTGAAAATACTCTGAAGTCAACAGTATTTTCTTATCTATTTCCAAAAAATATATAGTAATAAAAATAAAATTTTCATTTTCTAGCTCACACTGTAATGCTAGGTATCACAGCCCTATAATCTATGGTGATTATAGATAATTAATTAATATCATTTAGATATTTTAACTTTTGAAAAAATGTGCACATATATAACTTACATATCTTAATATTGCAAATATAGAGGATTTAAACACAGACTTTCAAGCACTTTTCAACTATCCACACTATCTCATACCACTGATATACAAGACCACACTTATGTGGAAAAGATAAATAATCATCAATATATGTATTTTGTGCTGAACTAGCACTCATCAGTTGGTCCAGTTTATCATCTCTCACACACATATATATATAATCAGTGCTCAGTTTATATTAAGATAGCAAATCTTAATTATATATATATGTGTGTGTGTGGAGATGATAATCTGGACCAAACAAGTTGTTATTAGGATGAAGAAGTAGAGGATTTTTATATAGATATACAAAATGCTTTTGATCACAATAAATAACACTTTAAAATTGTCATGGGGGGATTTTAATTCTAGAATTGGTGAATGATTCAAAAATGGAAGTACTAAATTTAGATATGGTGACAGAAATGAGAAAGGCACAGACTTATGGAATTTGTAGAAGAAGAAACAACTATTTATTATAAATTGTTTGTTGAGAAAAATATTCAATTGAAATTGATATGAAAACATTCAAATAAAGATATTGAAAAAATATTTAAAGATTGTACTATTTTTAATAGATTCAATGCAGGAAATGATAACTTATTAGTGAAATGTAAGATACATGTTAATAAAAAATTAGATACAAAAACTATTAAAGAAGACAGTATTATGAGTTTATATTCCCAATCATTAGAATCACTCCAATAAATTTAAATTAGAATTTGCTAATTATTTTAAACTATTGACAGACTTTGAAGACAGATTAACTTTAACTGAAATAAATAAATAGATAACAAATATTCTATTAACGACTGCAACAAACTTCAACTGAGACAACACAATGTATAAAGAAAAAAATATGAAAATATTGGAAAAAATTCTATTAAAAATTGAATAGCTGAAGTTCTGTAAAATGGTACAAAAAGATAACAATGGTATAAGAAAACATAAACAGAAATTAGTGAGGAAAGCTATAGAAGAGAATAAAAGTTTTAAAAGTACAAAACATCTTGGTATTGAAATAAAAGTTGTTTCAACAACAAGAAAAGATGGAACTATTATTAAAAAAATGACCACCATCATAACATATATAGAAGTTATATGAGGATCCCATGCCGGCTTGACTATGAGACTTGCTCAGTATAGTTATATGTACAAATGTGCTAAGAAAAGCACTGACTACTCTTCTCTCTCCCTAGACTACAAGCTGATCTCTGGCCATTACTTTGATCTTTCCACAGCCAATGTTATCTTTTCAGAGTGCAATGATAGAAAGAGAAAGATTAAGGAGATTTTTATCAATCACCAGGAATGCCAATGCTAGCAATAAAAAGGAATATAGCACCCTGCTCTCTAAGGAAGATTGTCTATAGCCCCTTTCTTCTCATTAACATGCACATTTTCTCAGTATTTATTCATTTTGATCCTCTTGATATTCATATTCGATATTATCTATGGATTGCAATTCCTCACTTTTTTTTTATTCTGCTATGATGATGATTGATATCTGGTTGTATCAAAAGTACTTAGCATCAACAAATCTTTATTTTATAAATATAATTTGTTTTGTTGTTGAATGTGTAACATTTACCTTTCATTACATTAATTTTATAACAAGAAAGAATAATATTATTTAAACTCTTACACACTTTAAATAAAGAGGTAAGACAAAAACTTAGATCTATGAGTAGGAGGAAAAACTGATGGCAAAACTATATAGCAAATATCTAAATAATAAAGATGTACCCTATGATTGGAAGAATGCAACAATAATATTGGTATTCAAGAAAGATGATTAAAAAAAGATATTAAAAATTGCAGACATTTTATCAAGGTAATTACAATTTATCTACAAACTTTGGACTTAAACTAATGAACAGAACAACCTGAATTTAAAACTAAAATTGTAGCATAGTGGATTACGTCCAAGCTGTTGAGAAAAGTTATAAAAAAGTCAAATAAATATAAGTTGTCATTGTCAAGCATTAGTGGTCGAGAGGTCAGCGCAGTTGCCTTAAAAGTAGTTGTCCCGGGTTAGCGGGTTCGCTTCCGGCCGATGCTATGACACATGAAAAAATATATATATAAGTTGTCATTATGCTTTGGATTGGTAAATTATGAAAAGGGCATTTACCTCTATAGGAATTTCCATAGTGATTTAAGCCTTACATCATCAAGATTTGAATCAAGGATAATGCCATACTTTGTCTTCTAAAATTAGTGCTGACTTACTAACTACTTTGATTTGTTATTTCATTTTATTGGAGCTTTGTTCTATTGTGTTACAAAATCTGCACATTAAATTAATATCATATGCACATATATACACATTCTATTGTATATGTTAGCACACACATGCATATATATAAATTGTAAAAATAATCATTATTCGTCAAATCTTCATATTATGTTTTTCCATTTAAAAACAATCATAAACGATTATAAAATCAAACTATTATATCATTTTTTTAATTATTACTAATAGTAGAACTTTAATTGCAAACCACAATTCCCAGAACTAAGGATTGTAGAATTAATTTATGAATCCATATAGATAAATCTTCCGATTTTTCCATATATTTATCAGTGAATATAAATATATATGATTATTGTTGTTTGTGAATAAAGTTCTTTCATTAATAAAAAGAAATGATAATATACATATATATATATATGTGTGTGTTTATTTATAGGAGGTGCAGCAAAAAAAGCTGGATTATCAATTGGAGATGTCATTTTAAAATTAAATGGTAAAGATGTCAGGTTAGTTTAATGATTTTTATTTCTTATTTTGAAACTTCAATAGTTTCAGACTTAAAAATTTTTACATCCAATATTTAGAATAAAATCAATACCATAAAATAATCTGAATTTTTTTATTATTATTATTTTGATGGATAAATATTTTTAATAGCTATAATTTATCTTTTTTGAAGTTGTTGAAACAAATATTATTTAAATGTAGTTACAGATCAATATCTTTCACTAAAGAAAAAACAAATTGGAAAAGCAGGATAAGTTTAGAAATAATTATATTTATCATTTAAATATTTACATCCTTTTAATATTTGAATTTAAACATTTACTTTCATTTTATACGCACGACACGATTATTACTATTATTAATTAATATTTTAAGTTTCTGAAAGATAGATCTCTCCAATTACTTTCAACGACGATTGATATTTTGTTTGAGAACATTTTACTTTCTTTGATAAAGAGAATTTAAAAAGTTTTCATTTGTAAAATTCAACTAAGATAATCAATAAGTGCTATTTTAATTTTTTTGTATATATATAATTGCATAATATATATATAGAGAGAGGGAGAGGGAGAGAGGGAGAGAGGGAAAGGGGGAGAGGGGAAGAGGGGGAGAGAGGGGGAGAGGGGGAGAGAGGGAGAGAGAGAGGGGGGAGAGAGAGGGAGAGAGAGAGGGAGAGAGAGAGGGAGAGAGAGGGAGAGAGGGAGAGAGAGGGAGGGAGAGAGATGGAGGGAGAGAAAGAGGGAGGGAGTGAGATGGAGGAGAGAGAGATGGAGGGAGAGAGAGAGGGAGGAGAGAGAGGGAGAGAGGGAGGGAGAGAGGGAGGGAGAGAGAGAGGGAGAGGGAGAGAGAGAGGGAGGGAGAGAGGGAGGGAGAGAGAGAGGGAGAGGGAGAGAGGGAGGGAGAGGGAGAGAGGGAGAGAGAGAGAGAGGGAGAGAGGGAGAGAGAGAGGGAGAGAGGGAGAGGGAGAGTGTTAAATTGCTAATTTATAGCACTATTATTGATTTTGCATTCATTTTGATGACAGAACTATACTGGTTTATTACTTAAAGAAAATCTGAAGAGGGCAGAAATCTACAGAATTATATAGTCAATATAAAGTACAAAAAATCTGAACCATGTCTACAAAAGCACTGATTGACAGAGAATAGTTGTGAGGATAATTGGGCAATTGACTATTTTATTACTAGTATCAACAAAAAATTGCTTTTTTTAATAGTTTATTTAAATATTTATGATTATTTTGACACAATACTTGCATATGCAATTCTTTTGAATATGTATATGCATGTGGTTTACAAAGTGGTTTTTTTTAGCTGAGTGCATTTTATTCTATTTGAATATGTTTTATTTTTAAAAATATAAGTCAATAAATTCAACAATAACAGTGAACAGAAAACAAGGCAATAAGATTGTTTACAACTTTTTAAATTACTTTTTAATATGATACTTCACAAAATTTTAGGACAAAATTTGATAGATTTATGGTGTTTACATTTATTCATTCATATGTTCAAAACAAAATTCAAGCAACAAAGATTTTGTGAAATTTCTTTTGTCACCAGCTTTGCTGATTTTCTTTTATATAGTTCAATCAAGAAAAATGTTCATTGTTATTATTAAGTATGCTATTTTATTATTTTTTCTATATTTTCAAAATTCATATATGTTTTTAGGATGTTTTTAATTTGTAATATTATATCTTTAACATATCACAAATTTCCAGATTTGATTAATTATTGAAAGATAAACAATAAAATAAAAACTTATGAACATATAGTTTTACTTTGCAGATAGTGCTTTTATTATGTATGACCTATATTGTAATCAGTTATTTCATAGGTCTTTATAAAATCTTATAATTAGATGTTACAATTGTTTGGTAAAATAGATTAAAAATCTTGGCTTATCTAACCACATTCATAAAATTATCTGTTAGATACATATTTTAAAGTAAAATGGTATAAATACATTTAAAATATTTGTTATGTAATACATTCATAAAGTCATCATCATCATCAACCATTATCAATTCACTATAGGATAAAGGTCTCTCCAAGTTAAATCCATCTTCTCTGATCTTTAGCTTCTCTTCTCCACATCATACATGCACACTTTCTTATTTCATCCATCCATCTCACATGTGGTCTCTTTCTGGGTCTTTTACAATCTCTTGGAATCCAGTTTAAGATTTCAATTGTCCATCTATTATCATCACTTCTAGCAATATGTCCAGCCCAACTTCACTTCAGTCTTTTAATTTTTTCAATGAGATCAGTAACATCTGTTTGTTCTCTTAGCCATATATTGTGTTTTCAATCTCTTCTTGTTACTCCTTACATGCATCTCTCCATACTTCTTTGAGTGGTCTGACATCTCTATATTGCTCTTCTATTAAGTATCCAAGCCTCAGATTCATAAGTAAGAACTGGTAAAACACATTTATTAAAAACCTTCCTTTTCAAACACATAGGCATATTTCCTTTTAGTATCAAGTTATTTCTACCAAAAGCATTCCAACAAAGTTTAATTGTATGATTAATTTCATCCATTATGTTTCCATGTGTATTAATAATCTAATCAAGGTATTTGTAGCTGTTAACTTCTTCTAACTCATCATAATCAATCTTTATTTTCATATTTTGAGAAAGTCCATTGAACATTACTTTAGTCTTTTCAACATTTATCTTTAGTTTTACTTTCCTACTTTCATCTGATAACTCCTGCAGCATTTCCTGCAGCTCTAAAGCATTATTTGCAGAAACAACTATATCATCTGAAAAATTTAAATGACTTAAATAATCTCCATTTACTTTCACTCCTTTAGCTTCCCATTTTAATCCACAAATACTTCTTGCAGCACTGCTGTAAAAAGTTTTGGAGATATGGAGTCACCTTGTCTTACACCCTTCTCAATGTTGACTTTCCTAGTATCATTATGTAATCTAATTGTTGCTGTTGCATTTTTATAAATATTCGTTAAAATATGACAATATCCTGGATCTATACCTTGATGATTCAATGCTTTGATCACAGGGGAAATGTTTATATAATCAAATGCCTTTTCATAATCTACAAATCCAAAGCAAAATGACAACTCATATTCATTTGTCCTTTCTATAACTTTTCTCAATACCTGGATATGATCTGCTGTACTAAAACCAATTTTAAATCCAGTTCTTGGTTGGTGGAAATTCAATGTTCCATGTAGACAAGTTGTAATTATCTTGGTAAAAATTTTGTATATAAAACTGATAAAAGGCTGATAGGTCTGTAATTTTTAATATCTTCTTTATCACCTTTTTAAAATATTAATACTGCATTCTTCCAATCATCTGGTACATCATTATCATTTAGACATTTGGTATACAACTTTGCTAAAAAAAATTTCATTTCTTCACCTGCTTCTTTTAATATATCAATTATAATTCCATCATTACCTGGAGCCTTTCCTCTCTTTATAAATTTAATTGCATGTCTTACTTTTTCATTTAAAATTCTGGGCAATTCAGAAGATATAATATATATAGGAGATACTTGTTTTTTTATTACTATATAATTCTTGATAAAAGTCTTCCACCCATTTCATAATGTCATCTCTCTTTTTAGTAATAATTCCATATTTTTTTCTTATTGCAGATATAAATTCCCTATCTATACCAAAATATTGTTTTACACTCTTGAGACTTTTATTCTCTTCTACAGCTTTCCTTGCTAGTTTACAGTTTTACTTTCTTATATCATTTTTAACTCTTTTCTCAAAGTATATGATTAAAAACACCTGACAAAATCCACCAAGATAGTATTTCACATTAATCCAGCATTCTTCAGTTGATTCGATTACAATCTCTTACATATGCCTTTAACAGCTGTTCAGTACTTAATAATATAAAATTACTACAATTTGATCTAAAGTTCAAACTTCTTACAATCACATTTTGATATAATCTATTTCAAATAAATGTGTTAATATTTACTATCAATCATTTAATAGGCTAAAAGTTGGTATGTTATTGTTAGCCCAAATTTCATTTTAAACTTAAAGATTTATATATATCGGATGTAAAAAAAACTATAAATACCCATTATAAATATACTACATGTAAGTTTCAAATAATTTTAATGGTAAAAATAATAAAATATATATTTTAATGAATCAGTAGCACTTTCAATTATATTGTAATCTTCATCAACTGCAAAGTAATATGGAAGTTTAATATGCAATTTTCCATGAGCTGTATACATCAGTATTTGCTGCTTGTCTATTTATTATATTATCTTTAAATTTATTTATCAATATTGCTTCCTTAATTTTCCTTTTTTAATGATTTTTTTTATGCTATTAATATTTTTATATCACTTACATTAAAAGTAAATTTATAATTACAAGATTTTTTGTGATCAAAGAATACTGAAGCAGTTTTTAATTGATTATTTATTATATTGTTACATGATTAAATAATAATTGATATTCTTTTATTCTTTTTTCCAGAGCACATCTTGATTCCCTAATATATGATTTTTTACTATCATATACAATCTGATAAATTATATTACTTCTTTGCATTTTAGGTATAACACTTGTAGAATTATTAATTAATTTATTTACATTTGGAGGAACATATATTGAAATATTGTATTTATCTTTAAATATATTTTTAATTAATTTAGATTGAATATTATTTACAAATGGCATAGATATTTATTTTTATTATCTAATTCTGTATTATGATTATTCATCTTATTACTAAATCAATTTAATGTAAGTAAAATTTGGGCTTTATCATCTTACTTTCATAATAAGTTCATGAGTAAAAAATTCAATATTTTGATTTTTATCATTTTTATATTTGCATGATTTATCATTATGATGTAGCCGAGAGGTATCGCAACCGCCATGCAAGCAAGTAGTTGGTTGCAGACGGGTGTGGGTTCGCGTCCCGGCAGATGCTATGACATATGGAAAAAAAAAAAAACATTTCAAACTAGCTATTTTATACATATAGTATTCTTCTACCATGAAAAATTTTGTAATTATAAATTTACTTTTAATGTAAATGATATAAATGTGGTTTTAATTTCTCCTTATTTGTAATAATAAAAATACTTAATTGTAAGTTATTAGAGAAAAAAAAATATTAGTGAAAGAAATAAATCATAAAAAGAGGAAAATTAAGAAAAAAATATTGATAAATAAATTTAAAGATAATATAATAAATAGATAAGTAGAAAATATTGACATACACAGCTCATCAAAAATCACATGATATTAAACTTCCATATTACTTTAAGATTGATAAGGATTACAATGTAATCAAAAGCACTACTGATTAATTAAAATGTATATTTTATATAAAATCAGAAAATAAATATAGTAAACAAAAAACTTTGGAATAAATTGAATAGTATTTAATATACCAATATAAAAAATAAATTATAGCTATAGACAGCTTATACCAATGAATGCCATCCTGAGTAGCATTTAAAAAATAATTGTTAAATGCTACTCAGGATGACATACATTGCCACAAGTATTATTTATTTTTTATATTGGTATATTGAATGCTACAGAGATTATTCCAAAAGTTTTTGTTATATATATTGTAACCAGTTGGGGTACATGGGACACAGCAACATTGTTAAGGTGGAAAGGGAAAATAGAACATAGACACATTTTTGTAGATATTTTTCTACATTTCTTGGAATAAAAATAATAAAAAAGGGATAAATAACTCTGAATTTAAAATAGAATTTTATTATAAATTAAAAAAATTTAAAAGGTCTAAATAAATATTATATTCTGATTTTGAAATTTAAAAACATGGTATTTTTGAAATCTTTTAATTAATTGGTAAATTATCTATTTTTAAAAATCTTTGTATATCATATCTTTTGAAAGGATTAATGATCTTTTTGAAAAGATAAAAACAATTTTTAATTTAATGCTTTTGTCATCTTCCCAATTCAAGACCCCACTTTTATAAAAGCTGATAAAAATATTAGTTCAGTTTGGATAGTCATTTTTTTGAAGACAGTTCTTGTCTTAATTTTTGTGTAAAGCAGTTGGCTAGCAGAAGTGGTATTTGGAGAATTGTAAAAATTGCTCCTATGAAGATGTAGCTGAAGTGAAGCCAGTAGATCCAGCAATGAACAGTCTACTAGTTCTATATATTGGAGTTTTGATTTACTTAAAGACTGGGTCAATCTCGAAATAGATCAATTAGCCTGTACAAATGTGTTCTAGAAGATAGTTTGCTGGCCTAAAGCTCATCAAATCCTAAGCAGTAGAAAACTCATGGAATGCCAATGTACCTGATTATACTTTCCTGATACTGACAATTATCTGGACTGGTCTCCATCAAGAGAAACCATCAGTTGCTGAAGAAGTAACTATATGCATGCTGATGTATCTAAAGGCAGAAAAGCACAGTGATGGTGAGTAATGTTATATATTAAAAATGACATTTTAAAGAACAAATAAATAATTTTGCTTAAATTAAACATCTAAAAATGAAGATTTAATTGATAGATGCTATTATATTTGTTTTTTCAAGAGACTAAGTGAAAATATTTAAAATCTATATTTTTAAATTTAAAGACATTTCTAATTATTCAATCAACAATAATCCAGTCAAGACTGACTTATACTTTAAAAAAAAGTTGATAATACCTTTTTAAAGAAAAAAAAAGAACTTATAAACATATTTTTTTAAAAAGAAAAAAGACACTGATAAGGTAATTTAAAATTATATCTATATTTTCTTTCTACACATGTATATGTGTGAAATTTATGTATGTTTTTCAAATGAAATGGAAAAATATATTATTATTATGACAAATTAAAATATAATATAAATGTCAATGTGCATATACATTTTTATGTGCACAACATATATGTTAAATCAAGAATTAATTATGTATTGTACAAATAATAATTTTATTTTGACCAAAATGAAATATAAGTTATAGACATCAGAGTGTGCCTGCAATTAAATATTCACACACATATATGTTAACTATGTTATTAAATATGTATAAAACTGAATTTCATTTATAAAGTTATGCCAAGATTTTATATTAAATAATAAATTATACTGCATTGATGTGTGATGATGTGTATAGGTATTTTATATAAACCTATTGGAACGTATATGTAAATCATTGTAATCACTTGACTTTTGAAATAATTTTGTAAATCACAAATGATATAGTTTTATTATTGTATGTTAATCAAAATCAGGTTTTTAATTGTAGAGCCATATTCTAAAGACCTTAATTTCATTAATTTTTTGTTGTTGTTAATAAACTTGAATTTAATTGTTAAAATTGTATTGCATCATCTCTTTGCTCACCATAACAGTTGTAGAGATTGTATTCTCAGAGCTGGATTCAAGCATGGGTTGAATATATAAATAGGAGTGTATTTAGGATTTTATGGGCAGCCAGTATGACATTGTCCTGGCTTGGCACAAGGATTATATTCTTCAAAGCCCCTACACTACAAATTATTTTAGTTTAGTATTAAAAATTAAGTTTATAGCTGGACAGGACATTAATGGTAATAAATGGCCAGAGCATTAATGATGATCAGCATATTTTAAAATCCCAGCATTATTATTTTTATGATTGTATATTCTATGGATGAGCACACAATTGGTCTATCCAAAAGTTATGTTTAAATAATTTCCCTAGGTGGAAAAGACTCAAGTTATCCCCTCTACAGAAGACCCGTTTCAAATCCAATCACCAGTTTGACTATTGATTTATATTTTTTATTGTTCAAATCCAATCACAAGATTGACTATTGATTTATTGTATTGATGCAGTGTTGATCATTCATGATGATTTATTTCTTTTGAGCAGTACTAGCATTCATTTTTACTTTTTATAAAGCTGATTGATTTATAATTATACTTATGGTTGCCCTAAGGAGTTATTTGGATAATCTTTCAGAGAGATTTCATAATATCATGCTTTTTAATTGATAAACATTATATATTTTTTGATATTAATATCATTACTGAAAATTTTATATTTCATTTTATATTGACTGGGAATGATGATGATTTTTCCATCATCCCAGTTTCCCTAGGTATGATCACCCCTTACACCTCCTATTCCATTACAAATGGCTCCCTAGTTGAGGGCTAATAACAATCATGTACTGGTGGCTATAATTATAAATGGCTGTCCAACGTTGGGCTGATGATAATCATGTACTGGTTATCATCACTTCAAAATTATCAACTTGATCTCAACCACAACTGAGAGAAAAAAAAAATTTTTATGCAGAATTAATTTTAAAAATTACTATGAAATATGTGACAAGAGTATTGATGATTACAAATTATAAAATAATAGTTTTCATGCATGTTTAAAGAAGTTCATGTTTAGAGTTAAATAGAAAATCTATGATTTTGGAGATTGAATTGGGTATTTGATTGTTGAAGTTTGTTTAGCTGTATTTTCAGTTTTGGTGATAGATGAAGGGTTTTGTTATTGGTTTGAAGCTGCAGTATTTTTATGTAATATCATGAGGTGTTCTAGCTTAACTTTTTGCTTCAACCCATTTTTGTATTTCATATTGTTAATCATAGAGCAGTTAATGTAGTCCTGCCATGAGTTCAGCCTCTAAATCTCCAAAGAAAAGGAGCAAGACATAACTTATATTTTCTAGTCATAAGACTCAAAAGAAGCAGAAGTAGTTTCATGTTTTTCAGTAACTCCACAGGAGTAGGGCTTTGCAAAGGGTTTTGAATTACATTTATCAAGGGTTGTAGTAGATTTTAATGTCTCAATTGAGGCAGTTCTCTTGGTGTTTATAGTGCATTGTGTGCGTATAGTCAAATGGCTGAATTCTTTATCTATCTCAAAATTGCAGGTCACTATTTGTTCTGTTATCTGTCAGATGTCTGTCATGTCTCTAAAAAATTGATGAGTACATAGTCTGAGATATGAATTTTGTTTTGATTATACATATAGATTATGTAAAATATTGTTAGAAAGATGCTTCACTTTTATTTTCTTTTTGTTCAGAGAGGGTAAATATAACCAGTTTGGTTACATTCCACACAGCATTAATGTTTTTTTTGTGTGTACATATATATATATAAACAAAAAAGACATAAATCCAAGAAATAATATTATATTTCAACCAGAGAACTGGTTTTCATCATAAAAAAAAAATACATAATAAAATGGTGATAATCAAAAAGTACTGTGTATTTTTTCTTTCTGATGAAAACCAGTTCTCTGGTTGAAATATATTATTTCTTGGATTTATAAGTCTATTTTTGTTTTTATATGTATTTCCTTTGGTTAGTTTTATATATATGTTCAAAAGATGGCGCTTTACCAAAACCACCGAACAAGTGTAAAATTTGTTTACATAAACGAAAAAAGAGTCAGAATTAACTACCTCTTTCATTTGCTCACCCCCAGATCAGCTGACTTCAAGCTGGTTTGCTCTCCTCAGTGAGGGATAGAGTATAGAAACTAGATCTAAACACTGACTCTCAAGTGTTTATGCAAAACGTTTCTATCAGATTGCAAGCGGCCTAGCAAGCCAGATATAATATAATATCTATCTAATATAATATAATATAATATAATATCTGGCTTGCTAGGCTGAGTTTGAAGACTTTACCGGTCTGAAAAATTCACGCTTGCAATCTGATAGAAACGTTTTGCATAAACACTTGAGAGTCAGTGTTTAGATCTAGTTTCTATACTCTATCCCTCACTGAGGAGAGCAAACCAGCTTGAAATCAGCTGATCTGGGGGTGAGCAAATGAAAGAGGTAGTTAATTCTGACTTTTTTCGTTAATGTAAACAAATTTAACACTTGTTCGGTGGTTTTGGTAAAGCGCCATCTTTTGAACATAAATAACAAGTGATAGCAGGTTACGTGGATAACTTGTTTTTGTTTTTCATATATATATAAAGTTGAAAGGAAAAATAGAACACAGACAAATTTTTATAGATATTTTTCTACTTTTCCTGAAATAAAAATAATAAATAAAGGGTTAAATAACTCTGAATTTAAAATAGAATTTTATTATAAATTAAAACATTTTAAAAGGTGTAAATATATATTAATATTGTATTATTATTATTATTCTGATTTTGAAATTTAAATACAAGTTTGGTATTTTTGAAATCTTTTAATTATTTGGTAAATTATCTATTTTAAAAATCTTTGCATATCACACCTTGATAAAACATCAAACTTGATTTTGAAAGAATTAGTGATCTTTTTGAACAGATGAAAACAATTTTTAATTTAACCCGACTCTTATAAAAGAGCTGATAAAAATATCAGTTCAGTTTGGATAGTAATTGTTTTGAAGACAATTCTTGTCTTAATATTTGTGTGAAGCAGGTGTATAGCAGAGTTAGTATTTGGAGAGTTATCATGAAGATGAGTTGAAGTAAAGCCAGTAGATCCAACAGTTAGCAGTCTATTGGTTCTATATACTGGAGTTTTGATTCACTTAAGACTGGGTAAACTTCAAAATGAAGCAATTACCCTGTGCAAATGTGTTCTAGAAGACAGTTTGATGACCTGAAGCTCATCTAATGCTAGACAGTATGGAACTCATGAAATACCAATACCCCTGATTATACTTTCCTGATGCTGTCAATTCCCTGGACTGATCTCCATCTAGAGAAACCACTAGTTGCTGAAGAAGTAATTATATATATGCTGATGTATTTAAAGGCAGAGAATCTCAGATATATATTGTGACCTTTGTTTTATTTCATGTATAAACCAATTGTAAGAAATGAAACTAATTATGGGCAAAAAAAATTTTTTTAATGTAAGAGAGTTAAAAAGTTTTGTTGGAGAAATCAATAACTAGATAGCTAAAAAAGTAACATATATAGAGACAGTTTGTGTTTGTATAAAATGTAGCTAGCATTAATTAATGCAGGAGGGATGATTGATTTTTTTTGTATACTGCTATAATAATTTGCTAATGTAATAATTGAGAAATAAATATTTATATGGCTAAGATAAAGTCTTATGAATTTATTTACTAAAAAAGATGGTGCGAATTAGAATTGAAATGATTATCAGTAGCTTTTGTTTAACAGTCTTTTCAGGAGAATAAGTTTAGAGTTATAAAAAAATCATAATGGATATTTATGTTTATGATTATCAGAAGTTATAATTGATGTTATGCTTGTAATTATAAGAAATTATGATGGACATTGTATGTTCATGTAGTCTATATAAACAGTTTTCAATTGAATGGTCTGCACATGTATGTGTGTGTAATAAAGATATATGGGTTTGATTTTTTTTCTTCTTTCCTTTATAGAAATTGATATAATTTTTTATATTATTTCCTGATAAGTGTGAAAAAGGGAAAAATAAATGAATCTGTTCTAATTTATTATTTCTAACTCAAAAATATAAATCTAAATAAGAAATTATTTAAGTCAAAAAAAATGTAACATTTGCTTTACCAAAAAGTGTTAGTAAGCTTATCTTTTGATTAGATTTTCTTTTGATTGCTTTTCCATAAATTAATAGATAATGTGTTAACTCAAAAGATAAGGTTTAAGATAAGAAAAAGTTGTCAAAATTGACACATAAGAAATAGTTCAATTGTTCATTCTGAGATGGAATCTTGATTAAGATTTGAAAGGAACCACCTGGAGAGGGAAGGGTTAACAGATGTTTTTTTCTTTCCCATGCTTGTGAATATAAAAAAGGGGGGGGGGAGAGTGAATCAGGGGAACTTTTGCTAACTCAGAACAACTGGCTGACTAAAATTAATAAATCTCTGAAGGTTTTCTCTGAATTTTTTTAATTTTCTTTCTCAGAGTTAATAAAGTGTTTAAGTTTTACAGTATACTAAAATATGAATTTCTAATTCATATATAAGTGGTGCACATTTTTTCCCCTCAAATCAATTATGAACAAATCAACTTTTAATAAGATATGTTCTGCTGAACACCACAATCTGTCTCTTTGGCTTATTAAAAATTCATTTAAGGAGAGAGCTGACGAACTATTATATAATATTAAAAGACCAATTCAGATTACAATAATTATTTGGCTGGTTAAAATTCATTTGAAGAAACTGCAGCAAACTTCTGTATAATGTTTAAAAAGTTAATTCGTGTTTAGTAATCAGAATCTCCTTGTCTATAATTTGAGCCTTAAAAATGGAAAAGAAGGAAAAGAAACAAATGATTTCAAATCCAGGAAGAAACTCATCAAAATGGAAGGTAATCAACAGAACCCTTTTAAAATTTATTAATTATCCTGTAGCTACATTTGATTTAAAATAACTGTCTACGTTTTTGTCTATTTTATTTCATTTTGTTTATATAATATGTTGCATGTCTAACCACTAGATTATCTTAATTTAATAATTTTATTTTATTTATGTTTTAAGAGGTTGAAAGAAAAGAAGGGAAAATAATTGTGATCCCATTGAAGTATAAATGCTTACGTAAATTTAAATTTAAAAAGAAAAGAGAGAAATGATATAAAATATTTTTTTTTGTTCTTAACAAAATTTTAAATATGTGCTTAATATTAGATATGAGGAGTGATATGGATGGTCGTATAAAAAACTATAATTATGCTATAAGTGTCGATGATCTGTTATTAATAAAATATTGGATGTATGTTATTGGCTTGACTGTTTAAAAATTGAAATAATTCATATATGTTTTGATTAGGGATCTGGATAGTCTTTGTCTTTTATCTGGGCTGCAATCGATGTAGGTGTGGGCATATATAAAGCAATAAATGCTTGTTGTTCCTGAGGTAGAGTTATCTTACCACCTTGTAGATGAGAAATGGCTGTCTCATGATTTATTTACCATGGCAGTAGGAGATGACTGAGTTTCACTCCATTTATTTTGTTAAGATAGGGAATTATTAATAGTTATTATTCAAGTTGTAAAAAAATGTTTTGCATGCCAATATAGAGAGTAAGTGTATAGGCAGGAGCTCTTCAAACGATTCTAGATCTTAAGAAAAGATCTCTCTTTGGCTCAAGCAGACATTTGAAGTTAGGAGTGTTGTTGTTTTTTTAATTTCCCTTACCAAGACACTGCTGTGTGTGTTATAAAATATTGCATGGTAATGAAGGATATGAAGAGTTGTTTTCTTATGTAAGACAGAATAAAAGTTGCCCTGACAGGATAAGGATTCAGTCAGATGTATATGTGTTTGGGGAATGACAAAAATTTTAATTAATAAACTGACCGATCTGTGTTGATTTTTGTGAATGAGGGTAAATTGAGGATCGTCAAGCTGGATCGACATGCTGACCTATCAAGACGTATACAGTCAAAATGTAAAGATCTGACAGGCATGAATGTAAGAGTGTGGTTTTTGAATTTAAACCCATCTGCAATATCAGTAGGGGATTTTTCATGGCGTATCATCCTTCTTCATCAGAAATGTAAAAATTATTGCTTGTTGAAATTATTTAGAAATTGATGATTATTTAACATTGCTAGTTAGAATAATTTAAATGAATAAATTATTTCGGAAGAGTCCAATGGATAATGTTTACAATAAAAAGGAGGAAAGTAGAAATTTGGAGGTTTTCTTCTCTTTCAAGATATAGGTTTTCTTAAAGTTAAAAAATACAAAATTCTGATTCCGTGCGTAAGCATGGGTGTTTGTTTATTATTATTATTTATTTCTTTGATAAATAAACGGGTCAAAACAATAATTAAGTCATTCAGAAAATTAGTTAATTTAGACATGTATTCGAACCACAGTCTGTAGTAGATCTGAATTATATATTTGAGTGCAACAATATTATATTTAAGTGTGTCTTTATTTTATTTTTATCATTATCTTTAATGTAATAAAATTTTATTAATGTTATAAAATTACATTGTGTTTTGTGTTTTGATGTTTCAAATATCTCCAGAATCTATCTCCAGCACCTTTATTTAAAGTAATATTAGTTCATAGTTAAATTTAATTATTCATTTTTCTATTGATTTTTTGATTATTTCCATATTCGATTCACATAATTCATTTTATATTGGTGGTTTGTTTCCATGATTGATTTGCAGTAGTCATTGTTATATTGTTTCCATATTCGATTCACATAATTCATTTTTGTACAAGTCACTTTTATATAATTCATTTTCACATAATTTAATTTCTTAGTTAATCTGCATAATCTAATTTTATGATTTATTTCCGTATTTTACTTTCATAAGTAATTTTTGATCGATTTATATGATTAATGCCCATGTTCTACTTCCATAGTTTACTTTGGCAAAGTGTGATAGATTTAAAATTATTAATTGAAATTTGGTCAATAGATGAGATATAATAGAATAAGAGGATATGGAATAGTTAAGTTAAGTTGAATAAATTTAGTCTTTTGGTTCATTGTAATGTTGTGAATATTGGGAGCAGACATAAAATCCCTTTCCTGCTCTCGGTGTTTAGAGTGATTCCCACCAGTAAACTCATATTAAAATTTATTTTAACATATTTGGGATCATATCCATTACAATGTAATTGCTTATAAGGCACCTCTCGGCAGATCTAGACCTTGAGAAAGAGCAGTTGATTATTAGTCTAAGAGCTAGTTTAGAAGTCAAGTAGCATATTATAATAAAATTATACTGTTATTAAAATAGGGAGCAGGAATTGATAGTCGATTGACAGGTTAATTTATATGTTTAGAGAAATAGGATTAGGGATTTTCAGATTAGAGAACATAACACAGACCTTCCATGTTATATAATTGTAGTTATTGAAAGTAATAGATGCTGAGAACGAAAAATAAAGTAATGGAATTAAATGGGGAGGATTTATTTATAATAATTTTATCTAGTATTAAATTAAATAATAATTTTATATTATGAACATAGATTATGAGTTCTCTGCATCAATTACTGATTTATTTCCAGTCAGATATAAATGAGAAATGTATATAATATTTTCTGTAGTTACCACTCGAGATCAGATATTTATAATAAAGTTGTGGAAGAAAGTTGTCTCATTATTATGAATTTTATAATAAATTTATCATGAAATATTTGCATGACTAATGCTAGGTTTGAAATTAAGACCACATAGGTTGAATGGTTTTATAATTTATTATTGTTATTATTATTTTTTTTGAAAGACAATTTAATTACTTTCTCTAGTATCTTCTACCTAAATATGGCTAATGATGATGATCTCTGGTGGGCATTACAATTTATAGCTGCAATTTGGCGCCCGGGTATACTTGATCCTAAAATTAGTATAAAATTCAATTGACTAGCTACTTGAAATAAATGAGAGTTGTTAAGGTTAAATAAGTGAAATAGTGCGCATAGAAAGTTGAGGTTACAATATATATATATATATATATATATATTGTAATGGGCACATACGTACGTTACATTGTTTTTTATTAGTAAACATTAAAAGAATAAAAGTTCGCAAATAAAAACTTCTTTTTTTAAGAATTAAAAATTGAAAATTAAAAAATCATCTTAAACTCGTATATATATAAAATTGCACAGATAATAATAAAAAAATTATTATTAAAATAAAACTTTATTAAAAATAAAAAAAATATTTAAAAGAAAAAACTTAAAAAGATTTAGAGATAAAAATATATCTTTAATTTTGGAAAACCCATTAAGTAATCAGAAAATGGAAATGATTGTTTTAATTAGTCAATGTAAACTAGCCTTGGGCATTGAAATGTATAAGCAACAGTCAGATAGGAAAACAATAGCAAATGAAAGAAATCCATCGGGAAATCGGACCTCAACGAAAAGTTTTTCACCATCATGACATAATGTTGAGTTAATCCACAAAATTATTATAAAAGGAAAGGTTTGAAAATAAAAAAATTAATTAGATTATTAAGAAATGACAGATATGTTTTAGTGTGGAGTGAAGGAGAAGGGATTGAAAAGACGCACTCTTCAATCCCTTCAGTTTTGTTAAAAAAAATTGACATCGTTTTTTCTACATTAAGGACCAGCTAAACTAAAAGACCTCCGGATAAATAAAAAAAGCAATGGCTAACTCAACCAATCTCTTTAGATTGGCATGGGAATTCACACTCAAATGGCAAGCAATGGATAAAAATGAACTGTTTAAAACTGTAAGAACTTTATAATTAATGAACTTTAAAATATAAACTTTCTCAGTATTTAATCTACAAGAAATAGAATCCTATCTGACCAACGTAAATTAATATTAATAATGTCATTTAATGTATTTTTTTTTTATTTAAAATCATTTCCATTTATTTTTTTTGTTCTTTTAAGTTTTTATTATGATTTTTGTTTTTTGTTAGACTAAATTACATAAATGTTAAACTTTAGTCGGGCATGAATGGCTATATAGATTTGTAAAGTTATATTAGGGAAGGGTAATCTTGGGTTAATTGTTTCGTAGTTGAATTGGGTCAATGGATGGGATATATTGGTGTAATTAGTAGATGTATTACAAGATTCGCTACGGGCAGAATCGCTATTATATGCTGCACACTTCCGTTTTGCCTATGGAAGGGATTGCAAGATGTAGAACGCTATTCCTTTCGATGGAGTTTTTTTTTATTGCTCTTCTTGTCAGATAGATGTAGTATTCCTATCTGACGAGTGGCAATTTCTTCTCTTAACCTTTTTGTGCTGCCGTATTTCGTATTACATTGAATGCATTGATATATCAGATGAATTGACGTTGGTTGACTGCAAACTTTTGGCCTAGGGTTAAATATGGATAGAATATTTTCTTTCAAATGCAGATCTGTGTAGTCTATTCATACTCGACACTCTAAATAAAATTGCATTAAATTTAAGTTGGGTATAGATGTTTGCATGGGTTCGTTACTGGTTAATTATGTTTTTTGGTTTTCATATGTGATCAAAATATATAGACATTCGGTAAATACTGATACCTTACGGTGAGTATCTAAGATGTATTTATTTGGATGTCTTTTAAGTTATTGGTATCACTGCGGTATCTTACGATGAATACCAGTGGGTTTCTTGTATTCCCTATGCAATTGACGGTATCAATGATTTTGTATTTTGATCGTTTATGTTTATTTTGAAATGTTTTTAACCATGTGATCTATGTAACCGATCTATACTCAACATTATAAAACAAACTTTTATAAACCCATCTGTGCGAACTTAATTAAAATGTAAACTTATAATATTATAAAAATTAAATTGTAAATTTAAATTCTAAAATCAAATTAAAATCTAAAATAAACATACTAAAATAATAATGTTAAATTTTATATATATGTGCGTAAATAAATGTTTGTATGTTAATTTCTGGCAGTGGCTTATTTTATTTTTTTTATATATTCTTAGATAAGAATTTATTATATTATTTAATCTCTGCTACTCCTTGAGCTAGTGACATGGGCTAACGATCGGAATCAAAATATTAAAAAAAAAAATTATTATTATTTTTTGACTTACATATCTGCCTACTTTATAAATTTTTCTAGGTTCAAATGCCTAGATGGCGCCCTGTAGTGCAGATTACATTAAGTCATCTTCTCTGGATCGTTACAATATATATATATAGCTAGCTGATGATGAGTAATGTTATATATTAAAAATGATATTTTAAAGAATAAATAAATAATTTTGCTTAAGTTAGACATCTAAAAAAAGATTTAATTGATAGTTGCTGTTATATTTGTTTTTTCCAAGAGGATATAAATTAAATACAGAACAATTGTAATATAGGTTTGTTCAGTAATTAAGAAAAAAACAACTTACCAGTAAGCCTACTATTTATAAATTCTATAATTATTGGCCAGGAGTTCATAAGAAATCTAATCAACAGACCTGCAAGCAGCAGAACCATTCCTGGGATCTCTACATTTCAAGTCAAATGCTCTACCAACAGCACAAAAACACGCAGAATTATAAATTCCATAATAACTACCAATAGTGAGTTTATTTATCTTTTTCACATATGTGTTATCATGTGTATGAGTTGTATAAGATAGAGGAAATGACTAAAGGAAGTTTGAAAGTCTAGGTTTAAATCTCCTCTGATTGCATATAGCTTAAGTATGTATACTATATTTGTATTTAAATATTATGATAGAATTATTATAAAAAGTCAGCTTTAAAAAATGCCAGTTATTGTTAGACTTCACATTTACCATGTTTGAAATACCAGAGAACTGAGATGGCTTCTCTGTGATATTCATAGCCCAATAGGTGTGTAGAAGAAACTGTTTGCAGGACATGAAGTTTGGAAATTATAAGGAACCACATTGAAGACTGTCAACATTTATTTTATCTATCTAATAATCAATAAATGTCATAATGATAATTTATATAAGAAGCCAGCATAATCTTAAGAGACTTCAGTACTAAATATATACACATATGCTGCTTAGTTATAAATAGAAACACAGATAACAAAATTAACTGCCATTTATATAAATTATAATGGTAATTCCAATGAACAATGATATACAAATATATACTAATAAATTTTGATTCCAAATAAATATTTATATTAAGTGAAAGTTGAATGATTAGTAAAATTTGAATAAAAATGACTCCAATTCAAATATATTAATATTAACTAAATGTAAAAGATGATGATGATGATTTAAAATTTAATACTGAAGGTTTAAATTATATTTTTAATTAGTTTTTCTAGTTTTAATAAAAGAAAGTGAAATTTTATGGCATCAAATCTTCTGAATAGAAAGTTTACTTTTGAAAGACGTGTTAATGTTAGATCATTATCATTACAAATTATTACCACTATGTCTGCATGTCTCTCAGTAGATTGCATGATTTTTCAAGGTTGTGGTTATTATGGACATATTGCATGCTTAAAAAAAGGTTTAGATTGAGTTTGATAAGCTAACATAAACTAAATGGATCAATAAAAAAATAATTTGATAATTTTTTTTTTTTTATATAATAACGATTTATTTAAATGATTTATACAATTTTATACAATGATGATTACATGAATACCAAGCAATGTCCATAGCTAATTGAGAAGTGGATATATACATGAATGTTGGATCAATGCTTCAGTAGTATTCTAGATTGGTCCATACTTTGTCCCAGTTGAACAATTATGTATGCCTCATTGAGCATTGAAAGTCATGTCCAAATTTATAATGAGTATAGGTTTAAAGTCAAGATGCGAAGCAGAGGCTAAGTGGGCTGGGAGAACACTGACAAGGTCATTGATTCACTCCCAATCCATCAGTCCGAGCCCAAGCATCCTGAGATCTGTCCGTCACTTTCTTATAATTTAAGCCATTCAGCTCATGATTAAATTTGTTAGCTTTTATTGTTGAGGTAGATGGTGTGATCAATCCACTAATTGGTAGTCTTTAGATAGTATGGTAGAGTTCACATACATATGACTGAACTCATCTTGGTATTGCATTGATGGGGCATGACTCATATTTGATCATTGATATCTTTGCAATAATCAGTGCACTAGCATGGAGGTGCTGGCCCAGGTTTGTTGATACAGCCGATCCGGAGCAAGCATTTTATCTCTGATGATGTTACCCTTGATAAGTGTTTTAAATACTTGAAGGGTACTGGTGTTCGCATTGCCCAGAACAAAACTGCATCTCGTTATCCAGATGGTGAAGGATAGGAAAATTGCCAATCTAATGTTAACAAAATTGCCAGCTTTAATTGCTTGCTGGATTAAAAATGTGTCTGTAGAAAAGCGTTTTACCTTTTCATCAATGAAAGATCCAAGAACGCTGAGTGATGGACAATCTAGGAAAATGTGTTAAATTGTTTCCTCATCCCTCTGACAGACATTGAGAGCTAATTTTGTTAAAACCCCTCCTCATTACAAGAAACTGATTAGTGGGTAGTGATGAGAGGTTTAATTTCAGAAGAAAATCAATAAATTTGGGTTCCAGAAACCAATGTTTGGCTTTTTTGATCAATAATTTGTTGTTTAATTCAAGAGCATTATGGAGAGCTGAGGGACAATCTTTCTTTAGCCTATAAGTTTCCCAGTAGGACTTTTTTTCATTGAAGATATTTGGAGTTAAGTTAATACAGCCATTGACATGTGTCCAGATGTCAGTCAACCATCCTTTACTATGGGGAGGTGGCATATCAGTAGGTTGAAATTCTTGGATTAAATTTGTATAGTCCATTTCCAGTGAATGTTTGTATAGTAGATTTAGTGATTTTTGCAAGTATAATGTAGTAATTGAGTGTAGACCAAGACCATTCAGTTCTCTAGGCATTTGGGCCTTTGCCAAGCTTATGGCCACAACCTTCCTTTTCCACAATAGCTTAGTACATAGTGAGCCTATTTGTTTACCGAAGATTTTAGTAGGCTTGATGATTGGTAGATAGTAATTGAGTCTTAAAAACACTAGCATGTTGAGGAGTGCGATTTTACCAGGAATTGAAAGCAAAATACTAGAGAGTGCATTGATTGTTTTATTGGTTTTTTGAAGGATTGAATTTTGAATTTCTCTAGTCATGATAGTTTTTGTTTTTGCCATGGGGAATCCTAAAAAAAGCTGTGGCATGGCTGTGAATCTGGATGAAATTGTTGTTCCTGTTTTAATTCTCCAGATGGAAGATTTGCTATTGTTAATTTGGAAGTTTAATATTTTGGCATGCTTGTCAATAATTGTGAAGAGTGTTGGAAGATGAGCTTCGCTGGGAAGAAAAATGGTAACATTGTCCACATAGGAGATGTGGTTGATTTGTTTTTTGATGGCGGGAACATAAATGCCTGGCAAGATATTCTCTTATGTCCTTGAGCATGGGGTTGATGTAGGTTATAAAACATAGTGATGCCAGGGGAGAACCCTGTGGAATCGAGATGTGAGGTCTAAAACCTGTAGACAACCTTCCATCTAAAGAAGTAAATATGGAACGATTTAGTAAAAGGTTTGCTATTATTTTGATGTACATGTCAGGCACCTGATACTCCTGCATCATCTGGAACAGTACGGATGGTATTACCAAATCGAATGCTGAAGAGAAGTCCAGTTGTACGACCAGTGGCCTTGACTTATTGGTTTGTCTGACATGTTCAGTTAGTAAAAGAAAGCGCTGAACTGCATCAATGGTTGATGATCCTTTTCGGGCAAATTGAAAAGATGAAATATGTGAGTAGAGTTGGAGTTGTATCCGGTCCTTAACTCAGGATTCAATTGTCTTAATTAGCAATGGAATCATGAAAATAGGTCGTATATTGTTGAGACTAGATGGATTTTCTTGTTTTTTAAGAAAAGGGACCATTGCCACTGGGTAAAAATCTGGAATGTTCTGAAAGTCATCATCCAGCATGTCAATCATGTTTTTGATTATGGGGATTGTGTAGTGACTAAGGTGTAATAGTACAAATTTCGGGATTGCGTGAAGGCCCGGATGAGTGCTTTCAGAAAATGCCTGTAGCTTTTGCAATATTTGGGCTTCATTTATGTTGTGATTGGTTGTGGTATAATTCCATATGTTTCCTGTTTGAAAAGTATTGTTTTGCAACTTTGTTTTGAAATGAGAGTGAATTCTCTCCAACATTTCTGGTCCACTATAGCACTTGCTGTTAATGATAATTGTAGACGGTGTTGGTCTAGCAGCCAATCCAAGTGCCCATTGAATGTAGCTTCTAGTCCAGTTATGACTATTTGCCAAAAAGATTTTTGGATCTCTTTGTAGCAATGTATTGAGCTAGAGCTTTTTGTTTTTCGTGATATTGAGTTTTTAATTCTAGTATTTCTTAAATTTTGGTACTTGAGAGGGGTAGTGAACTTAGCCTATTACTAATTGAATCAAGTTCTTTTAGAAGTTGATTTGGTCCCTTAGATCTTTTTGTGTGAAAGTTAATGAGGGTACTCAAGATTCCTACAAAAGCAGACCATGCTTGCACAGGTGGCAAAGTGAGTACTTTTATTTTATTTAGAAGGATATATGCTGCTGAGAATAACCATTCTGGTGTTGTGGCTTTGTTCAAAAGTCTTATAGTTTTTGTGTGGTCTGAAAGACTTATCATGTTGGTGTCTAGTTGTAGCGAGATTTTTATAGCAAGGTGGTCTGAGAAAGGCACTAATTGCAGCTTGGCATGCAGGTTATAATGAAGTTTGGGGGAATAAAAGAGATCAATTAGTGATTGCTTGTGTTATGTGTAAAATGAGAATGATTGAGGAGGAAAGAAACCTTCTCCACATAGCATAACTTTGCTGAATAAATGAAGATATTTGTTAGTAAACTGATGATAGGTCATGTTAAAATCCCCAAAGCAGATTGAGGGTGAATTATTGGATGAAAGCAGGGAATTGATTTATTAATCACTGAATGAATTAGATTAGTATCATTCTTGAGATAAAGGTAAATTATGTTTATGGGGTTATTATTAATGGTAATGTTAATAAATAGAAGTTCTTTGCTAATGTGAAGAGTTCTTAGTTGCTGATGTTCCAGATTTTTATTGATCAGGAAAGCCACTCCAGAAGAAGCAGTATTTGAGGGTAGATAATGGAAATATCCATGTTGCTGCATTAATTGCTGTATTTTAATATTGGACTGAAAATGTAACTTGGTCTCGGAGAAACATGCAATGTGTAAGTTTGATTTGTTCAACCAGTTTTTGATTGCATGTACCCGATCCAGTGAATTGAGCCCCCTCACATTAATTCCAGCAACTTTTAAATGCATTGTTTAATTCTGTATAGGCATGGAGATTGCTTTATTCTTCTGAAAACTCATCATGCAATGAGATTAGTTGATCTTGAGTACTTGTGCTGTTTGAGTCAGAATATCCCAAATTTTTTACTGTTGTTATTGTTTGATCTTGATCTAGTGCTTTGTTTTGAGAATTTGTACTCTTTTTGAGATGCTGTACTTAGTGAATCTGTAGATTGGTTCTCTGTTGAGCAATTTGATACTGTTGTTTTTATTTGACCTTGATCAAATGCTTTGTTTTGAGTATTTGTATTTGAGTTGACAAAATTGTCTCTTTGAGATGCTGTACTTAGTGAATCTGTAGATAAGTTCTCTGTTGAGCTGTTCTGAGACTTATTTCGTTTTGTTCACTTCTTTTTTTGCCTACTTCTATTTTTGGATGCTTTGTTTGAAGAGTCTTGAGTGTAGTTGATATCAACATCAGATTCTGCAGTTGAGTTGGTTGTTTCTTCATGCTGCAATTCAGAAGAATCTTGTGTTTTCCTTTTGTTATTCGGTATTATTTGACCTTTCGGATTAGTTTGTAGAGATGATTGTATTGGTATTTGTTGCTTAATTATTGTTTGTTGTACTTGATGTGTCTGTGTTTCTACTATTTCCTGTTTTGATCCAGTTGAATGGTTTTCGGAAGCTGCGTGTATATGTTGTAATGTAATACTGTTCACACAGCCTTCTTTTGTTTTATCTTGAGTTATGGCCTCTGTTAGTGTTTGCAAGATTTCAATACTGTCTTCATTGACTTGATTTTGTTCATTATCCCTTGTATTAGTTGTCTGTTGAATTGAAGTGAATTGAGGTTTAATGTTTTTTGTGGACATTTATGATTTCTGGACATCTTTAAATTGCAGTGAGCACATGTTCCTTTTGGACATGCCTTTAGAAGGTGAGTACGTGCCCCACAGCTGAAACACTGAGGCTGCACACCTCGAATCGAGATGAAAATTGGAAGTTTTGCCTCATCTAATGTAACCAGAATGTCTAGTGGAGAATAATCTGGGTTTAGTTTAAGCGAGAAGGCTGCGCTGTTTGAGGGCAGTTCAATGCCTGCTCTCTTTTCTGTTATGAATTTGAAATTTGTGATATTTCCAAATTTAGCTAGAAGTCAATGGAGGTCATTTTGATTAAAATTTAAATAGCAAATTTCGTGCTAATCCATGAATAATTCTGGGTTTATTCATGTCTATCTTTATGAGATATCTGTTTTTGAGGTAAAGTTGGTTTCTTTTAAATTGTTCTTTTTGTAATATATTGTAAAACTCTATTACTAAATATCTTTTGTTCGGATGGTGATATATTATTTTACTGAATCAGTTAATTGTTGACTTTTGATGAGCTCAAAAAAGTCATCTGTGGGGAATGTGAACAAGTTGCAGTAATCATTAGAAGTGGTTAATATTAAAGTAAGATCACTATGGTAATGTAAGAAAGAGTAGAACAAAAGTGGAGGTATTCTGGAATTGAATTCCTGGCTTATCTCATGATAATTATTCATGGTGGTTTGTGAGTTTTCTGGAAATGCTAGAGGTCTATGTTCATTATTGTTGAAATATTCATCTTCCATAAAATCGAGGATATTTGATTGTGTGGTAGATTCACCTGTCATTATAGTTTTGCTAAGTGCTGTTGCATATGATTGATTGCTTGTTTGAATTGTTGGACTTAATTTATTTTGTAATTGACTGTTAAAACTTATATTATGGTTTAGCGTTGTGTTATTACAGAACTGTAAACTTTCTAGTCGGAATTGGGTTTAAGACTGGGGAATTCTAGTAAATAAGGTTTTTGTACGTTTAGCGCTTGACTGTAACTTCGATCACGGTTTATCGTATTGGAAAACGAGTTTATATTTTTTTGTCTACTTTGTTGTGACGATGTAATGTTTTCGGAAAGCGATTGAGGCTTTGCATTTTTATTTATATATCCGAAGGGATCTTGGAAGAAGATGGCTTGATTGGTTTTACTGGAAGTATTTTCATTGTTTCTTTTTGAGGACTCGTGTTAAACTTATCGAATACCTTTCTAACGTTATTGTCGCTATGAGACCTCATAATTCTGTTAGGCTTCGGTATTTCCTGATCAGGAAAATTAAATGCCCTATCCATTCTGAGTTTTATTTAATAAACACAAAAAATAAATGCTTACCTGATCATTTCCACCTCTCCGTAGGTAAAAAAAAATTTCAAAACTATAATAATTTAGGATTATTGAGTGTTATAGTAGTAAGGAATGGGATAAAAGAATAAATTTATTAATAAAGACTAGGGAGTTAGAAAGATGGAGAAATAGTTTGGAGAGTAAAAAGAGTTTAAATATATATAGAAATAAACAGAATATTAGGTGTGAGTTAATATATAATAATAGTAAGGAAAGTAGTTTATTGTTTAAGGCTCGAACGGGATCTTTAGCTACAAAAGAATATACATGTAAATGGAAAAATATGGGTGATTTATTTTGTAAATTATATAAGGAAGGAATTGAAAATATTAGGCATTTGTTAATTGAATGTAAATATTTGAAAACAGAAAGGGTACATATAATGAAGTTGTGGAAAAATAAATGTGAAAAGAGTGATTATACAGAAAGTGAATTATTGGTTTTTATGCTGGGTTTGGGAAAAGATAAGGGGGATTTAGATATAAAGGTTATAGAGTTGACAAAGATTATGTTGTAGAAATGGGATAGAGCAGATTATGGGTAAATTTAGAGAGGGGAATGTAAAATAAAATGGCTAACAGGTTTATCTGGGCATAATTGCTGAGATATTCTTGACTTCGTTTAAGGAGAAGTCATAATACATCACATCACATCACATCAACAATAAATATATAAAACTGTTGCTTATAAACTTGAAACTATTATTAGGTATACAAAATATATTAAAGGTGATAATAAGAAATGTTTTAAATGTAAGGCCTTGAATATCTATAATAATAAGATCTTATCATGTGAAATATTTAAACAGTTGCAAATTAGGTTTTCTTTTCATTCTTTTAATATATTTATGGATGTCTTCATTAGTTCCTCCAATGGTGGTAAATATTCTTCTGATGCACTGGTGATGTTAAAAGGGATTAACATTGGTAAAGGATAGAATATCAGTAGATGATTGATCATTCTTATGGCTCTGTCTGCTTCTTTCTTCATGGCATTATAAAAAAAGGCAATGCTGATTTTAGCCAACTTCCACATTTGCTTCTGGATCTGATTGCATTCCAAATGTTTGACTGTTGTGGTTGTTGATTTTTAGTCATACAAACTAGATGATTTTCTGTTAGATAAAGTCATCATACTTGCTGTTACAAATGAAGTAAACAGGCAATGATATATGGTTATACAATGTTGTGGTATAAAACCATTTACCCAGTAGTTTTTCTACTCTTCATGGGATCACTGCAACACTTGATTCTTGAGTCTCTAAATATACTAGAATAGACGAGACAGCTCCATTGGTCTATATTGACTTGAGTTGTTTGTTTTCATTCTTCACTCAATGGATGTTTTACAAATAACAAATTCATCACCAGCTAATTATAAGATTTCACATTTGTTTTTTTTTATAGCAACATGTTTTTTTTTTTTTTTTAAAAAAAAAAAAACATTTTCTTCATTTCTTTCATAACATGTTGTGAAAACTAATAATTTTATAGATATTTGAACATTATATCATGATTTGATAAATAAGGAACGAAAGAAAGAAAAAGTTTTTTTTTTAGATTTACATTTGTTAGCAATAGTAAGAAAAAAAATAATTACCGACTTTTAAAAATTGAACAATAACTTTTAAAATTTTAATAAACTCAGAATTTTAATAGCATATTTAGATTTTCCATATGCAGTTTTTTTATTTAAACTTCTATCTAGAAGACAGATCCAAAAGGTATAAAATGATTTAGATTTTTATAACTATGCAATTCAAATTTCTTTCATGTATCAAAACTATTTTTCTTTCTTCCTTTACAATGCAATTTTCATTTTATTGTTTCTCATTTATTACAAAGTAATTTTATAAAATATTTAATAATATGATCAAATGCATAAACTATTTTTTTTTCATATATCAAATGCGTTGACCAGGAAGTGAACTCGGTCCAGTTGCTTGGAAGGACATTATGCTAACCACTAGGCCACCAATGCTTGACAATGCATATACTAACTTTTCTTTTAATTTTTTTCACTTTTTTATCCAGCTTTGTAATATAAAATAATTTAAACTGCTACCAGATTTGTTTTTGTTATAAATCCTTTCTCTTTAAAATGGGACAATGGGACAACATAAATTTTCATTTTTCACTTCTAAGCTTACTGCAAACATTTTAGGTTTAATTATTTTTATTTTTCAGTAATTTTCATAAATAAATTTTTACAGAATACATGTCCATGAATTCATTGTTCAGAGATTTCATTAATATTAAACTGCATACAGAATGAATACAATTTCAACTCTAGTATTTATAAAAATTAAATTATGGGACATTAAGATATATGATGAAGCATGAACACCAGAAAGATTATTTCATTTTATGTTAAGTTACTCACAACACATCAAAAATCAAATAGAAGTGTTGCTCCCTTTTGGTCTTATAAGTTTATGGATATAACACTTGAAAATTAAACCTTGCTTTCTTTTAGAGTCTTAGAGACTGATAAATTCGACAAACATTCAAACTGCATCTTGCTTCTTCTAAATCTTATAGGTGGGTTACTAAACTACTTGAAAAGAAATGTTATGACAGCACATGTGACAATATACACTTCAAAATATCACATGATAATATAATGTCTCATGTACATGACCAAATCCCAATACTTTAGTAGAAGAATATATCTAAACAAACATTAATAGAAAGTTTGTTTTTTATTTTCTGCAGAAATCAATATAATATTATGGTAATATATTTCATAGTTATTGACATTTAAATTATTACTATTTTGTTTAAATCAATATTATCTATAAAAATCGCTCTTGCTTTCTAGGGGTAATGTCTTTTTTTTTTGTTAATTTTAATATCACTTTTGATATAGTTATACATTTTAACTTTTAAAACATTACAAGTAATTTTCTCCTTAAATCATTTATCCTTTTAAACAAATCCTGACTGACAGAGAATAGGCCAGCCTTTATTCTTCTATTATCAAGTTTTACATCTATCAAGATACTTTTGTAGTGATAATGGAATTATCATCCTAGTTGATTTGATATATGTTCTGTCATATTCTGTGTCACTTCTAATTATTTTATGCTGGTTTGGATCTCATTTTTATTTTCTGAGTCCACTCCTATCTTTTTTTATTCCAGTACTAATTTCAGATGTGGTGAATCCTCTGGGAATTTTTCTGGAGGGACTCGTTTTTGGGCTTAGAAAACTTCTACATCTATGCGCTATGCATGTACTATCTCTATTGCTATAGCTTCTTTTCTTTCTACACTATATAGGGTTAGAAGTTTTGACATCTTTTACTGTAATACAACTAATAGATGTCTCACTCCTTGATGTAGTACAGTTGCTTTCTTCATTACCTATACCATCATGATTCTGGCGACTCATGTTGATGGCATTTAAAAACTCAGACACTTGTTGTATGAGTTTTTAGTCAGTGATGATGATTATCTGTTTAACACAAAAGTATAAATTATGCCAAATAATTCTGATGATTTAGCTTTCTGTTATGCCACATGTAGACAATGTCCTTAAAATTTTTACATTTGCATTTGAAAGAACTGGGTATAACATTCACCATTTTTACATAGAATTTTTCCTGCATAATTTCATATCTGATTGTTTTTTTGGTGCTCATCTGACCAAAAATTATTTAAATTTGTTCTCTGTATTCAGAGGATATTTACTTTTTTTAAATTAAATGTTAATGATGAAAATCTATCATTTTCACAACTTAATAAACTATAGTTACTCATTCATTATCTTGATAATAGAGGTTCATACTAAAGGCATTTTTATATAGAAAGCCATGGTAAGAAAATAAAAATCTTAAAAAAATGTTTTAGTGAACTCGGATCTAACTAGATAAATTATATTTACAATTGGTATATACATGGTTTAACAGCCACTAATCTATGAAATGTGGACAAACACAAATGATAAATCACATAATTAATGACTATAGAATTTATGGTTATAGTAGAGAACTGAAGGACATAATAAAGCCATTGGCAAATCTATCACTTATGGTTAATTCATAAGCATATTGTGGCATTGCAGCACCCCAGAAAAAAATAAATATTAATTTGTGCTTATTTGGTATAATTGTTATGTAAATATAACTAATTAAATCATTTTAAAAAGTATTTTAAGTGATGCCTGAAGTTCTATTTAAAGATACTGCTAATTATGACAGTTCCAGAAACATTATATTCACTGAATTTCAGAAAGTTCTGCTGAAAAATTTGCTTTTATCAATGCATGTAACTAGCATGATTGGAGCTACTCCTGCCACGGTGTCAATAGTCATTTGAGTATATTATATTTGCCTATTCTGGCTTCTCTTCAGAGTGAATAAATTTTTATTATTTCCATTTATAATGAACAATATTCTTCTCTTTCTTTATAATTAACATTTATAAATTAACATATAAATATTTATTAGAGAAAAATATAAAATAATTTTAAATATTTATCATGATGGTTGTTAGTGTTGAATAAAAAAAAATAGTTATATTTTTCCCAATTGGTATTATATGAAACAGTTGAAACAAAAAGTAAAGATCAATCCATTTTAGATATTATTATTTATCAAACAGTAGTTAGTGAAAATAAAAATTATATTAGCTCTTTTAATAATCATCGGTATGGAAAAATAAAATGATTGTATGAATGCTAGATTAGAAATGCTGTTTTGTTTTTCTTGCTTACTATTTGACAGCACCCCTGCTTACTGGAATATATAATCTCTACAGGCTTTTTTATTTTTTTAATAAAATCTTGTTAATAGTTAAGCTATTAAAAAAAAATCCATATCTGAAATTCAAAACGGCCTTAGGTTTTGAACTCAAGTCAATCTGCTTAAATAGTTGACATTAGTTCATTACCTGTAATAATTATGCAGATCCGACATTAGTTCATTTTAGCACTATCAGATTTTTGTTAATGGGAGATATGTTTTCCATCGAGTTAGAAATGTCATATTAGGTGCATAAATGCATTTCCTTCAGTTTTGAATCCCAAAACTCATTGATAAAAGCAAAAGCCAAAGTGTTTTAGGGATGGGATTTGAAATGCAATAAGATATCGGTAAATATTGATTGCTTAAACATATAAATAGATGGTACAAATTAGAAAACTGGTCTTATTCCAAATGCTAAAGATCAATTATAGATAAAATATGTATTAAATGATGATGACAATGTATTTATCTAACCGATAAAAAAAATTCTGTCTTAAATTTAATTTTTTTATTTTTTCAGACATTGTACAAAAGATCAGTTAAAAAATCTGTTACAAAATATCGGAAGATCACTAGTCTTAGACGTTATTCCAGGAGGTCCGAAAGAAAGCGAAGGTAAAAAAATCTTATAAATATATTAAATAAACTCCTCACCACACCACCCTTTCTTTTGAAAACATGAGTAAAGACACAATAAAAGTCAAATGACGCCCAAGATATATTAATATAAAGACAAATACATATACAAAAATAAAAGTTTAAAAGAAATAAGTATAATTTATTTTTTTATTATGTGTCAAAGCGTCGGCCGGGAAGCGAACCTCGGGACAACTGCTTGTAAGGCAGCTGTGCTAACCACTCGGCCACCAACGCTTGATAAGTATAATTTTAATTATTCATTTATTATTAATGAGCTTCATTACTTTAAATCAAAAACGAATTTTAAAATCACATTCGACCAAATGAATCTCCCGAGCAATTAATCATTCGATTATCATGAGTGCATATTATTGACTTATAAAGAATTGTTTGGATTTGAATGTTTATCGTTTTAGCACAAGTACCACGTTCAAACTACTGTTGGGATTTTTAAAATTAATACTAATTTCATTTGTATTCAAATAAATGAAGCATTTTTATCAATAAAATGTATTACTTAGGTTCTGTATTGCTTTTTGCAGTACGATATACTACACACACACACACGCACACACACACACACTTGATAGTTAGCATTATTATATCAATATTATTAAAAATATTTTTTTTTCCTGGAGTGTTTAATACACATATTGCTGCAACAGTGGACTTTGGTCAAAAGATGTTGAAAATGATAATATTAGTGTTACAAATTCAAATAATCGAATGTTATTAAGTTTTATAATAAGATAAGGATTGGTGCTACTCTCAAAACAACAACATTTATTATAGTTAGGATCAGAATACAAAAGAAGTTTATATTACATGAGCATTTATAAATGCATATTGTTAGACAGATCATAAATTAGTACTCTCCAAGTTTAAAATGAAAATTGCTTTAAAAAATATCTTTTTCCAATCTTACAAAAAATTAAAAACTTGATCTTTTAGCAGTTTTTACTATTTATGCCAAACTTCAACATGTATTAAAATGGCTAATTTGGACTTTCAGGATTATCATATTTGTGAAGCATGAAGGTAAATCTCTTTTTGAATTCACTAGAAAAAAGAATCATCACCGGATTTTCTGCCAACAATTCTATCATTAATGACTTGATTAAAAGTAAATGTGGCATTTTTTTGAAAAAATAATAAAATTGAATATGGAACTTCATAATATAAATATTTAAAGGCAGAAATTTAATAACTGACAAGATTTTAAAAATGATTGGTGGATTAAATCTGTAAATAAGATGCAGCTGAATTTCTTTAAATCTTTTTTTTATGCATTCAAAATAATAATATAGATCTTAAAAACAATATCGCAATCCTAATAAATCCATTTCTATGTTGTCATAATATTTTGATTACTTACTGAATAATAATACAAGAGTTGAAATGGAAGACTTTTAATGATATATTCATTTTATTTATTTGTCTGAATTTGAATAAAGATATTCAGCTTAATAAAATTAAAACAACTTTTGTAATCTAAAAATGGAATGGCTGTAGTTATATAGAGAATTGTTAAAATATAGCGATGATATGTTAGTTTCTTCAGTATTGGAATTTTTTTTAGGAATGTTAAGAATCATGACTTTTCTTCATCATATCTTAGAAATTGTCTTATTATTCAATTTTTAAAAATAAAAAGAATTTATAGGTTTGCAGTAATAATAATGGAATATCAAGAATTTTACTAAATAGGTTGCTTCCAGTCATAGATTAATAGTTCTCAGAAACTCAATGTGATTATGAAAAATCAAAAAATGCTGTAAATATGGCTTTATTGCCATGTAAATGCAAGAAATGCATAGGAAACAAAAAAGTTGGTCAAGGCATTTAATTGAATTAATTAAAAAAATCTCTGGCATTGTTTGAGATTACTTGATTGGTGATCAAATGTTTTTATATCTTAAAGCTTCTATATGATGAGATGAGAGGAAACATTAATATTATATATAAAAAATCAGAAATATTTGAAATAAAAATTGGTGCAAAAAGGAATATGTACTGTTACAACTTTTTTTTCAATTTGTATGACTAATATTTGGAACTATTCATAGGTGGCTTTATGAAATAGATATCAATATGTGTTACAGATTAAAGATGAAATATTTAATTTGAATCAATTAAAAGTGAAATTTGACCATCTTTTTGGCTTCAAGTTTAATTTGTAATATTCAAAAAACCCCAAGGCAGTGATGAAAAAAATCTTCAGGCAATGTTAACTTGGTTAATTATCTTTTTGAAATTGGAAACCAATTTAAATATCTTGGTAGGTTTTTTAAGTAGAATTATGAACTTGATAATGATGTGCAACACAGATTCTAATGGGGTGCTGTTTTAAATAATCTAAAATTAGAATATTTCTTCATGATAAAATAACTATTGCAAATACATTGACTGCATATTGAGCCATTATTGTACCTAATTCATTCAATGTAATATAAAAACAGTAAAAAATTTCATATAAGAATGCTTCATAACATTTTAAAGACACAATGGCAAAGTTCTTTAAAAAAAGATGTTTTTGATTCATTTGTCAATTACTTTCTATTAAAAGTAAAAATAAATAAAGTGACATATATTTTATTTTTTATAATATATTGATAAGTACATATTATTTTTAAAAATCTAATGCTTACATTAGAACGATGGTATCCACTAATTCAACAATCGCATTATCCCCCCCCCCCCAAAAAAAAAAAAAAAAACTAAAGAAAAACAAAAATTTGGAGAGTAAACAAAATTTTAATATTTTAGTTCATATTTAAATCACTTAGTGGCATGAAATATATATTTAATCAACTTTAAGATCACTTAGATATCGTATTTTTTTATTTTATTATTATCAGTTTTCATTAAAAAGTGTATGCATATATTTCGTTTTAATATATATAATTAAATTGTTCAAATACAATACTTTTTTTTGTATGTTATAATATACAAACATTCTCTTTGGCATTTGTATTTTTTACCTTTAAATCTTTCTTCGATAAAGTGGGGGGGACGGGGACGGAGACGGAAATGAACAGAAAAGGATTTTGCATCATTACTTTTTCCATTTTTAATTAAACTATTTTGTACTATAGTGCATTTGTTGGTGATCTTTTTTAAAAAAATATCTGTTAAATTTTGTTGTCAATAAATAAAAGATAAATAAATCATTAACAAGTTTTTATAAAAAGTAAAAACAAATTAAAATAATATTCACATAAGTGTTCTGGACATTTATACAAAAAGGTAGTCTATATACTTTAAATTTAGCTTTTATTCATGCTTAGCATGCTTTTGATATAACATATCATAATCATAGCCTTTCACTTCTTTAGTGTTCAGAGTCTACATGTACACTTGATAAATGTTTTAATATTTAAAATCACTTAAATTCATTTGTTTAATATTCAAAGTTATTTAAATCTTTTCAAAGAGCCTACTTCTTTGAGAGAGGGATGCTTGTGTCTTTTTTGTATAGCAAATCAATCTTTAGCCTCTCCAATCCTTTGACCCCCTCCCTAATGCATCCAACTTCACATACAGTCTAATCAAACTCATGGCCAGAATTTTGTTCATGGTCTATAAATACTGAGGAATATTCATTGCTTTTCTTTGTTCTATTGCACAAATATCTATGCTGGGCTAGTCCCATTGAGAGACCAGCCTTCGACTTCCCAACACATGCAAAATTACACATAGCTGGGTTGCATTTAATTTTGTAGACAATTTGATGAGCTGATTCCATAGGCAGTCTATCCCTTGAATGATCTAGCAGCTAATCCAACAAAGAGGGAACATGAAAACCCATATCACCTTCTCCAGAAGCATACACTTTTCAATTTCTGACTTTCAGGATTTATGAGAGGGTTTTTCATTTTTTAGTCTCCATGGGTTGAGGCTAGACAGACTGCTTGATGATTCAAGGGGCAGTCTGTCCACGGAATCAGCTCATCAAATAATATACAAAATTAAATGTAAAAACCTATGTGCAATTTGGCATATTAAGGGGAATCTAGGGCTGATCTGTCAATGAGACTAGCCCAGTATAGATATTTGTGCAATGAGCAAGAAGAGCAATGAATATTTCTTAATATGTACAGACCATAAACAAAATTCTGACCATGGGTTTGATTTGTCTCAAGTTGTGATTGTGTGCACTAGGTGGCGGGGGGGGGCACAAGGATTGGAGTGCCTTGAGCAAATAACTAAAGATTGATTTGCTATAAACATAAAAGACACAAGCAGCCTCTCTTGAAGTGTCCTCTTTGAATAGATTTAAATATCTTTGAATATTAAACAGATAAATTTAAATGACTTTAAAAATTAAAATATTTATCAGTATACATATAGACTTTGAATACCAAAAAAAGTGAAAGTGCTGTGATTATAATATATTATACATCGAAAGTATGCTAAGCATTATTAAAAACTAAATTTAAAACTTGTAAACTATTTTTTCTGTGTAAATGTCCAAAACATTTATTTGAATATTACAATTATCCAGAAAAGAAAAAAAAATCTTTGGTAATTATTAATTATTAAAAACATATATACAATTTAAAAATTATAATAGAGGTATATACACATACATAAATGTAATAATTAATAATATAGTGATTTATATATTATATTTATGTATTTATGTATTATATATTATATAATATAGTGGAAGGAAACCACACTTCACAAAGCTTTTATAAAGTTGACACACACTCTTCCATTAATAAATATTTTAAAAGCATAAATGGTCAATTTATGCTGAAAACTTATTTTTTAAATAAACTAACATTTACCTTTCCTGTAATATATAAACTGGGCTTGTGTAAATAATATGATAACATAAAAATCAAACTCATAACAAGTCAAGCCCTAATTTAGGTATGGTCAATAAATGGTGGTTTATTTTAAGAATAAGCTCTTAGTATAGGTAACCACTTATGCTTTTAAAACATTTATTGATGAGGAGACTGCATGCCAGTTTTATAACAAATAAGTGAAGAGTAATTTCTTTCCACAGTATTACACACATATGTATGCATGTGTGTTTTAAATTATTTTATATAGATTAATGGTAGCCTAACTGTACAGAATCATAAATAAAAAAATTCAGCTAATCAAAGTTTGAACATGTTATAACAGATATAATGGTTCTACGGTATATGTAATTAATATTAATTCTGATTTTAAAAAATAATTGTTGTTATAGTGATATTAAAATTATGTATACTATACTGTATTATATCTTAAAATGAAAATACATATAATTTATTATATGGTTTTTTTATGATTAATAAATAAACAAAACCAAAAGAGATTATTAACAAAAAATATTATATTCATTAATACTACACAAAAAAACTTTTTTTAGCAATATTTTATTTCTCTTATCAGTGTTACATATATTTATTGAAAACATTTAGAGACTATTATACACAGTGACATCTAGATTTTTAAAAAAAAAATACCTCCATTTTTTTTTCTCTTTCTGCTCTTATCATATAATTATTGTATACATTATATAGTAATGAATATATTATTATTATTACTATGTCAGTAATTAAAACATGCTATTCTAGTGCAAAACTTTGATCTGATAGCCTTAATAGAAATGTTGAATGAAAAATTTGTTAATGATCAGATTGTAGGCCATCAATATTTATTATATACATATGATCATGTAAATCCTAAGTTGCCAAGAGATGGGGTGTTTTTTTTTAGTTATTAAAAATAACATTGAAACAAAGCAAATTAATGTAAAACTGAATTTTATTGATTCCATTTGATTGAAATTACATCAGAAATGCAATTGTTTTTGATTGGTAATATATATGTCCCCTGTCACATTAATATAAATAAACCAAATAATGATTTGGAGCATTTGGAAAAATATTTATTTAGTTATAAATGCAATATTTTGATGTGGGATGACTTTAACACATACTATAAAATGTCAATTAATAAAACAATGGAATCTCAGTAATGAAATTGATAGAGAATAAGTAATTATTAGAATTCATAAATATAACTAGTGCAGTTGTAAAATTATTTAAAAAATAATTATAAATATACTCTAAATTTTATTTTAATTAACTTCATTGAATCTAAATATAAAACTTAATCTGTCAGCCATTTTTGAAAGAAGACTCTCACCATCCAGCAATTGAGTTTTTTTTGTTTATATTGAAACTCTTTTTAAGTAGTAAGATTATGAAACTTTGGGTAGAAATTGTAAACTTGATGATTATTATAATTAATATTATGATATCATGTATGCTAATTGGGAAAAAATATATTGTTCTATAAATGTAAATGAGCCAATTGATTTATTTCAAAAAAGTATGCAAAAATTTTAAATGACAGACTAGTCTTAGATCATGAATCATCTAAGAAATCTCCTTGGTTTTATAAAAAGTGATATATATTTGTGAAAGGAAACTTAGGTATCATAAGTTGTTTAAGCAATCAGGATCAATAATTTGTTATAATAAATTTATATATTTCAGAAGATTAATTAAAAAAAACTGATTTCAAAAAATATATTGATAAACTAAAGAGTAACATAAGATACACTTATTGTTACTTTTGGTCATTTATTAAAAGTATTTTGGTGTGAAAAATAAAATATCAGTTTACAATCAGAGTATTGCAATTGATGATTTCACTAATTATTTTTCATCATGTACAAAAAAAAATTTCTATCCACAGTTTGCACAATTATTGCTTCTAAAACTGATAATTTGGTGGGTATTGGGAGAATAAATATCAATGACATTTTGTTGGCAATAAAACAGCTCATAAATAACATTTTTTGGGAATGATGTGTTACCTGTTTTGTGCTGAGCTGCTACTCTAGTAGCTGCATGTTTAATATCTCTTTGCAATAGAATATTTTTCCTGATTTATGAAAAGGTGCCAAAGTTATACCAATACAAAAATCCAAATTGAGTAATAATGATAATTATAGACCTATTTCTTTGTTATGTATAGCTGGGAAAATCTAATAAGATAATAGATAAAATATTTGGATCATTACATAAAACAAAACATGATTTTTACTGATAGATCTGCTGAGACCAATTTGATACATATTCAAAATGCCATTGCAAATCTAATTGATAATGGGCTACATTTAGATATTATTTATTTTGATTTAAACAAAGCCTTTGACAGGATGAAACCCTCCATGACTTAAAAATTAATGTTATTGATTTGTGTGCCAACTTCTGCAGTATTTTTTATCATTTATTTTAAATAGGCCTAATTTTATTTTTTATGGATTTACAATACCATAAACATATTTTAGCACTGTTGGAATGACACAGGAAAGCATATTTGGACCACTTATATTTTCAGTTTACTACTTGAATGTGGAGAAATGTGCAATTGGTACTAATATTCTTTGTTTTGTTTAGCAAACAATACTAAATTGCATAAAACTATGATCAGTTTTGATGTCAAAAGACTTCTAGATTGATGTATAAGAAAATACATGAAAATTAATGATGAAAAATGTTGTCCAATATTATTTTTTTAAAAATTATCTACAAACATGTTAATTACAAACTAAAATCAAAAAAGTATTCTGAGGAAAGAATATCATAAATCTTAGGTATTATTTTTAATAATAATGGAAAATTTAATAACAATATCTAGTATATTGTTGCAAAAAGTGCTACACAATTATGAGTTTGATTCTCAGAAATTTTAAAATGCTAAAAAAAATACGTGTGTATTTCTACTTATACTACTTTTACCAATTTTAAATTCTGAATCCGTGATTTGAAACTCCTATAAATTAAGTCATAAATTAGTATTGGAAAAAATTTATAAGATATATTAACTATGAAATAATATATGATGCCAATGATCTCTATAAATGATTAATCTTCATTGATATGATGTATTTAGAGAAAATACGGCAGGTGTGGTAGATATGAGGCATTGCCAAAATAACGAAAATTTTAAAGGTAAAAGTAAAAGATATGAAATCAATAGATTTGTATAAAATTCCAAATTTTAAAAGGAAAAACCTTAAAAAATTCAGCACTAGTAAGACTAACTGGACCATAATAGTGCTGTTAATATATTTGAACCAAAAGATAAAATATTTAGGAGTACTGTACAAAAAACTCTGCAAATATTTAGTGAATAATATTAATTGTGCATTTTTATTTCATGTAAAATCTGTTAACTGTCTAAATTAAATTAAATTATTTTATAATCATACTGACAAACTAGTAGATAATAAAGTTTTATCTTATTTATAATATTTACCATTAACATAGTTTTGTATAAAAAATATCTTATCTTTATAATCATTCACACACATCTGTATACATATATTTATAAGTAAAATGTACTAAGTATATTGCACAGAGATCTCCACATAAGTTAAATGTTATATAAATCTATACACATTTATATGTTTATATAATTTTCTATTCACATTAAAATAAACAATTTTTAATTAATTGTATAAATGTTTTGTAAATATTCATACGTTTTTTTTAATTATAATTAATAAAAAAATCAGCACTATATATTTACTATTTAACATATGATCATAAATGAACATTAAAAAGTATTAAATATTTATACTACATCAAAAATTCAAATAGAATAAAAGTCCGTAAATACAACTGCATCAAATATAATAGAAAAAAAGCATTAATATACACTAAACATGTTATGCAGTATTCTGATAATTGATCATCTAAACATGAACAAAAAATTACCGCAATGCATGCAGATTTGTTAATGTTCTGTATGTATAATTATTAATATTTGAACATTTGTCTACTATATGAATAGAGGTGCACAGGAATCGAACATATATTGGATTATATATATATTCAAGTCTATTAATTATAAATTATTGTAGTCTATAAATAAAAAAAACTTCATAAGTTTTGTCTTGTCAGTTTGATTATAAATGCACATTAACAACAACAACAACAACAACAACAATAATAATAATAATAATAATAATAATAATAGTAACAACAACAACAACAATAATAATAATAATTATTATTATTTCATTACTGTATCTCAGTAGTTACATTGAAGAGAGCAATAAAACATTACTAAAAAATTATGTAATTTATGATATATATATTTTCTAAGTTATAGTATCTGATTGTTTTTAAAGCTAACAGTCAAATTATACTTTATGTATTCAGTGTTTCAGTGAATACCTTGCTTCTTATCTATAATTGTTAATAGGCTTTGCTTCTGTTGTTTTTTCATAATTATTGATTACTTCCTTTGGTCCCTTCAAACATAATAAATGGAATGATGTTATTTTTTTAAAAGTGTTATTATTATGAGAGCTAATAGGAAATTTTTGAATAATATATTTATGAATGAAAATACAAATTTAAAATAAAATAGTTGCTGAGTACTCACTCTTAAGTCGAAATAAATGCGAAATAAAATGGATAAAAAAAAACTATAAATATAAAAGGGCAAGATTCTATATTGAATTAAATATTAATTGAAAAAATAAAGCTACTATTTCCTTTTATTGTGAATGATTTTTGGAAATGTATGCTTTAAACAGCCACTGACTACATATTTTTATTATTGTTTTTATATTATCAATGTTTTAGCTAAATTAAGCCTACCATTAACTGGTGATGAGTATTATTTTTACAAAAAATCGTTATGATGTTATGATCTCTACATGCTAAGAGAAAAACCAAACCACAAAGTAATTTTCTCTTTTTAAACATTCTGAATTGTTTGAATGCGTCTTTCTACTAGAGATTTATTGCATTAAAATAAAAATTTTCACAGACAATAGATATAAATGACATTTTGTTTGAGTTCATTATAGTAGTTGATGATGGACATCTGTTATAAAAATATAAATCATTATCTGTTGATGACAGGTATCAACAAGACAGAATATCAGTGCTACCCATTATAGATGAATGAATTTGGATATTAATTTAGAAAATCGTCTTGCATTGGTGGTTGAGAGGTCAGCGCGACTGCCTTGCAGGTGGTTGCCCGGGTTGCGAGTTCGCGTCCCGGCCAATGCTATGACACTTAAAAAAAAAAAAAAATTTAGAAAATCGTAATTTTAATATATATATAAAATTGAATAATAGATAAGTGAAAGATATCATCTTAATTTAAGATTTAAATAATGATTATTATCATTTTGCAGTATGTATATAGAAGACTAATGTTACATTTACTTCTGGCTTCTATTGAAATTTTAGCATATTCAAGCAGTCATTTTTGGTTAAAAAACCAACTAATTCCTCTGCTGGACACTTATTTCTATCAACAAACCTGTCATCATTAGCTTGTTGACAGAAACAGATAGAAGTTAGATTTTTTTAAATTAAATGTTGTGGCTTAAAGGGTAATATTAATATTATTCTATATTTGCATAATGTTTAATTAAGTAATTATATATATATATAATATAATATAACTAGAGAGATTTATGTCACATTTATTTCAGGAAGACTTGTTCACTTTCAGTCAGTGGATTCTTTGACTTCATCAGAAGGAAATAATTTGGGACAGTCAAATGAAAGGTTATCTATTCAAGAAGATATTCTATTCAAGCAACAGGTAACGATAATTTGTTCATTAAGTTAAACAATACAATTAAAAACTGAAGTCAGTGCAAAAGTTTTTATAAAATAAAAATTTATTTAAATTATGTCACTTTTAGAGATTTAATTATATTTAAAAGACAAATTATTTAAAAACATTATATAATCATTTTAGTTTAATAAAAAGGAAATAATTTCTTAACAGCAAATGCTTATCACTACATGTATTTATACATACTTAAGACCTTCATTACATCATATATTTTTGACATTTCTGAATATAAAAAAGATAAATAACTGTCTCAAAGCTACATTTTATACCGAACCTGTATTACTCAGACCACGTACATATACCTATCTTCATTATTAGTTTTTTTTAATGTCTGAAAGCGTCGGCGGGAAGCGAACCCTAGGACAACTGCCTGTAAGGCGGCTGTGCTAATCACTCGGCCAACAACACTTGACAATCTTCATTATTAGTTTAGTATTTATTAATATCAAATTATTACAATTTGATCTAAAAGTGTCAAATTTACTGCTGTCATATCTTTGAAAGTATTTATTTTAGATAAACATATTAATAATTATTGTTAAACATTTATTATGCTAGAGATTATCACATTATTAATACATTTATTTAAAGTTAATGGTGTTAAAAATGAGATTAAAGAAGTTTAATGCTTATAGATCAAATTGTATTATATATATATATTCTAAAATAAAGATAATTGAATATATTTGTTTTTACCTAAATGCTACTTTTTATATTTTCGTATTTAGCACTATAAAATAAATAGAATAAATAATATGATTAGTTAGTTCCTAAAGAAATCATGTGATATTGGAATTCACAATCATTCCATTTAAATAACTAAACATAGTATTTTTCTTTACTATTTTTCCATTGGCCTAAATGCATAAAACTTTGGCATAATGAATTGCAAAGATTATTTCATTTCCTTTTATCTCGCGCAGTCACTTTCAGTATTTTACTTTTATTTTATTCATTCTGTTGTTAAGGTTTATCCATATATATATCGACTTTGATTTTTTATCTATCTTTTTAAATTTTTCAACCATACTTCTTTTTTTATTCAACAAATGTGATTTAACTGTAAAAAATTTGCATTTTTTATTGTCTAATATAGCTGACTATTTGCTTTATTTATTTTTGGTACATTATTATAAATAATCAAAAATGGAAAAATATTTAATTTATTAAAATGGAAAGATATTTATTCAATGACAGTCCTTTTTTATATATATATATATTTACATAAATCACACAATATAATATATATAATTGTATATTATATTGTGTGATTCATTATTATAAATACATTTTCTTTTATTATAAAAAATAATATGTATGAGTGACTATAAAATTTATTTTGCCATTTATAATTGTGGTCAAAAAAAATCTAAAATCATCAAAATATAAAACTTTTAAATCAAATAACCCAAAGTGATATCAAATTAAAATGATTCTAAAACGAAGTAATGATTTTAGTGGAAAAAATTCATTATATATCATAATATGAATAGTTTAGAACAAATGATAAACTGAAAGGTAATTAACAATATGTTGGTAGTCATGAATAAGTGGATTTAAGAGTTTAAACCCATTTATATATAGAATGAAGTTTAGAAATAGAAGTAATAGAGAGTAAAGAAAGTGTGGAAAGTTATTATTAATATACATATATTTATAGAGAGACAGAGAGAGAGAGAGAGGAGACAGAGAGAGAGTTTAGTATTTGTTTCATTGATATGAACAGCATTTCATAGATTAAATTGGATTTTTTTTTGATATTTTGAAAACAAGAGATATGGATAACATTATTACAGCAATATCATTAAAAAAATGAAATTTTTATTCTTGAAGATTTTAATGCACCCATTGGCACAAATAGAAGGCTTTGATCAAAAATTATTGAAAATAATAGTACTTGCACTGTAAACTCAAATGGTTTTTTATTATTAAATTTTTGAAAAACACTTAGATTGACTATAAAAACCACCATAAAGAAACATGGATATATACACAATCAAAACAATGATATTTAAAATATTATGTTGTTGTTAAGAATCAAAACATAAGAGAAGTTTACATTACATGAGCACTTGTAGACACATTGCTGGACTGAACATAGATTTATATGTTCCAAAATTAAATTAATAGTTGCAATAAAAAATAGATATTTTTCCAATCATATTCATAAGAAAATTGATGTTCATTCTTTAGAGAAATCTACTGTAGATACTAAATTTCAATAGCCATTAAACACTAAAATTGCCAATTTGGATCTTAAGGACTGTCATATTACCAAAGAATGGAATTTTCTTAAGGGGTATGCTGTAGATTCTTGAGTTTATTAAAAAGAAGAATCATGATGATTTAAACTAACAATACTGATTTAATTCTTTTTTTTAAATAAATATAAAAAACCTGAAGTCAGAAACTTATCAATTGACAAGAAGACTTAAAAATAATTGGTGCAAGTAAAACTGCAAAGAAGATACACGCATTCATTGATCTCCTTTAAAATTATTTTTGATTCATTGAAAGCAACATGAGAAATTAAGAAATGGCATTACAATCTTATTAAATTCAGAAATTGTATTCTCTTTTATGATAATGATATTTTGAACAGGTGAAATTGAGTATTTGATCATCTTTTGAATAATGATACAAGAATTAAGATGACACATTTTAATGGTATATCTCTTTGTTTCTCTTCATTTAGATTTAAAAAAAGGTATTTAACTTCTTAAAATCAAAACAGCTCTTTGTAATCATAAAAATAAAAAGTCTGCAGCTTATTGTAGAATACCTGAAGAAATTTTAAAATATGATGGTAATATACTAGCATCAAAAATATTGGGATTTTTTGGGAATGCACAGACCCATGAAACTGTGCCACATCTGATCTTAAGGATGCTTTTATTGTTCCAATTTTTAAAAATGAGAGAAATAGACAACATTGCAGTAATTATCATGAAATATCATTTTTATTCACTGTAGCAGAGATACTTTTAAGAATTTGTTGAATAAGTTGCTTCCATTCATAGACGAATGTCAACTAGAAGCTAAATGTGGTTTAAGAGAATCAAAAAGCAATATAGGCATGGTTTCACTGTCAGACAATTGCAAAAAAAGTGTTGAGCAAATAGGGGTGATTTATATATTACTTTTATTAATTTAATCAAGGTATTTGATTTAGTTAATAGGAAAGGCCTATTGCATTGTTTGGAAATACTTGGTTGCTCACAAAATTTGTTTGTATTATGCAGATTCTACATGATGGAATGAGGAGAAATGTTGTTACTAAAATCTGAGGGATTTGAAATTGTTTAAGATATGTATTTGCTCCAATGTTGTTTTCATTTTTTATGGCAATGAAATTTTTTATAAGCAACTTCATTAAGCAAGGATGGAGATAGAATACAGGCTTGGTGGTGGAATTTTTAATTTGAATTAATTAAAAGCTAAAATAAGAACGACTTCATCTTGGATTCTGGATTTATATTATGCTGATTATTGCACTTGGATTAGTAGAAAGATGGACTTAGATGTTGAGTTACAATACAGATCTTCATTGTGCTGTTATTTTTTTAGCCAATTAAAAGACAGAGTATTTCACCACAGGGAAATAACTACTGCAATTAAACTAACATACAGAACTATTATTATACATAATTTACTGTATGAAAGTAAAATTTGAATACTATATTGGCACAATATAAAAGCATTAAAAAGATTCATACTAGGATGATCCATAAAAATTTAAAAATACATTGGCAAGATTATAAAACAATTAATATGTTCTTCAACATACTGGATGTGATACTATAGAATCCTCTATTGTAAAATCATACCTTCATTGGGTTGGACATAGTGCAAGATTTCCTAAATGACTGTTTTATTGTGAATTTGAGCATGGTTTTCTTGATAGAGGTAGATCTCACCTACATTATATGAATTATCTCAAAGACATTCTTAAGAAATGTATGTCAAGATATAGAAGAGAATAGAATACATTGGAAAGTTACAATTAAACTGCTGTTGAAGTATTTTAAAAAAAACTTCTGATGAAGAAATTGGAAGGCAGCATTATAAAGGTCAAATAAACAGAAGAGCTAACCACCACATTCTGTACGTAGATATATTTGTGGCTCATAGATTGGTTTGGATTATCATCACAAAACTCATTTCCAGATAATTTTTTTCTCTCTTTAGTTTATTTCTTTTCTTTTTTTATTTTAGGAGTTGGAATAACCATTCTTATTTACAAGTGGTTGAACTGCAGATGTCAGCCAAATCTAATGTTTATGAAGTGCTTGCTATTCACTTGAAACAGTAACCTGATAATTTTATTAAATTTGCTTAATAAGAACCAATTACTAATTAACTTCATAAGCTCATTTCTTTCCTTATTATAATGTCTCACTTTATACTAAGCTATGCTTAGGATAAAATTGTGCTAATTTTATTTTTTAATATACTTTAATTTATGGATGAAGTTAATAAATTTTCTTATTTAAAGTATAAAAGAAAATATCTTTAAATCATTGATAAAGATAGCAATTTATTATTCACATTTCTGTTGCATATAATCTTATTATGTCCTATTAAATTAAAATTCAATACCAATTCAGATTCTGAAGCTTAATATAAAAGTTACAACAGGCAAAACTCTCCATATAGTAGTGCCATTCAGTGCAAACCAGAGTAATAAATGAATGAAAGAAGGTTTGTGCATAAAATCCATATCTAGTGCATACTTATGCAATATCCCCAGATTAGTTTCTAGCTTGTGACTTTCATCTATGAGGAGCCTTGGATCTGAGAGTGCTGTATTTAAAGCCACAAGCTGGAAACTAATCTGGGGATATTGGATAAGTAGGCACTAGATAGGGATTTTGTGCACAAACCTTTTTGCATCCATTGATTACTCTGGCTTGCACTGAGTGGAATTATTGTATGGAGAGTTTTCCTGTTTTAACAGCTTGAGAAAGCATAAGAAATGGTGATTTTATGATGAATATAAAAGTTATTAGCTTTGCAGCCATACACCCATAAGCTTAAATTTTTTGTGAAAATCCACAGGCTAAAAGAAAAATTGCCCTATCTAATATATACAGATTATTTATCTATAGCATAATAATGCAAAAAAAATTCAATGTGATTCTGTCCTTAGTACAAATATTTTTAATATTAAATAACAGATATATCTTAAATCATATGAATGCTATCTGTTTATATTTAAGACCTGAATATAAAAATATTTTAAGATTATTCTCAAAATTGAAATGCATTAGTGCTACACAAATTCTTTACTTCTTATAATAATATCAACATATTAAAAGCTTCTCTTTTTTTAATGGCACACACTGCCATTCTGTAAATATACAAACTGAATTCTATATATTCTTTATATCGACTTTTACAAATGCCTTTGATTTTTTTTGTAAGTGGCCAAAAGTATAATAACAGGATTACCGACTTTAAACCTTCACTATTATAAATGTGAATGATACCAAGCTGTTCTTGAATAGTATGCCTAAAGTGAAAATGAGATGCTGACAGAATGAATATGATGTAGATAAATATTAGATTAAAATCAGTTTTAGATTTTTAATATTATACTAAATTTTTGAACCATGTCTGGAAATGTCCAGACCTATGATCTTCAATGATTATCAAGGATGCTGTAAGTAAGATCTTTAAAAAATCTATTTGAAACTTTTTAAATATTTTAAATCCTCAAATCTTGTGCTTACAAAACAATTAAGAAGCATAAAATCCTGTGTACTCTGTCCTGTTTGTTTTGTGTCTATATCAGAGTTAAATTTGTAAATAGGTATATTTAGAAAATATTATTTCAAATATCTGCCATAATCAGTGAAACAATTAATACAGCTTTTTCTCATGTGTCATAGCATCAGCCAGGAAGCGAACCTGCTAATCCGGGGCAACTGCTTGTAAAGCGGCTGTACCTGACCTCTTGACCACCAATGCTTGACAATTAATACAGTTTGTCTATACATTTTCTTTAGTAATTACTACATAGCCAATTGACGAGTTAAATTTACAAAATGTAAAAAAAAAAATCCGATTTTAATAAATAAACAGTTTTTACTATTGATCAAAAATTTTTTTTTTACAAACTCAAGGATTTGATTCTTTTTGTTATTAATGTCAGCTCAATTATCATTGAATGTTTGCTAAAAATATGAAAATAATGCAGTCAAACAATGATCACCATTACTATTATCGTTCACTTACCTGTTTTGAATAGTCACAGTAATATAGATTTTATTATCATTAAAATATTATGGAGAAGTGACATTCTATCAGAGAACAATTACAAAGGTCATTAAAATCGTAAAAAAATAAACTCGCATTAATAAAATGATTAAGATGCTCTCTTTATAGAAAATGTGATAAAGCCATGTCAGACAAAAATAAAAATTGTCAAATTAGTTATTTACCACCATATCCTTTTTAATTGAATTTCTAAATTTTATATTCATTAAAATAATCAATTAATAAATCATACAACAGGTAATCTGTAATTTTGCAATTAGAATCTGAAGCAGCAACCACTGAACCACAACTACTATCCCAGGCCATAAGATCATGTCAAAGTGTTATATTAAAAACATGAACTATATTTACAAATGCATCTGCAAGTGTTTTCACACCCACACACATTTGTATGTGTTATTACTATTTTTTTATTATCAACATCCTAGCTTTCTTTACATACCATAAGCCATGAATGTATTATTAATGTTATACTTTTGCATTGTTTTATTATTGATCAGTATATATAATCCAAAATTTCACCTTGATCTATCATGATACATTTTTAAGGTATTTTTAGTATTAGTGTTCATATCAAATAAATTGCCGGAGAGAAATTGCAATTTAATTTTTAAAATTGTATAATTTTATACTTTTGATCTTAATAAAAATGCTACATATTTTTCTTCCATTTTAGATTAAATATCTTCTCACTGAAGAGGAAAGATTTATATTAAAGCAGAGCTTGATTGGATATCGCGAAAATCAGTAAGTTTTTTTTTACAATATCTTTATAAATGGGATATGTTATGTAATATTTCATTATCTTATTTCACATACATATATTACACACACATGCGTAGAGTAAATTAACAAACGAGCCTGATGAATATCTATAACCTATCAAATCTTTTAGATTTACTGCGTAAGTCCTTTAAAGTTTGTTAAAAATCTGAATGATATCCACATTCAATAACCATGACTAAAGAGTATTTAGAGACACTATAGAAAATAAAAAATAAATTGTATTACTAAATGTGATGAAACAATAAAATTACCAACTATTTGAAAAAGTTTCTTAATGCAAACGAACGTAAAAAATACTGCTAAATATAAATCAAAATATTCAACAACCGCATGATATAACAACTATATGAAACAATTCTATATAAGTATATACTATAACCATATGATTATTATTATATTTTTTTTACTTAGTTGAGGATAAGTGTTATTTTATTGAAATATCGGTAGAGTTGTTCTAATTCAATTTTATTCAACTTTCTTATTCCTGAAAACGTATTTTATAAAATATCTTTTACTCATAAAAATATTAATTTCAACACACATACAGACATATATATATACATTATACCGGTTCGAAATCCCCAAGTGGTTTTATACAGCTAGACCCATATACGCACCGAGCATGAAGTGACGTATGTTACAAAATGGGAAAACGATAACAATTCTCCGAAAATATTGTTGATTAAATATTAATAAATATCTCTAAAGAATTATTAGATGAAGTAGATTGAACCTAAAATTAGGTCAATCGAAGCCTTCCCTGTTAAATTACATATATATATTAAAAGAGGCAAAACTCTCTATACATATTGCCACTCAGTGTAAGCCAGAGTAATCAATGGATGCGAGAAGGCTTGTGCATAAACTCCCCATCTAGTACCTACTGATTCAATATCCCCAGACAAGTGGCCTTCATCAGTGAGGAGCTTTGGATCTGAGAGCACTGCACTTAGATCTTAGGATCTAATGCGACCCCTCAGCAACCCTCTTTTATCTCTACTTAACTACAAAACTATGAGTCTTAAATTGAAAACACTATAATATTTTCAATCCAAGCTTTGGTGACTTTGATTCTTTAATAACCATAGCCAGACCTTCCTTATTAGGCAGGATTACTTAAGCAAGCATAAGAAATGGTAATCGTGATGTTTATTGGCTAAAAACCAATCCTGCCTAATAGGATAGTGATGGCTATGGTTATTAAAACACCAATGTCACCAAAATATATAGGTACTGAACTGAGTTCAGACCTATATGACTATATAAGCTAATGATCTTGGATTGAAAATATTATAGTGTTTTCAATTTAAGACTCATAGTTTTGTAGTTAAGTAGAGATAAAGGTGGCCGCTGGGGGGTTGCATTAGATCCTAAGCTAGGTGTCGTGCTCCCAGATCCAAAGCTCCTCACTGGCAAATGCCACAAGACAGAAACTAGACTGGGGATATTGGATGAGTAGGCACTAGATTGGAGGATTTATGCACAAACCTTCTAGCATCCATTGATTACTCTGGCTTGTACTGAGTGGCAATACGTATAGAGAGTTTTGCCTGTTTTAATAACTGTTATAAGCAAGCATAAGAATCGGTGATCATGTGATGTTTATATACATATACAATATATTTGAAGACCCAAGATCCCCTTCTCTATCAGAACATATTACATATTGTGAATAATAACTCACACTAAAATTATAAGCATTGTTTACAATTTATTGTGCTGGCATTTTAGCTGTATAGTACTTTTCAACTAATGCATAAATTATCATTATTTCCAATCACTATCAATTCACTACAAAATAAAGATATTTCCAAATTAATCCAGTTCCTCAAATCCATATCTCTCTTCTCCACAACATACCAACAATTTTTTTAAAAAGTTCATTCATCCATCTCACATGTGATTTCTTTCTAGGTCTTTTACAATCTGTGAGAATCTAATTTAAAACTTTAACTGTTTATTTATCTTTTCTACTAGCAGGTCAGCCAGCTCCATTTCAGTCTCTTAATTTTTTCAATAATATCAATGATGCTTGTCTGTGCTCTCACACATATACTTGGTTTTCAATATTTTTTTGTTACTCACTTTAGATATATCTTCATACTTTATGGAATGATCTTCTGTTAAATGTCTAAATTTCAGATTGTAATTATATATATTAAAATTTTTTTTTAAAAAAACACATAGGCATATATCCTTTTAATATTAAATTATTTTTACCAAAAACATTCATCCAAGTTTAAATCTATGATGTAATTTCATCTATTATGTTTTCATCTATATTAATAATCTAATCAAGGTATATATAGTTATTAACTTCTAATTCAGGATTTTTAGTCTATTTTCTTCTGAGAAAAGACATAAAACAGTACCTTAGTCTTTTAATATTTATCTTTACACCTACTTTCTTGGTTTGAACTGATATTCTTGTAACATTTCCTGGAACATTGGGGCTTTATTTGCAAAAACAACCATTTTACCTGCAAAATCTAAATAACTGAAATAATATCTATCTATTTTTATTTCATTTGCATCCCAATTTAATCCAAACAATACTTTTTATAAAACTTCTAAAAACTCTCATATATTCTTACCATTCATTGTCTTTTTTATAATTTCTCTTGATACTTGTATGTGATTTATTATGTAAAAATGTTTTTTTTAAATCCAGCTTGTTATTTCCAAAGTTCACTTTAGACAAGTCTAATAGGTTTGTAATTTCCAATATTTTTTTTATCATCTTTCTTACATATCAATAATACTATTGTATGTTTACAGTCATGATACACCTGTTTCATTCAAACATTTGTTATATAGCATCATCAAGAGTTTTTTTTTAAGTCTTCACTTGTTCTTTTAAAATAAGAATAATAATTCTTTATTTCCTGGAGCTTTTGCCAACATTAGTGTTTTAATTTTATATCTCATCTTTTTCTTTAAAATAAATAACTATTCATGAAATATAATAATTGTGGGATATACTTGTTTTCTAGTTCTTTGTAAAACTCTTTCACACATATTACAGTGTCATATCTCTTTTTAGTAATATTTCCATCTCTTCTTATTGCTGAAACAATTTTCCTTCCAATATATAAAATGTTATTTTACACTTGATATTTTATTATCTTCTATAAATTTCTTTCCTATTCACAATTATATTTACTTGTAATGTTATTAACTCTCTTTCATGTAATTTTGCAGAACTCTGGATATTCAATTCTTCTATCATTTTTAAAAATTTTCATTTTTTTTTTTCATATATTGTCTTGTCTCAATAAAAAATTTGCTGGAAAATTGCCATGGTTTGTTCTAGCTATCTTTTTTGAACTTCTTAGTAGAGTTTTAATTATCTTGTTATTTAATTTGAATATAGCTAATTGAAATTTATTGGGGTATTCCTTAAAATTTGGAATATCAACTGCTGCCTTTCTTAATATTTTTCATCTTCTTACATCTCATTTTTGATGATCATTTCCTGTGTTGAATCTATTAAAACATTACAATATTGAAACACATATTTTCTATAAGTCAAAATAAAGTCCCATTCTTCCATGTCCATTCTGTTTAGCATTTTTTTTCCAAAAGAAAGAATTCATTATATACAGTTTTTTCCATGAATTCATCAAGTTTGTGTTCCTTTCATTTCTATCACTATAACCAATTTAACCACAACACTTTCACCTTTCAATCATTTATTAAAGCTAACATGAAAGCCATTCATGACTATTTTAAGATGTTTTTGAACAGATCAAAAATATTTTGTATATTCATGTCAAAATACACAACACAACGTAAACTTGTTGGCATATAGACCAAATTTATCTTCTTCATTTGGTATTTTCCATTAAGTTAAATAACTAATCTTATCATTTTATCTGATATACCATCAAATTTACAATGTTGTTCCTCCAGTTTTAATTTAAGATAAATCACACTCTATTTGTGCTTCCAAAATTGGTGCCTTTGTGGCATTGCACATGTTCACTATATAATTCAATTCCCTTTTCATCTTTCTTTCTAATTACAAAAAAATCAATAATGTCTCATTTATTACTAGAGAGTCTTTCTGTGCAAAGATTTGAATTGTTCAAATAAATATTATGGAGAAACTAGGGCTAACCTGTTCATAAGACTAGTCCAATAAAATTACTTACATAATAAGCAAAATACAGTACAGACAGATAATTAATACCTCTCATAAGTCAAAACTTTCTGAATTGTTCCAATATAGTCTTTTCTATATCCTACTGCCTCATATGATATTAGTTCATCAAAGTACAAGAGATTTTCCAATATAGACTTGTCTATATCCATCTTTTCTTTCGTATCTTCATATTTTTGGGGCATGAGCTACAATCAGACCATGAATTTGATCTCTCTAAAGCAGATATTAAATGCACTGATAAAGATGAGAAAGGTAAAAGAGGCATGGATTATAGCCAAAGACAAGCATGCACTAAATAAAAGAGCTAGCATTCCTCTATCCAAAAAATGGTCTCTGTAACATGTTTTACATAGATTTGAATATAAATAAAACAGATTTAATTTTATGCAAATCTTATTAATAATAAACAAATACACATAAGATGAGATTTTAGTGAAATTGTATAAAGCTATGACTATAATGCTAGTAGTATCAAAAGAGCTAAGCAAAAATAAAGATATCTAAACCAATGGACACCTTTTCTGTTTTTTAAATGGTTAAACATTTAATTTATTACAATAATCAAGCAGATCTTAATAAATGTAGACATAAAATTAGCATAAATTAATGTATTCGTAATTAAAGGTACTTTTTCTTATACTATGAATAAATAACTCTATATATTTAGCAATACTTCTGTCATATTTATATATATATTATATTTAATATTTTTATGGTTATATGATGTAAATGAAGTTGTTTTTGGGTTAAACTGCATTTGATTACTTCCCCGAAACTACTTTATATATAATAAAAATTAATTAGTAAATGGGATCATTATATATATATATAAATCTACAGCCAAGGTGTATTGATGTGCAGCAACCAAACATACCAGTTCTTCAAGTTGCTGCCATGGTGTATTGATGTGAAGAAACCAATTAGACCAATTATATTTGACTGGTTTGCTGTTTTCATTTAATATGCAGAATCAGTCTGATTGGTTGCTGTACAACAATACATCCTGATTGTGGATTTAACTTTGTATATATAATGGGATCCCATTTACTAATTAATTTACATCTATATTAACCATTAAAAACATTAAATTTGAATATATATATATATATAGTGAAAATAGTCAATCTGGTGGTTTCTCCCCTATATCAATATCTTATGAGATTACGGCGTGTATTTTAGCATCGCTATGAATTAATTTAATTTATTATATATATATTTGCGACTGTAACTGTTTATTTATCATTTTATTTAAAATTAAAAGTAGATTCTAAAACCTAATTCGGCAAATCTTTCCATTTATCTAAATTTCTGTTACTCTGTCTTTAATTTTTGTCCGTACATCTGTTATCAATCTATTAATTTTTCATTGGTTCGTGTTTTAGATATTTATATACACAACTAGCTGAAATATTTATTTAGTTTAAGATTATTATTGTACAATGTATAAAATACACATATATTTTTCAAATTTTTAATTAGTTATAAAACATAATTATTTGGATTTATATATTTTGTAAAGATATATATATATAACTAAAAATGATAAGTATACATGTCCAAGGTAACATGACCTCAGTTGGAAAATGACCATATTTAAATTTTAAAAAAAGATTTGTTTTAAATTAACTGATCTCTTTTCAGATGCTTTATGGATTAAGGTTAAATAATCATATATATTAATTTAAATGAAAGCTATATGTATATATTTGATTTATTATTTAATTTTTATTTGTATTTATAATATTAAAAATTGGATATTGACTACCCACATAAGCCAGTATATTTTTAATATATTAATTGTCAATTTTTTTTTAGAGATATTGTCATGCTTGTCAAAAACTTGGATAAAATTTTGGATTCGCCTTCAAAAAGAATATTATGGAATTATCTTCTTCAATTATTGTCTCCACATCATCAAGATTACGTATTGCATGTTATTCCAATTCCTCACCATAAGTTAGCTAGACGTAAGTAATTGTTCTTTCACACACCCACACATATAGACGTATAAGTAATTGTTCTTTCACACACCCACACATATATACATTTCTACTAAAATGAATTATGCAAACACAATCAACTTAATAGACAAATATATATCATAATTATGCTTTTATTTTCATCAAATCAACTTTCTTTTAAAATTGAAGCATGTCAAGATGTTACATTAATTCTATATGTCATGTGATTTACAAATTCTCATACTATATGAATTTGTTAGATTTTGTTGCATTTAATAGATAAACCATTTTTTACTTATCAAATGATATATTTACTCTCTTCTTTCTTTTTGCTCCTCTCTCACTAGTTATAATTCCCTCCAACTCAAAAAATATCTAATTATTTTATCAAATTTAAATACTGCACCATAAATTTCTTTTACATTGCAATATATTTAGGTTTTATATTCAAAAGCTATTATAATAATTAAAAAAGTAAGTCATATATAACGTGACATTACTTTTAATAAGCTTGTAGTTACAAAAATGCAATACAGAGAGCATACCAATATATCAAAAGCTATTTTATGAAATGAAATTAATTAAAAGTAAATATAGGAATTATTATATATCATGTGAACTTGAAAGGTGACTACTAAAAAATTCTGTAGAGTCATCAATTTAAAACATAATCTTCAATGTTATGAATCATCTATGTAATGCTGAAAAAAATTATATAGAATCCACACACAAATGCTTGCATTTTGTTATCATTATCTAGTGCTTAGCTTCATGTAGGATAAAATATATTAACAGGGGTACGTACAAATATTTAACATTAATACCTAAATAAATTTGTTAAGTAGATTAAAGTAATTAATTAATAATTTAATAGGTAGTAAATAATTTTATTAAAGGGATATATAAATAAATATTGCTCGATTACTAAGGCATATATTGTTCATTTAAATCTTTTATCATTAAATTATAAAGTAAAAAGTAACTATTACTTTATTTAAAGATATGAAACAATGTAACTGAAATAGATGTTAGAATGATATGCTAATGCAAATCCAAAGAAGAGTTTATATATATATAAGATATTTTGTGGGATCATCCATGTTAAAAAATTTAAATATTGATATATCAACGTTTTGACTTGATCACACAAGTCATCCACTGGGTGATAAAAATATATATGGGTTTCACTGGCCATGAACTGAATAATAAATATTAAAAAACAGTTGTAGAGGCAGTGTAAACATTGACATATAATAATATGAATGTTCAACCAACAGAAAACAGGCAAAAATAATAAATATCATAAATTATTTAAATTATTGACTTTAAAATTTTTTTTTCCAAGTAGAAGATAATTTGCATGTATCATCACATTTGTTGATATAATCTGGTCTTTTAAGGATCTCAAATATCTTTTCTGAATCTGGATATTTTTTTTAATATCTGTGACCCATGAAAATCTTCATTTTAAAATACACATATACACATACATTATGCATATGCTTTAGGTAACATTAAAATACTTTAACAAATTAATTATTAATAGGCCTTACAATTAGAGACTTAAAAATTATTTTAGGTTACAAATATTTGATTATAATATTTAAGTATATATTGCATAGTCTGAACTTAATATAATTAGAAAGAATTTGAACGGACTTTCAAGCTCCCTACATCTAATCATTCCAGCCTATACAACCAATGCACATGATCACACATGTGAAAAAAATAAATGATCTCCAATATAGATATTTCATGATAAACCAACACTCATCAGTCAGTTCAGATCATTATCTCTTACACACATATAATCAGTGCTCAGTTTATATTAAGATAGCAAATCTTCAAACTTTAATGGACAGGCTTCAATCTTCTCCAATCTCCAATTCTTCAGCCAATAATATTAACATCAACAGCATTCCATCATCAGATTTTTAATGAATGGCTGAAGAATTGGAGGGTGGAGAAAATTGAAGGCGGTTCATTAAAGTTTGAAAATTTGCTATCTAAATATAAACTGAGCACTGATTATATATGTGTGTGGGAGATAATGATCTGGATGCACTGATGAATACTAGTTCAGTACAAAATACTATATTGGAGATCATTTATTTTTTCCCATGTATGTGGTCATGTGTATTGGTTGTAAAGGATGGAGTGGAAAAAAGTGAGAATCTTAAAAGCTTGAGTTCAAATCCATTCTAATTACATTAAGTTCAATGTATACATTATATTTGGCCTATATTCTGCCCATCCCTCTTCTGTGTATATTTAAATGGACAGATTAATGTCCTATACATGAAGGGTCAGAGTGACTTAAGGTCAACATGGATATGGTAGTAATATCAGCAATAACTAGGGCTTTAAAGGTGGCAGGATTACTGATTGTTTGCTCTACTGATATAAATATTTCTTTTCTCCAGTAATGTATTTTTAGAAATAATTCTTTAATCTTTGCTATGATTTGATTTATTATGAAAGATTTGTAGGGCTAATGTGAGCCAGATCATAGATGATTCATCATTTCATTCTTTAATTGTTATATCTAGTCATGTATTTGACAACTCTGCACGAGCCTAAATGAAAGACATCAATTATTGCTACTCATTCTCCCCATAGTATTCCATATATTGTTTAATCTATACCAGTACACAATATATTTATATATAATATGCTTTAAAATGTTTTATAAAATAATACAATTTGAACACGTGTTTAGCTATCTAATAAAAAAGGAAATGCCAAAAGTATCATTTGTTTTTCCATTATTTTAATGCAAAAGTTCTTTTATTTAAACAGTAGTAAGTTTAAAAAACAAATCTCATATTATCTTTGAATTTTTTTAATCAGTTAATAGATCCTGTTTCTAGGATTTTCAAATAGGATAGGAAATTTACAAGAAAATCCTAGATCAAAAAATTTTATCAACTGAAAGTTCTCACAAAGTTAATTGAAATGAGTATTGGTATATATATATATACATACAAAGAAAGTTGTATTAGAAAAATAAACAATAAGAAAAAAAATCACAAAGTAAGATAAAAATTTGGTCTATTTGTAAAAGAAAAATGTTCCTATTTGCTTGGGGATTACATGAATGAACACCCAAATAGCAGTTCCATTCTATAATTGAAACTGAACATTTTTTATATCTCTCAGATGCGAACGTTTAGTTCTTGGGTCTACAAAAATAACATCTTTTAACTATATCTGACATAAAATACCGTTTTATTCTTTTATAAAAAGAAACCCATCCTTGCACAAGTTTTTTTATATATTGTTTTGAGTAAATACTGTTCTTTGTCTATTCAATTTTAGTGTCATAAGTTTTTTCTTTTAATTTTAAATATAGGGGATGTGAACTCAGACTTTCAAGCACCTTTCAACTATCCGCACTATCTCATATCACTGATACACATAATCACACATATAGAAACGATCAATAATCACTAATATACGTATTTCATGCTGAACCAGCACTCATCAGTTGGTCCAGATTATCATCTCTCTTTCACACACATATATATACATGCGTATTTCATGCTGAACCAATTCATCAATTGGTCCAGATTATCATCTCTCTCTCTCACACACACACTGGCCCAGATGAATGCTGGTTCAGCAAGAAATACATATATTGGTGATTATTGATCTTTTCTACATGTTTATGATCATGCGTATCAGTGATATGAGATAGTTGAAAGGTACGTGAAAGTCTGATTTCAGATCCCCTATATTTACAATTAGATCCAGGCATAAGAAGAGTGCCTGTATTTCAAATATTTCTTTTTAATTGATAAATTTAATTAAATGTAAGCCATAAATATTTTGGTAATGATTTAAGACATTTATAAAACAATTTTTTTCTTGCGAGAAATATTGTTTTATATTGGGCTGGAGAGTATTTCAGTAACATGTGGTAATAATTGTATAAGTCTTAATCTCAAAGCATTACACACACACACATATATATATATATATATATATAACCAATAGAAATCAGGCAACACGTAGCCAATCCCAATATTGATAACAATCAACAATCACAAACTACTGTCAAGGCAACCTTTTAATATATACATTATTTTTTAATTAGATATAAATATGAAATATGTAAAACACTACTGATAAATTATCTAATATAATATTAATTATAAGTTATATATATATATATATATATATAGCTTACACAGATAAGTGCAGTAGTAGAATAGCAGTTTTTGGAGTTCAAGGCTCATAGATTGTAACTCTAGTTCTGTCATTTCCAGTGCTCAAAATTTTTATTAATTCCTAAGCAATAAGCCATTCGTTTATTATTATTACAGAGCACACTTCTAAAATTATATAATTTTAATTTATACTTGATATTACAATTAACAATTTATTTAGTTAATATTTATTATATACCATCATCATCATCATTTTTAACAATTATCAATTCACTGCAGAATAAAGGTCTCACCAGGTTCAATCCAGTTTTTCCAATCTCAGCATCTCTTCTACACACTACTTCAGCACACTTCTTATTTCATTTCTCCATCTCATATGTGATCTTTTTCTAAGACATTTACAATTTCTCTCTCTCTCTTTCTCTCTCTCTCTCTCTCTATATATATATATATATATATATATATATATATGATCAATAGATGGCGTTTTCCAAAACCACCGAAACAAGTGTAAAATTTGTTTACATAAACGACAAAAAAGTCAGAATTAACTATCTCTTTCATTTGCTCACCCTCAGATCAGCTGATTTCAAGCTATTTGCTATCATCAGTGAAGGATAGGGTTAAAAACTAGATCTAAACACTGACTCCAAGTGTTTATGCAAAACGTTTCTATCAGTTTGCATAAACACTTGGAGTCAGTGTTTAGATCTAGTTTCTAACTCTATCCTTCACTGATGATAGCAAATAGCTTGAAATCAGCTGATCTGAGGGTGAGCAAATGAAAGAGATAGTTAATTCTGACTCTTTTGTCATTTATGTAAACAAATTTTACACTTGTTTTGGTGGTTTTGGTAAAACGCCATCTATTGATCATAAATAACAAGTGATAGCAAGTTACGTGAATAACTTGTTTTTGTTTTTCATATATATATATAACCATGCAGGGCATATGTATTTTTAACTTACAGTTAATATTATACTAAATAATTCTCCTTTGTATATGCAATTTTACAAAAATTATAAAATTTCAGACTTTATTGTTAATTTATTTTATAGTCTAAATTGAAAATAGTTGACAATTTTTTTTTACTGCTTTGTTGTTTTCTTTCTTCTAATTATCTATCTTACAAGATTATTTGTTAAAAAAATTAAATTAAGAAATTTTTATATATCTTAATTAATAAAAGTAATATGTATATGTTCATTATTGACATCATTATTATTATTTGTGACTTTCACTGCTTCTGTCATCAGATATTTAATTCTATGTAATATTTTAAATAAACTAGAAAAATTTTACTTTTTGATTTTTTTTAAAACCAAACTATCTATCTATCTATCTATCTATCTATCTATCTATCTATCTATCTATCTATCTATCTATCTATCTATCTATCTATCTATCTATCTATCTATCTATCTATCTATCTATCTATCTATCTATCTATCTATCTATCTATCTATCTATCTATCTATCTATCTATCTATCTATCTATCTATATATATATATACCGAAGCTTGATATATTATACTGAATTTGAATGCTTTTACTATATTTCATATTCGCCACCAATTTATAAAATTTCTTTCTATTCTAATTATTAATTGAATATATTATTTTTTGCAGGTTGGAGATACTATAATGATTACCAAACACCCATTAATAGTTTCAGACAAAAGGTTTGTAGATAAATAATTTAAATAATTAGTTAAAAAAACTATAAAGTAAACTTCTCTATTGGCTGAAGTCAAATTTTAAAATTTAAGAATCAAATCATTCTCTTTAATATATATATATTATAATGTTTTCCGTTTTGTTAGGCCTCTACACGCTAATATAAACTGCGCGTGAGTTGATCAAGCTATATCAAAAAAGAAGAAAGTTATATTTCTATTCTAAAAACATAGCTATATTTCCTGATCAACTCGGCCTATTAATTGTTGAGAATTGTGCTATTGATGAAATCAGCTTTTAATTTATTTAATCTGGGCGCCAGAATTCTTAAGAATTTGCTGAAATCGCCATATAACATCTCACAAATAAAAAAAAAAACTTTTAAGCTAATCGGTATTACATCATGCCGTAACGAGAATTATTTTTTTAAGATTATTATCCCTGGGCTTATTCAAACATATATGGCAAAGGTAAATTCCGTTTTAAATCTTATTAAACTAATAATAAATTTAATACTAAAAAAATAATAACTTTATTATTAATAACGCACCAATGAAAATTGGTATTAGAAATATTTTTATTCTAATAGAAAAAAAATGTTAAAGGAAATTATTAATCAAATGAATTGGAGAGAACAAAATTCAGACGTAAATCAATTAATAAAAAAAACAATTTTACAATTACAGCTCACTTCCAAATTTCTTCTAGAAAGTTACTAAAAAATGAATGTCTCTTGCACAAGAAATTTAATGTCTCTATCGGGATTTACAATTACAGCTCACTTCCAAATTTCTTCTAGAAAATTACTAAAAAATGAATGTCTCTTGCACAAGAAATTTAATGTCTCTATCGGGATTGTTTAAACATACTTTTAGAAATTGTTTGAAAACGTTTAATTTGGTCACAATCAGGAGTAATGAAGCATTACTTACCAGTAAGTTTTGTGAATTCAGTAGTAGATAACTATGCATAGTTTTTCAGGGTTGAATTGAGCTCATGGCCTTTGATTATTAGTTGATCTTGGTGCTGGTTCCATAGGCTAGTCGCGTAAGCTTCTCTGGTGTCCATCAGTAATGATGTCCACTAAAGCTCCGGTCTACTCTCGTATGAATAACTTTTTCATCGTAGAGTGGTCTGAATTCTTTAATCCAAAACCAACCAAAAGAATATCAGCTAAACCAAGATGTTCTTCAAACTGATCTCTGCCTTTTATACTCTCCAGAGGCCCAGTTTTCCGACTTCTGCGCATATCTTTTGTTTGTCAAAATATCCATTGATAATCTTATATATTCTTTACAAAATTTATGTTACAAAGTCTCTATTTTTTTTATCAAGTTTTTCGGCCATGTTTAATTAGCTAAAATATTTTTCTTTTAGCTTATCTTTTTACTTGCTTTTGGAATTCTTTTGTTCTCTCTAATTCTACTTTTATTTCCAGTTAAGTAAAAAAAAATACGAAAGAAAAATTTAACTTTCATTGTACGTTATTTTTTTAAAAAAAATTAGTCAAAAAAAAAAAATCTAAATTTACTTTTATTTTTTAGCTTTTACCAAATGCCAATATATTTGCAATGTATATAAATAAACATTACAATATATATATACATACATACACACACATCTTAGTAAAGTTAATTTAAAAACAGGCAAAACTCTCCATACAGTAGTGTCACTCAGTGTAAGCCAGAGTAATTGATGGATGCCAGAAGGCTTGTACATAAAATCCCTATCTAGTGCCTACTCATACAATATACCCAGACTAGTTTCTAGCTTGTGGCTTTCATCAGTGAGGAGCTTTTAATCTGAAAGCACTGCACCTAGATCTTAGGATCTAATGCAACCCTCCAGCACCTGCCTTTTATCTCTACTTAACTACAAAACTATGAATCTAAAATTGAAAACACAATAATATTTTCAATCCAAGCTCATTAGCTTATTATATAGTCATACAGATCTGAACTCATTTCAGTACACATACATTTTAGAGGCTTTGGTTCTTTAAAAAGCTCCACACTGATGAAGGCCACAAGCTAGAAACTAGTCTGAGGATATTGGATAAATAGGCACTAGATAGAGATTTTAGGCACAAACCTTCTGGCATCCATTAATTACTCTCACTTGCACTCAGTGACACTACTGTAGGGAGAGTTTTGCCTGTTTTAATGACAGTTATGAGCAAGCATAAGAAATGATGATCATGTGATGTAAAGTTAGTTTACAAAGATCTTTAACAGAACTGTATTTTTAAAAAAGATTTTGACAAATCATTTTCAGAAAAATTATTTGAAGCCACTAAACCTTCCTTTTTTATGGAAAATTTAATACATGCACATAGATAATTATTCAATTGCTAATTTATTTTATATTATTCATGTTGTAATCATGATTAATATATTACTACTTTTGTTTTTTTTTTAAAAATGTTTTTATGTAAATATAATGTATCACAATTTATTCACAGTATAAATAATAGAATTTTTAATATAACTAGAAATGTTTTATTTTAAATTCTTTTATATTAATATGTTTTGTCTGTGTTTCTGTCAGAAATTCCACATTTTTGAATTTTTAACAATTAAAAAAAATCTGGTCCTTGATTAGAACTTGAATTCAAAACCTTACTTTTCCCAGTAAAGATTCTTAACAACTGAGCCAACAATCCTATTACACTTGTGGAGTAAAATTTGGTTAATATTAAATTTCCTACTAAAATCTGAATTACTCTTCTAAAATAATTAATATTCCATAAATATTTGTAAAATAAAAAATAAATGTGTAAAAAAAAGTTAGAATATAACTGTCAAAATCATTGACAGCAGGCAATTTTCTATAGAAAAACAAGAAACAATAAAATAAGCCTCATGAAAAAAATTATTTTATTTATAATTAAAAATTAAAAAATAAAATATTTTGAAAAGGACTTTTAAAATACTGTTTTTATGGACACAACCTACTAAAAAGTAAATATTAGGAAAGTAATAATCAATTTCATGAAAGTATTTGAGGCTCCAATAAATCATAAAAATCAAAAAAGCCTCAAATGCTTTTATGAAATGGATTATTACTTTGTTTTTTATTTTTTTTAGTAGGATATTTACATAAAAATATTATTCTAAAAAAATCTTTTTAAAATATTATTTTATTTATATTAAAAATATAATCATGATTGTTATAAAAATTCTGCCATGATTAAAATGCCTATATTGTTTAATAAGATATTTTTGGATGTATAAACCTGGACTAGTTGTTAGTTTCATTCTATGCATTGATAAGTATTATTAAATATTTGTCTTAATTGCTAAAATTTAATTAACCAACTTTGTTACAATAAGTGTATCTAGATATATTTTAGTTGCATTATAGTGTATTTAATGAAATATATATATATATATATAACTGTGTTATAATTTTTGTCAGTGAAAATCTTTATTCTGACACATAATCATATACATATATATGTGTGTGTTGTGATAAAATAAAGTTTTATATTGCAAATAATGAAAATCTATTTCTTTAGTTTTTTTCATGGGTGTGGCTGCCTGTTGTTATTATTATTATTATTATTATTATTATTATTATTATTATTATTATCATCATCATTATCATCATCATTATTATTGTTGTTGTTCTTATCATTATCATATTATTATCATCATCATCATCATTATTATTATTATCATTATTATTATTATTATTATTGTTATTATTATTATTATTATGTTTCAATGGTAAGCTTTATTTGTCTTAAAGGGTTACAAGAGTTTACATAGCTTAGATTGCTGTGTTTACATGGGCAATCCGTAGTTGTAGGCTTACATATATAAAAATGGATTTATTGTTTTACACAGGATTACAGAAATTTTAACATGCCATGAATTAGTTACATGGTTTTACATATCTTGGATTGCTGTGGTTACATGGGGAATCCATAGATACAGGTTTACATATATAAAAGTTGATTTATTGATTTACATGAGATTACAAAAAAATTGTCATGCTGTGGATTAGTTACAAGCATTTTTATTTGGCTTGGATTGCCATGGTTTCATCAGCAATCCATAGGTGTAGGTTTATGTATGTAAAAGTTTATTTATGCTGTGGATTAGTTAGAATGGTTTTAAATAGCTTAGATTGCTTTGGTTACATGGGTAGTCTGTAGTTGTAGTTCTACACATGTAAAAGTTGTTTTATTGGTTTACACAAGATTGCATAAATTTTACATGGTCTGAACTACTGTATCTACAGATGCAATCCAAGTTTAGTTCTATGTGGTTGAGTTGCCTTGCTAACATAGACGAGGACTAGAAATTTCTGGTGCATTTGAATATATGAGTGTTGCAGAAGGGTGGGTTGGTACAGCTATGTTAGAATTGGTTGCAATTGTTAAGTTGAGCTTTGTGGTAAGCTGATCAGACTCTGGGTCTGTGTGCTAGAGGTCAGAACTGAGTAAGGCTTTTGATGAAGTTTAAGAAAAAGATCCATGTGTAGAGTGTCCTGATATCTAGAGGATGCTGGTGGTACAGCTATGTTCGAACTGGTTGCAACTGTTGAGTTAGAGTTTGCGGTTGGTTGGTCTCTGACTCTGGGTCTGGCTGTGTTAGTGGCCAATTAAGGCTTTTCATATGATTTAAGTGTGAGATTCATGGCTAGTGTCCAGGCAATTTTTAGGCAGGTAGTTAGGCTCAGCATTGCTATTAGAAGTGACATGTTTTTTGAAATTATCTAGTAACTTGATGATAGTTGAAGATTTGAACAGAAAATTGGAAATCTGTTATCAACTGATTGGTAATTGAAAAAAGTATATAGTTTTTTTTTCTAGCCTAAAGTTTTGACTACTTTATAAGCATAAACAGCCAGGGCTTGTTAACTCAATTAAGAGAAAATGAACTAATTGCTGGGAACTTGAATACAAATTTTTATTACTAAACAAAGATTAGAAATTGCTACAATAACATTAAAAATAAATGTATGCCTGACTGATCTATTGGACTTTGAAACTTTATGTTGGTATTATTGTGGGCGAACACTGGTCATGCAATGGCTTTTTTTTAAAATTATCATTAGGTAACTTGATTTCAATTGAAAGTTTGAATAAAAAATGTAATAATCAACTGATTAAAGGTATATTATTATCTTGAATTAGACTAAGATCGTGAATTCTTTTTAAGCATAAAAAAACAAAACAAAAATCTGACTTTGCAATTAATAAAATTAAAAATTGGCTTATGTTTGACTGAACTTTGAATTTTGAAACTCTGTGCTGACAATGTTGGCGGTAAGCATCTGGTCATGTGATTACATTGTCTCCATATTGTTTTTCAAAATTATCGTTGGGTGACTTGATTTTAATTAAATTTTTGAATGAAAAATGCAATACAAAAGTATTAAACAATTATCAACTCATTGGAAATTGAAAATGGTATATCAGGATAAAGTTTTTATCCTGCCAGGTTTAAACTTTCAGTACCTTTGGAACATGGAAAACTAGAGCATGCTGACTTGTTTGTGAACAAATGGACCTTTGTTGCTATTATTATTATTATTATAGTTGCATCAGTGCTATAATAATAATAATATTATAATTATGCACTGATGCAACTGAATTTTGCTTGCTAATTTCTGAGAATATATATTGATATCTTTTGTTATATATGACATCTACATACACTACTCAGATCATAGCAGGATGATACAATTATACATTCACAAATAGTCATTTAATAAAATTAATATTTCAGTGAGATAGAATTATTGTAAGAAGATGATTAATATTTGTTATCAGGTACTGATTGCTGTAATTTATTTTTTTTAAAGTAGAAAAATGCAAACAAAATTTTTTAATTATTAAATATTATTAAATTGAGGTTTAGACTCTATGATTAATTCTTTATATTTGTAGCCTTTACTTTGAATAGTGTTTATAGCAAAATTAAATTACTTTTTAGCATAATTAATATTTTAAATATTTTTAAAACTAATAAAAATGATGAAAACATTTAATAATATTAAAGATATCTTGGGGGAAAAACATACATCTGTGCTTTACTAAAGTGTAGTTAATTTTTATGAGATTTCATTGATGCAAAAATATTGTCACTTATACAAATAAAATGTATTGATAGATTTGAAAAAAAAAGTTAATTTTGGAATTAAAAACACCCATAACTTTTTATCTTCACTATTTTAAATAATCTCTGCAAATTGCACAATAAGCATTTGTAATTTAGAACTCCTCTTCTAATAACATCTGACATCTAAAAACAAAAATGAAAATTAAATTATAGAATCACTATTGTCAAACTGCAATCAATTAATTCAATCTTACTAATAAATAAGTAATGAAAATAGTACCAATACAGTACCATTCCTTATTGTCATGGGACATATAACACAATAATCACAATATTAGTTCATTTGTTTACCAAGGTATAAAAGAGATGAACTAAGAATTTATAGATGTATGAAGTCTTTTAAAATGGGGAGCAAAAGCATCATATTTCAATAATGTTTTTGTTTAATCATCATTGCTTCAGTACTCATCTCAATATATATATTGTACCTATATTGATACAGGCACATATAATTTTATCTAAAATTATATTATTAAAATAATCTTTCGTTAAAGAAAAACATAAAATTAAATGTTGAAGAGTTTATTCAGTTTGTTTTTGAAAAAGATAAAAATCAAATAGTTTTCTAGCGTTAGTTTTGAAATAAAAAGCTACAATTAATTAATCAAAAGGGGGGAGGGGAGTCTTGGTTTGAGAAATTAAACTAAGGGTTATAAAAGGAAGTAAAGAGTTTTTATTAGTATTCGTAAAAATATAATTTAAAAAGTTAAAACACACCAATCTCTTTTCATTCAAGAAAAAAATAATGTTAAAACTAATATATGTGTGTATATATGTGCGATTGTCAACAATAGAATAAATGTTATTTTAAATAAATGAAAGTTAAAGAAGATTATCATTAAAAAACACGGCAATGGTTATTAATTGATATAAAACAATGTTTGTGCATGGCTATTACTAATTAAGCAATCTTTCAAAACACGTTTATCAAATGATTATCACTGGAATTTGACAACAGATCTTTGCAGGAGATATTACGAAGACAACACGTCGCAGATATAAATAGACTTTTTTTTATCGGACAGTGTCAGTTCACAAATTAGTTGAGTGAGTGCAGTTCACCAAGTAATTGAGTAGTGCAGTTCAGAAATTAATGGTACTCAGTTAAGAAACAAAATGCAGTGTTGAGAAGATTTTGGGAATTCACGCCTATCCCCAGCCCAAAAGTCCGATGAAAACAGCAAGATCTGCCCATGAAATAATGTCAGCGTAACAACTTAGAAAATCTTCGTCAGGATCTAATTGTCTCCAATAGTAATAATCATGAAACTCATCAAGGAAAAGTCCCAGCTGGCTGGTAAGCATTCATAATGGAAATATTCTCACCGAAAGCAGCCACCAAAGAGAACAAAATTCTACGTCTACATTTAAAAGCCTAGGTAAAAACATTTTCTTATTTCATTTATACTGTAATAGCCATTGCATTGCATTAATTCATATGAATCTTTCAAGAGTCTAATTATATGAACTTTATATCATACATAAATGAACTATTGATATATATGATTAAATTCCAAATGCTATGTAATACTTTATTATTATTATTATGTGTGTACATGAGTTAATATGTGCATGATCATTATATCAATATTTATTAGTTAAATTAGAGTGTTCTGTTATTAAATCTATAGGAATATTTAAACCATTTAGAAATGTTAATTTAAAATATGCATGTGTTTTATTAGAATTATAAAATGTTTAAATTTAGTAAATAAATGTTAGTTAATAAATTATCTTTAAAATTAAACTTTATTTGTCGGTCAATTCTTTTTATCAATCTCCTTTTATAAATTCCTTTTGCAATTTCTTTATCAAGCCTTTTAACCACTAATTAGATATAATCTGTTAGTGACTACAAACAACTGAGCTAGTCGTGGATTTAGGTGTTGAGTTAGTGGCCACTGTTCAAAGTGCGTTGTCTATTCTTTTAGTATTCTTTTAGAATAAGCAGCTGGCGCCCGTGGTTATACACAAACAAAAAAGTGCTTTGGATGTGGTGTTCAACTCAACAGCCGAGAAGAAGCTATGTCCTGGAAATGTAATGTTAGTTATATACTTTATAGCTATCGTTTGGGCATACATACACTCTGAGTATGTTCTTCTCTGCCTAAGAGACCAGTGTTTCGAATGCACATATTTGAAATCGGTTCAAATGGCTATACCCAACTGTGGGGCTGAACCTAAGAAACAATAGTAATGAAATACTATGTTTCTTGTTTAAAATTTTTTTTTATAAAAATCTAAATTACGTTTGTGAAAGTGTTTTAATTTAAAAAAAAAAAGAATTGACCGAATTTTTTTTTCTTTAAATGAAAAGAGATTTTGACATGTATGCTATCAAATCAGAGACAGTTGATATTTGGGCGGAGTTAAAGCATTAGAACGGGTAGTAAAAAGGACAAAAGGTTGGAGTTAGCGTGAGTTTCCATCTTAGTAAGAAAAATAAATAAATAAGTTGTATTTAAATTTAGTTTAACATAAGCGCTAGTACTTTGAAATTGAAATTTTTAAAAATGGATCCAAAAGAAAGCCCAATATATTTTAAAAATCCCCAATTAATAGAAAAGGAGAAAGAAGAAGTATCTGAGACACGAATGATGATGAAAATGATGATGAATATGATGGAAGAAATGCATCAAGAATTTAAACAAAGTCAAAGAAGAACTCAAAGCAGAATTGAAGGAAGAAATTAGTCAGGTTAAAACAGAAATTAAAGAACTCAGAGCAGAAGTAAGAGAAATAAGATGTGAGATAACGGTAAAGGTAGAGAAGAACCAAGAAGTTATAGAGTTAGATTTAATTAAAGAAAGTCAGGAAGTTGAAAAGGAAGTTGAGGTGATAAAAGACATAGAAATTGAATTAGAATCAGATAGCGTTGTGATAAATAAAGTAGACACAAATGTAGAAAAAAACATAAGTTCAAGGTAGTAGATAGTGTAGAAAAGTTTTTACAAAAATTTAAAAAGGTTAAAGTAAACGTTCGCATTCGCTGTAGACGTAGATTTAAAACAAAGAGAAAGCGTAGAAAAAAATATTCCCAGATTGAAGTAATTCGGAGTTTGTCTAGGTATAAAGGTTTTCTGAGTTACGAAGTCGAAAACAGAATGGAAAGAGAAAGAGATAAAGCAATAAAATATAAAAGCGGAACCGATAAGAGAGGAAAGTTAGTTTATATTATAGAATTTGTAGAAAGAAAAAAGGAGCCGCCGGACATAGTTTAAGAGTTAGTAAACGGGCGGAATAGTAAAGGAAATAAACAAAAAGGACCGGAAATGGACAATGAGCACGAATATGATTATTCTAAAGTAAATAAATCTAATAAATTAAATCTGAAACTTCTATTTAAAACTTAAGACAATAAATTTAAAAATGAATGAATAATAATAAATGAAATGTTGCAAGTAATAATAATAACGTAGGCTTCGCAAAATAAAAGATTTTTTTTTTCTCCACGCACATATTAATTAAGAAGAAATGCTCGTAAACAAACAGCTCAAATAAAAAAAAAAAATCAATCAATAAAATCAAGTTAAATAAATGGGTCAAGTTAATGATGTAAAAGTAAAGTTGTAGGTTTAAATAAATGAAAAGATAACGGAATTTCTAGAATAAAATTAAGTTAGTCAAATAGATATTTGTATGATAATGAATCGCAATAAAGTAAAACAGTTTTTTTTTCTGAGTACACGCACATTAAAATAAAATAGTTTTGAATACGTAAGTTAATAAAAGGAAGTAAATAAATGGTTTAAAGTAATCAAGTCCAATAAAATCTTTGTATAATAATAAAGAGCAGTAAAAGAAAATAGTTTTTGAATATACGCACAATAATATATAAGTTAAAGTAATGGGTTAAAGTAATATTGTAATATAAATAAATATGTGTCCATGATAGTTTCAAAATAATATTGTAGCATAAATAAATATGGATAATGTTCGTATGGGTTTAAAATAAGTATCGTAAAACTAAATATTTAAATAATGTTCGTAATGAATTTAAAAATAATATAAATGAAAGTCAATCTAAGTTGTATTAGGAGCGTATAAGGGTTTGAATCTAAAGGGATGAGGGTAGTATTGAAATAAGTTAGATAAGGATTAAGTTTAAAGCTGTCGACTGGATAGATTTTAGCACCCGTAACGGATTGACCGGGATCATTCCTCTTTTAAAAAGCGCACTGGCAACAACCAGAGTAAGTCGTAAGTCACTTTTCCAGGGGAGAATCCCCATATCTCGTACCTCGTTTTCCAAAGCGTAAGTCGGAAATGGACAGTTGAAAATTCCTGCCATTCGCAGCGTCCTCTTCTTAGCCAAAGTCCGATCAAGAGAATTGGCAATCGTTTTCCAAAGTGTAAGTCGGAAATGGACAGTTGAAATTCCTGCCATTCGCGGTGACCTTTTTCTTAATCAAAGTCTGATCAAGAGAATCGGCAGCCGAAGCTTCGTTATAAAAGATCCCTGTGCCACAAAATTAGTTTGTCCTTGTGGTCACTATCCAGGACTCAGAACATTGTAAGCAATGTTATCAGCATCGAAAGAAGAAAAGTATCGTTGGAGATTGCCCTTAGTATGGAAAGGAAAAGATACCAAAAAGCAAACTTAGAAGGAATAATAAATTAAGATTTAATGTTGTCAGAGATAAAATGGTCAAAAATGATGCATTTTACTCTCAAAAGAAAGGGCGGTGTAATGTACCTATATTGATATAGGCACATATAATTTTATCTAAAATTATATTATTAAAATAATCTTTCGTTAAAGAAAAACATAAAATTAAATGTTGAAGAGTTTATTCAGTTTGTTTTTGAAAAAGATAAAAATCAAATAGTTTTCTAGCGTTAGTTTTGAAATAAAAAGCTACAATTAATTAATCAAAAGGGGGGAGGGGAGTCTTGGTTTGAGAAATTAAACTAAGGGTTATAAAAGGAAGTAAAGAGTTTTTATTAGTATTCGTAAAAATATAATTTAAAAAGTTAAAACATACCAATCTCTTTTCATTCAAGAAAAAAATAATGTTAAAACTAATATATGTGCGTATATATGTGCGATTGTCAACAATAGAATAAATGTTATTATAAATAAATGAAAGTTAAAGAAGATTATCATTAAAAAACACGGCAATGGTTATTAATTGATATAAAACAACGTTTGTGCATGGCTATTGCTAATTAAGCAATCTTTCAAAACACGTTTATCAAATGATTATCACTGGAATTTGACAACAGATCTTTGCACGAGATATTATGAAGACAACACGTCGCAGATATAAATAGACTTTTTTTTATCGGACAGTGTCAGTTCACAAATTAATTGAGTGAGTGCAGTTCACCAATTAATTGAATCAGTTAAGTTAATGGTATTCAGAAACAAAATGCAGTGCTGAGAAGATTTTGGGAACGCACGTTTATCTCCAGCCCAGATGTCCGATGAAAACAGCAGATCTGCCCGTGAAATAATGTCAGCTTAACATCTTAGAAAATCTCCATCAGGATCTAATTGTCTCCAATAGTAATAATCGTGAAAATCAGGAAACTCATCAAGGAAAAGTCCCAGCCGGCTGGTAAGCATTCATAATGGAAATATCCTCACCGAAAGCAGCCACCAAAGAGAACAAAATTCTACGTCTACATTCAAAAGCCTAGGTAAAAACATTTGCTTATTTCGTTTATACTGTAATAGCCATTGCATTGCATTAATTCGTACGAATCTTTCAAGAGTCTAATTATATGAACTTTATATCATACATAAATGAACTATTGATATGTGTGATTAAATTCCAAATGCTATGTAATACTTTATTATTATTATGTGTGTACATGAGTTAATATGTGCGTGATCATTATATCAATATTTATTAGTTAAATTAGAGTGTTCTGTTATTAAATCTATAGGAATATTTAAACCATTTAGAAATGTTAATTTAAAATATGCGTGTGTTTTATTAGAATTATAAAATGTTTAAATTTAGTAAATAAATGTTAGTTAATAAATTATCTTTAAAATTAAACTTTATTTGTCGGTCAATTCTTTTTATCAATCTCCTTTTATCAAATTCTCAACTCCTTTTACAATTCCTTTATCAAGTCTTTTAACCACTAATTAGGTATAATCTATTAGTGATTACAAACAACTGAGCTAGTCGTGGATTTAGGCGTTGAGTTAGTGGCCACTGTTCAAAGTGCGTTGTCTATTCTTTTAGTATTCTTTTAGAATAAGCAGCTGGCACCCATGGTTATACACAAACAAAAAAGTGCTTTGGACATGGTGTTCAACTCAACAGCCGAGAAGAAGCTATGTCCTGGAAATGTAACGTTAGTTATATACTTTATAGCTATTGTTTGGGCATACATACTCTCCGAGTATGTTCTTCTCTGCCTAAGAGACCGGTGTTTCGAATGCACATATTCGAAATCGGTTCAATATATATATATATATAGAGAGAGAGATGACTTAGGCTCAGACTTTCAAGCTCCCTACAGCTATCCACTCTATCTTATATAATCATTACACTACATTCATGTGAAAAAGATAAATGATCTCCAACATACATATTTTGTGCTAAAAAGCACTCTGGTCCAGATCACCATCTTCCATACACATATACAATCAGTGCTCAGCTTTTATTAAGATAGGAAATCTTCAAACTTTAATCAACAAGCTTCAATCTTCATCCTCCAGCTCTTCTGTCATTCATATCATTGATAATCTGATGAAAGAATATTTAGATTTTCAATAATATGGATGGCTGAAGAGTTGTAGGATAGAGAAAATTGATGCTTATCCATTAAAGTTTGAAGATTTTCTATCTTAATATAAGTTGAGCACTAACTGTACATATGTGAGGGAGATGGTGATCTGAACCAACAGATGACCGCTGGTTCAGCATGAAATACTATATTGGAGATCATTGATCTTTTTCACATGTATGTAATCATTGTATCAGTTGTATAAGATAGAGTGGATAGCTGTAGGGAACTTCAAAGTTTGAATTCAAGTCCTTTTTAATTACATTTACTATAATCAATTTATTTGTATTTGAATATTATAAATATATGACTATAAATAGCACTGGTTTAATACAGTAGTGAAATACTGTCTCTGAAATACAAGATCTATGAATTAGCACTCATGATGATCAAACTTTCTTTGAACTTTTGAGCAATAAAGTATTCGATTATTATGTAATAAATATGAAATTTTTTATATAATATATATTAAGTAGTTTGTATTGGAATTTTCCAATAAAATTGATATATTATACAATAGAGAATCATTATTTCTGTAAATATTTAATATATACTGTGTGTTTTTAAGAAGACACTTATTTTTTTATAAGTAAATACTTTACATATTTATAATGTTTAAGTTTAAATGAAATAAAATAATTTATGCATCCATTAAAAGATAATTATTGTGAATAAGTGTTTTCTAAAAGTAAATAGCATTTGTAAAGAAAATTTGTGTAATATATATATATGCACACATATACACGTATAATTTTAATCATGGAATAATTAAATCTAAATGTACATCCAATGCTATTTTCTCAGTTGGATAAAAAATAATCCATTTTTATCCAACCATATCATTGTTCTATGATAAATAAATCAAACGTTGACACTTAGAAGGAATGAAACTTCTGTCAGCGGTGATATTGCTCAACAAGCTTTGATATAAATGATAAGCAAGAGAAAGCATTTAAAATATCTCCAGCTGAATACCACTCCTATCCCCTGACCAATGGTTTCATGCTTTTGGCATTCCTCAGAGAGGCGCCAGGGTAGCTTCAGATACTAGATCTAAAAACACCAACCCAAAGCCAGCATTTATCTAAGAGTTGACTATTGAGTAGAAAATCTGAAGTTTTCAGATACCTACATGTCTTCAAACACAGCTATCTAACTCAAATAGCTATACGGGGCTGAGAGATCTTCAGCTAAGTCATATCTTAGAAATCTTAACAATATAACATTGCTTAAGGCTAAATAGCAAAGACTATAAATAGTCATATATCATATGACTTCACTCATATAATTTTAATAAGCCCATAATAAAAAGTTACTATTAAATATGTAGATTAAGAATATATAGTTTTATTTATGAAGCAGTTAAATCTAAAAATGTAATTATAATAATATTTATAAGCGAGATCCCATAGAGTCATTTTAATAAACTTCCAAATCTTTCTTATATCAATTAAATAAAAAATCGTTTAACTTTTAAGCAACCTCTATGTAGCTATATGGTAAATAAATCAGTCATTAACATTTGAAAAAGCTGAAAATTTATATTCATAATAATCATCATAATTTATATAGCAAGTCAGTGTAGAGTTTTAAATAATATTCCAGATAAAAATTCAAATAATTTTAATAAACACATAAATAAATTGTGGCTCTAATTTTGATCATGGAGTAATTAAATCCTAAAAACAGACCATAAGTTAATATACTTATAAATAACAATGTAGAGTTTCATTCTTGTTCAAAATGTTAACATTTGATTTATTTACTCTATAACAATGTAATGACTGAATAAAAGTAAACAATTTTTTAATCTAACATATATTTACATTGACATGAGAAAATAGATATTAAATATGTTTATTAAGTGATTTTATAGAATTTGACTTGTGGATTATTATGGCAGTTGGACATTTAATCTTAGTTGCTCCACAAATAAGATTTTATGTTCTTTGCATTATAATATTTAATAGTTATAATTTATTAACGTGGTTATTAAAACTATTTTATTATGTGTATAAATGCATTACGCTAGTTAGGCTTCTTCATTAACCAGTAAATAATGTAACAACCTACCTTTAATATACATCCACTATGCAAAGCACCATTACAAAAAAGAAATATTCTGTTCACCAGTCAATCTATATAAAATTATGAATGTAGTATAATTGTAATACTATAATAATAGGAATAAATATTTAAATGCACCAAAAATATTACTTCAGTGTTGACAAATTTTATATTTTTGATTTATAAGTTAATATTAATAATTAATATTTTCATTAACGTTACAAAGCTTCTGCTTACACAAATCATAAATATATCAAAGTATATGTGCATTATACAACCATGACATCTCATAATATTATAGAGCACAATTTGTAATATTAGAAGGAATAGTTTTATATAGTAAATATAGATTTATATGTTATTTATTGGTGAATAAAGATGTCTGTTTAGCAATATGTTTTACTACACTTGTTATTTGTTTAAATAGGAAACTGCATGAATTTAGTAAAAGTGAAAGTAATAAAAGTTGTCTTATAATAGTCTCAGTGTATTTAAGTATCCAGTCTTATTATTATAATCTTGCAGTTGTTGTCTATTTATAATATTAGATGAAAGAGTGAAAAGAAGGCATCTTTGGTTAAGTTTTTACTGTTTATAGACAACTGTTGTTCTATAATATTAGAAGGCATAATGAGTGCAGAATAAATATAGATAAACAAAAGCGCTTCTTTCTTATTCTAGTGCGATCTATTGTAAGTTTGATAATCAATGATTCTTAAATAATAATGCATTTTAATCCCCATACTATCAATAAAAACTTGAATTCAAAGCTAGAACTAATGCAGTTATGTATCTGGAAATCACTTTTAATTTCATTTTACTATCAAGCTGCATAAATTTAAAAGGAACTTAGCTTTTGAACCCAGTCTAATCTGTTTGTATACTTACATAGCTCTAACACCATATTAGTGACTATATACTTTAGTAATTTCAGTTATTTTTAAATGTAGACATCTTTTTTCCTTGTCTAGAAATGTTAATAATATTAGCAAACAGTAATTATTTAACTAATTTCAATATTACATAAACAAGAATAGCTTCTTCACTGCAGTCCCATTTATTGTAAACTTGAATAAGTCAGTAATTGTTTTGTTTGTCTGTTTATAAATAATATACATGTGTAAATGTATATATAGTATTCTATTTTTGAATATTTTTTTTTTCTATCAAAAAAAAAAAAAAGTATTGCCTTTTTCCTACTTTCAATAGATAATATTATTTGCATTTTTATTTATTTATTGAGGATTTAATGGAAAGATTTAGAAACTACTGTTGGAATATTTTCTTATATTTTAATTCATCAGAATATTCTTTAGAATTAACACTTTATTTATACAAATCCTTTTAAAAATTATTTTTCAATAAATATTTACAGTTTATTAATATTTATTAATCATCTTATTTATTTATTAATCTTCTTATTGATTAATCTTTTATTAATCTTTTTAGATTGACTGTCTTTTGATGGAAAGTGAACGGAAAAATCTCAAAGAAGCTCTGCAAAATTATTCTGATAATAAGTAAGTAATTCAAATGCTAATGCATATATATTTTTTAACAAAACAATTTAGATTATTTTTATTAGTTACAATAAAACCGTATGTGGAGATGTGTAGCTGACTTGTGAATAAAAGCTTTTATTAAAAGACAGTAATTTATTATTTAAAATCTAAGCTCAGAATTCTGAAGGAAACATATAAAACGAATAACTTCTAGACCGTAATTAATTAATTTAAATTGACAAAACTCACTCTTATAAATGAGTTATGCATTAAAAAAAAAGACGCTTAAACAACAACAACAATAACAACAACAAATAAATAGTATTATATAAATTTTAAAGTTTAGTCAAAGTTGGGAACTTTTTATATTTAGCAGACAATTTAAAGATTTTACATACTATCCAATTAGAAATGACTCACAATAATAAACAAAAGATTTAATTTATTAGAATAATCTCTAAATCAAAATTGAACACAAAGATTTGGGCCAAACCATGGCAAGTCATTAAAAAAAATCAGCGACATAGAAGTACAAATAATTACACTTCTTCTGTTCTTAGTAATATGAATAAAAACTATAATTTCTGTTACACTAATTTGTTGCATAAATTGTTATAGCAGATACATAATGTAATGACTAATTGCTGGAGGGGGGTGTGTGTCATAAAATATTTTAGTATAGAAATGGGCAAATTGAGCTTCAGCCCAGGCAATTTTTACGATTCCAGTCTATCCTTTACCACAGAATTGTAATAATTATAACAAAACATAAACAATGATTTCCTCTATTTCATTTAAACACAATATTTTTTTTTTGTCTGAAATGTTTTTATTTTAATAGTCAATAAATAAATCTAAAATTTTATAGTTATGAACAGGAAGATGTCAATTTAGTATAGTAACAAAATGAATTAATAATAAAATGATAAATTTAGAAAGTGTACATTATTAAACTAATATTAATTATATTAAATATTGTAATGAAAGTAATAACACTAAAATAATAACTCCTAATAAGATCAGAAATTATGTTAGAAGATAAATAATAATCCCTATATTAAAAATAAACAGTAAAAACACCAGTTTGCAACTTATATAACATAATTTTATCCTATAGATCCATTTATTTTAGCAACAAATCTTCCAAATGTATAACTTTTATAATTACAAAAATTCCTAAAAGCAAAAGTTTTGTTGGAAATTTTATTATTATTATTTTATATATATATTGTTCATAAAAATATTACAAATTTATAAATACGGTTTATTAATTTTTTTTTTTTAAATTTCACTATTGTTGTTGTTATTATTAGTTATAGATTTTGTTACTACTATTGCAACATTTAATAAACAAAACAATCTACAAAGCTAGGGTCTTCAACTAGCTTTACTAAAGATTTACTACTAGTTAAACACTAATAAGATTTCTATAGATTTTGTTCTCTAGCTAAAATACACAAATATTTATTTATTAACCAATAATTGATTGTCTTACAAAAACTATCTGAAAAATTGCTACTTTAAAATCTTCATCTACCTTTAAATATATATATATATAACTTTATTTAAATTCTAACTCCAATTTGTGCAATAGCAGACCAAAGTTCTAATTGCAAGTCCTTATATATGCCTGTGCATGTATGGATGTTTGTATTAATATTATAAGACTGAAATTTTAGATGAATGTCAACTGCTATTATCTAAATATTAAGCTGAATAAAATACCTTTGTTGTTAAAGATTTAAGATCTTCATTATCTTACTATTACTCAATTTAACAAATCATATTACAGCACTTTTGTTGTGCACCTTTTGAAGCAATTTTATTTTATTTTCTATTTCAGCAAGATTTAATGTATTTGTTTCAAAATATGGGGAATCAAGCGCCAATTTGACACCAAGACTTGACTAACCCAGATATTTATACAATAGAGCTCTCTGATACAAAAACACACCTCAATATTTCAGAACATGAGCTGAAAACTGGTCATAGATTTGACTTAACAAAAGCAGAGATAGTATACAGAGAGAGAAAGGATAGAAAGCAGATGATTAAAGAAGTGTGTGCAATAGCCAGTGACCATTTTTCTATTGACAAAAAAGAAACAAGTGTACATATTTCAAAGAAATGGGCTATTTAAATATAAAAAAATTAAATTTTACATTATAATTGAATATGAGAACAGTTTATTAAACATTAATATAAAGAACCATTTAATCATACCACAATATTCCATGAATATGATATAGTAAAAATATATTGAAAGCTTGCTTGGCAGTAATAAAGTTAAATATTATTAAAAACTTCCTTTTTTGTGTGTATTTTCATTTTATCAGATATTATATTGGCTCAGAAAAGAAGAAAATTAGTAACAATTGAATTACAAAATATGTTTTAATAACCATTTTAATTAAAAAAGATTAAAATGTATTTGTAGTTGATATTTGATATATCATTATGTTATATATTATAACAAAATATAAAGTATCTAAACATCACCTGATTATTATTTCCTACACTTACACAAGCTAGGAAATAGTGATCATGTGATGTTGAATGGTTTGCTACCACTCCTGACCATAGAATAGTGGTGTCTTTGATTCTTTAATAATCAAATATATAGATTCTAAACTGGTTTCAGATCTATTTGACTATAGAAGTCAATGAGCTTGATTGAAAAAAATATTGTGTTTTAATTTTGGATTCATAGTTTTATAGATAACTAAAAGGTAAAAATTGTTTGCTGGAGAATTGCTTTAAATCCTAAGATTTAGATGCAATGCTCTCAGATCCAAGGCTCCTCACTGATGAAAGCCAAAGCTAGAAACTAGTCTGGGGATATTGAGTGAATAGATACTAGATAGGGATTTAATTCACAAAACTTTGTATTCATTGATTACTCTGGCTTGCACTACTGTATGGAGAGGTTTACCTCTGTTTAAAATATAAAGTATTTACTGATATCTAATGAAAGCTTAAAAATAAATATTATATTTAAAAAGTGCAAAAAAGGGAGAAAACAAACTATGATGATCTAATTTATCTGTTGATTATTTCATCTGTCAGAAAACTTTAAAAGATTAAAAGAAGGGGAAAAGTATTGTTAGATGATCATAGTTTATAAAATTTTTCCATAACATATAAGATGGATGTTTTGTTGTTTAATCATATTGTTAATATTCTTGAATTTCTTTAGAATTTCATTGTCCATATGGAAGTATGTATCACTTCTAAAAAACTGTTTAGTATTAATAAAATTTGTATCTTGGTATATATTTTCAACATGTAAAATGGATTCTAATGATAATCATTAGTGTTTTACTGCATTAGCACATTAAATTCTTTTAGCACTAATTCAACAATTGCTCATGCCTGTATGAAAAGTCTTACAAATTCTACAAAGGATTTTATATTGTGGAATTCATAAAAAGTGAGTCTTTGGGTTTTGGAAAAATATTGTTGAGTTTTTGATTAGTGGCATAAACAGTTTTCATATTATAGTATTTAAGTTGTACTGATTTTATTTATTATTTTTACAAAAAGAACAAAAGTCTAATTGTAGATGTCATTTTTAAACATTATTTCAATTATAATAGATGACTTGGCCATACTTTTAGCTGTATTTATTTGATATTTATATTCAGTAACAATGACATAATACTATAAATAGCATCATCCACTCCACTCATGTGTATGAACATATATAAGTGATCATATTTCTGTCATACAATTTAAAAATCTATTTTAATTTGCTTTTATTCTATTGAGAGAATATAAGTTGGAATCCAAAATAGTAATCTATTTGACTTATTAGAGAATATTTATATTACACCTTTAATTTTTATTACTAATTAATTAATAAATTTCTTAATCATCATTTTAGATTATTACAGTGAATTTATTTAATTACTAAGATATGTATTTTAGTTATCTTTATATATTTTCAGCATACTTTTGTTGACCAAATAATTAGAACTAATCAACAACAGAATTGGATGTGTGTCAGTTTGAGAGTAATATTGTAAACTGATTCTATAGCATTGCATTGAATTATCTTTTAAATGCACACATTTTATAACATGATATATATGAGTACATTATTGTTGGCCAGTACATAAGATACTAGATGGCATTGAAATAGTGATCATCTTAATAATCTTAGCACTTAATCTTTCGTAGCATTATTAAATGCTCATGTATATCTGCTTATTTGTGATATTATTTTTTTAAATCCAACTACAAATGTTTATTAGTATTTGGCTTCTGATTTTTCTGTGTTTTAATTTATTCCAGAACAAATAAAACATAACCATCATTTCTTATACTTACACAATTTGTTAAAACAGTAGCAATTCTCTTCATCAGTAGTGACACCCAGTGCAAGCTATAGTAATCGATGGAATCTAGAAGTTTTGTGCATCAAAATTCCTATCTATTTTCTATTGATCCATTATCCCTAGACTAGTTTCTAGCTTGTGACCTTCATCAGTAATAAGCTAGAAATGAGTTTGGTGGTATTTGGATGAGTTGGTACAAGATAGGGATTTTGATGTGCAAACTTTCTAGGGTATTCCATTGACTACTATGGCTTGCACTGGGTGACACTACTGTTGGAGAGAGTTTATAGCATCATCTGCATTTATAATTTTTCCAACCCCCTCTTTTTTACAATATATGTATTTATCCTCGTGGATAAATGAATTCATAGTATTATTTCCGGAAGCTTCGGTGTAATAAAAATATAATAGCTAAATATCTGAAGTTATTGTATTGAAACTTCCGTTATTTAGCTGTTATATTTTTATTACATGGAAGCTCCTGAAAATAATATTCTGAATTTATATATATCGAAAATAAATAATGTTTAATGCTACTTTTTTATTTGTAATTAAACAAGTAATTAAAATTTAATATAAATTTGCTACTCTAATTTCAAAAATGTCAGTTTATTTATAACGTCAAAAATACTCATAAATATATAAGATTTCTATATATTTCTATGAATATATTCTATGAATATGTAAAAAAATCTTATTTATTTTAATGTACGAAAGATTTTAATTTAATACAAATTTATAATATATTAAGTTATGATTTATAATTGATTATGGCCATATACTTTATTTAAATCATTATACATAAGTATTACTAATTGACATAAAACTAAATTCATTATTTCATGTAAATTTTTTTTTGTAGAAGTATTTCAAAATTAGTAGAAAATGTTTCACTGGTTCTTGATACACCTTCCAAGCAAAGTCTTTGGCCTCATATTTTACATTTGCTACCGCAACACCACCAGCAGTACGTAAATAACAAATTGTCTGTACATTTGAGGAAAAATAATCCAGGTATTAATTATTTTATAAAAATAAGCAAGTGTGCACGCACACATATAATTTTTCTTAAATAACACTTTTTATAAAAAAAATTAATCAGGAGAACGGCTTGATGAATTGATCTTTTAATTAGGAATAAAACATTTGTTGATGATATATATATATGATCAATAGCTGGCGTCTTTACCAAAACCGCCATCTATTGATCATAAATAACAAGTGATAGCAGGTTACGTGACTAACTTGTTTTTATTTTTCATATATATATAATAGAATCAAACTTTATTGGTACTACATGTTTTACAAGGTTATCTTTGATTTACATAGTGTAATATGGACATCTAAAATGATACATTGTATTTTTGTCTATAACATTTCTAAGAATTGATCAATCCATGAATGTTCAAAGTATCAGTCCATGAGGCGATTATTACTAAAAGTAAACCTAGGTTATAATAAGGAATTATTTGTAAAGTCTAGAGTTCAAATATTAATAGTGTTTTAGGATACAATAGTGAAAAATCCAATTTGCAGTAGATAAGTTGAGGAATAGGAAAACATTTGATGCTATATAAAATACAGGCTAAGCCAATCTACTGTCCAGTTCTCTGAATTGGCTTTGAATATCCCCAGAAGAGTGCAATCCAGTATACTTTGGAAGAAATATGGAAAACAAGGAAAAATACTGAGATTTAAATTGCCTCTGCTAAAAACCCTTCTAATCCTCCACAAAAACCATATGAATAGCAAAGGACCAACTTTATCAATATCCACATTGGAAATAATTAAGGCAAATCACTTGCACTTGAAACCATTAGACCAGACTTCAGCTTACTTTGCTACAATACATGAATAAAATCATTTATAAGAATAACATTAAAAAAAACACTAAAAATAACGTTATTTTTTCTTTCCTATAATGAGAAGTTCATTGTCGAAAACAATCCCCACAGCACCCTCATCCCAGCTCCCATACTCAACAGAACTAAGATTTAGGCTCTCAGGCCCCTCCTGACAACTGAATCCTCATATACTCAGAAAAACTGAGTGAAACAAAGAATTTTCATTAAGAGGAAAAATCTCTGTAGAAATCTTGTGAAATTTCAATGGCTGCCATATAATTTGCATAGCGTTTTTATAAAGGTTGAAATTATTATTACTTGTTATAACTTGTTGACATAATTTGTCTATGAAAAGAGAGCCTAGAAACTTCTCTTTTAAATAGGAATAGTTTTAGAAAAAATTAATTCCCCAAACTAAGACAAAAGGAACTAAAATGGGGAGTCTGAAACAGAGTAAACTGAAGTACCTTGGCTCTCTTTAGTGGACTAAACATTTGATGATATTTCAGGTGAAGAAAGAGTAAAAAGCAAATAGAATTTGATGTATAAGTTTTATTGCAAGTTGGATTTAAAAAAGTTCAGTATTTGCTGTGCAAAAATACACATATATTAATATGAAAATTTATCATACTTAAACAAAATTGAAAATATGATTATAAACTATTTCTTATTGACTTATTTTGTGTTCTTGGTGAACACAAAATTAATTGAGCTGCAGTCCTGATCTGGAATTCTTGTGTCAAAAATTACTAAGGCTGCCATTAATAAAAAAATACAAAAATCGATTGCAACTTAGCAATAAAAGAATTACATACTACCAAAAATACCAAATCCAAATTCTGAAATGGCAAAGTGAGCATAGTAACTTATTGGGAGGTGACTCATTCAAACACTTAGGCTGTACATCTTACATTCACCATTTCTTATACTCACACAAGTTGTTAAAACAGTAGCCAACTCTCCATACAGTAGTGCCACACAGTGTAAGCCATAATAATCAGTGGATGCTGTACAGTTTATGCACAAAATCCTTATCTAGTGCCTACTCATCCAATACATCTAGACTAGGGCTTGCACTGAGTGGCACTGCTGTATGGAGAGTTGGCTGCTGTTTGTCAGATACTGTTTTAATAGCTTGTGAAGCATAGAAAATGGTGATCATGTTGTTATAAGGTTTTCATAGCAATCCTACTCATAGGATAATAGTAACTGTGATTATTAAAAATCCAAAGTCACCAAGATATAGAGATACTGGGTTCAGATGTGTATGACAGGATTGAAAACATTATTGTGTTTTTATTTTAAGCTCATAACTTTATAATTAACAAACAGTAAAGGTGACTGCTGAAGGGTGCAATGCTGTCAGATCCAAGGTTCCTCACTGATGACAGTGACAGGCTAGAAACTAGTCAGAGAATATTAGATGATTAAACACTAGATAGAGTTTTTATGCACAAATCTTATAGCATCCATTGATTATTATGGTTTTCACTGGGTAGCTCTGTAATATGAACAGTTGGCTACTATTTTAATGGCTGGTGTAAGCATAGGAAATGGTAATCTTGTGATGTTTTATACCAATCTGCCCAATAGGATGATACTGACTATGGTTATTAAAAAACCAAAGAAACCAAAATGTATTGATTCTGAACTGGGTTTACATATTTATGATTATACAAGTGAGTGAACTTGGATTGAAACCATTGTTGTATTTTCATCATAGACTCATAGCTTTATAGTTAAGTAAATGAATAAAAGGTGAGTGCTGGTGAGTTGCATTAGATTCTAAGATCTAGGGGCTGTTGAAAGTTTTAAGCAGATGAGTAGGCATTAGATAGGGATTTTAGGCACAAACCTTACAACATTCATTGATTAGTATGGCTTTCACTGAGTGGGACTACTGTATGGAAGGTTGGCAACTGTTAAAGCCTGAAGATACAACAAAAAGTGAAATATTGAAACTTATTTTTTATACATTGATTTATTAATTCCAATACTGCAGATTAGGTAAAAAAAATCCAAATTAAAGTATGATGTAACCAAAAGGTTAATATATAAAAAATATTTGGGATAAAGTATTAAAAACTACTAAAATCATTTTAAGATTGCATGAGTAAAATTATCAAATAAAATTTGTGCTATTCAAAGTCTTAAGATAGCTTATTATTCTAAATATTAAAACAATAACATTATATTTATAAACTCTAATTGCTTAAGTCAAGAACCATGTGACATCAAAGACAAGACATTAACAACTGTGCAAAATATTTTAATAATTATTGTATAATACGACACAAAAAAATCAGACTATATTATTTCAGTATCAATTGTTATTCCCATCTTATCTATTATCACTTACATTATTAACACTGTATTATTACTGCATTTCTAATCTTGTATTACTTTATTAATTTCAATATTTTTGACATAGTTTTTGTTGCCTTTAAATCATTTAAATTTTTTTGTTACTATGAAATGATGTTTTTAAAAAGCGACATAAAGGCATTTTTTTTATTACTTAATCTATATAAACTTTTTTCCTCTTTGTAGGTCACATGACTCCAACCATTACAAAATCTATTGAGCATAACAAGGTAAATTAATGTATAATATCTAATGGATATGTGTTGGAAAAAAGGCACCAATTCAAAATTAAATTATTAACCAATACTAAATTAAAAATTCTATTAATGATTTCCCTGCCAAGACAGACTTCTCAAATCTATACACACACACTTATATTTGAGAATGCTGCCTTGGCAGAAAAACCATTAATTGGTGAATTTTTAATCTGATATTGACTAGTAATTTAATTTTGAATTGATGTATTTGTCTTATTATGATATCTAATAAAGTTTTTGATATTTGATATATATATATTATACCGGTTAACGTTTACTCCATTAATATGAGCATGCACATAAACTGAACATGAGGGAAAATATGGCGACATGCCGGAGTAAGAAGAAATTCACAATTTTACTGTAACAGTGTTACGGACACAGAAGATACTTATGGAAAAGTTGACTCTTACATACCTTTGGGGGATGACTCTAAATCAACCCCTCGCGCCACTCCCAGAAGGAAATTTAACTCTCCTCCTGAAAGGATATGCAAGTTCAAATGATATTAGGGCATGTGTGCCGTTAAATAATTATTCATAAAAAATAATAAATAAGTATCCTCGTGAAAATAAAGATTTAAGACCCAGTAAGATGATTTCCCATTTGCTAGCTCAGCGTACTCTTTTCTCAGTTAAAAAATGGGGATTGGAAAACTCGCATAATTAACTAATAATATAGTTAGAGAAAGTAAATGACAAAGAGAATAAAATAATTATGGCAGTAGTCACTTTAGAATTATAATATAAATATTTTATTAACCCATTACCCCATACCATTTATAATATGAATACATTCCCAGATCGATTAAATATATGAAACAAATATTACAATACATAAATCATTAATAAAACAAAACTATAATCATAAAGAAATACTTAATAAAGCAATAATTAGATTAAATAAAGGAAAATTTCTTTCTTGATAAGAAAAATTGATTAAGTAACTAATTGTAGTGTTTTGTAAAATGGCAGACATGTTTGTGCACTCCAGAAAAAACTAGAATTTATTCATAAGGCTGTTTTTAGATCGCACTCTGATAGCTGAGGAATTTAATTAGTGCATTGACATAATGGCGATTGACAATTCCTAGAAATATTTGCTAATTACAAATGTTTCTAGATAAGAGACATTATCTTATTGGTCAGTGCATTGATTGATCGTTGCAGTTGTCAGAGAGTGATAAGAAGACTGGGTAACATCTAGCAGTGTAACATAGAAAGCAGTAGAGAGCAGTCAAGCAGTACTGAATAAGCAGTATTTAAGTAGAGATATCTCGTGTCAGTGCTGGCGGTTAATGATCAGCACCCAGTGGAAATGTAGTTCACGGGTGTAGCTGAAAGAGACCACAGTGGAGATATTGAGAGCATTCGTTGGAGAGCTTCAGTGGAGAGATTGCAGACCAATTCATTGGAGAGCTTTGTTGCAGACCAATTCGTTGGAGAGCATTCATTGCAGACCAATTCATTGGAGAGCTTCATTGCAGACCGATTCGTTGGAGAGCACTCGTTGGAAAAGAACAGCATGGGAATTGTATAATGTTATTTGCTGACTGCACAGTATGACTTGCAGATATAACATTGGCAGTCATAAGTGCGGATATAACATTGGCACAGTCACATTTGGAACCAGGGAGTAGTGAATACGTTGAACTACAAGTTTAGCCATAGATGGAGAAACCAGGTGAAAATGTCAATCCCAATTAGTAACGCTAGCAACAAGGGTTTTTCTGGAGTGGAGGAAGGTGTGTAGTGTTTTTTAAAATGGCAGACATGTTTGTGCACTCCAGAAAAAACTAGAATTTATTCGTAAGGCTATTTTTAGATCGCGCTCTGATAGCTGAGGAATTTAATTAGTGCATTGACGTAATGGCGATCGACAATTCCTAGAAATATTTGCTAATTACAAATATTTCTAGATAAGAGACGTTACCTTATTGGTCAGTGCATTGATTGATCGTTGCAGTTGTCAGAGAGCGATAAGAAGACTGGGTAACATCTAGCAGTGTGACATAGAGAGCAGTAGAGAGCAGTCAAGCAGTACTGAGTTAGCAGTATTTAAGTAGAGATATCTTGCATCAGTGCTGGCGGTTAATGATCAGCACCCAGTGGAAATGTAGTTCATGGGTGTAGCTGAAAGAGACTGCAGTGGAGATATTGAGAGCATTCGTTGGAGAGCTTCATTGCAGACCAATTCATTGGAGAGCTTCGTTGCAGACCAATTCATTTGGAGAGCTTCATGGCAGACCAATTCATTGGAGAGCATTCATTGCAGACCAATTCAGTGGAGAGATTGCAGACCAATTCATTGGAGAGCTTCATTGCAGACCATTTTGTTGGAGAGCATTCATTGCAGACCAATTTGTTGGAGAGCTTCGTTGCAGACCGATTCGTTGGAGAGCACTCGTTGGAAAAGAACAGCATGGGAATTGTATAACGTTATTTTCTGACTGCACAGTATGACTTGCAGATATAACATTGGCAGTCATAAGTGCAGATATAACACTAATACATGAGATAGTGATCTGGAGATTATAAACTCACACATGGGCATTATGCAAACAAGGAAAATTTAACAAGTTACATGAAAGATGTGTTTATGTATGTATGTACATAAGATATATTTAGGAAATGTGTGTCAAATTTAAATAGAATAAACACACACACAAAAAATAGTATACCTGATAAAGTCTATAAGCTTCATTCTTGTATGGGTTTTGAGTGGGATATACTATATGTTCATCTACTGCAACAAGGGCTGGACTTGACTGCGGCACAAGTTCATGACTTGATCATCGCTTGGTGTTTGAATCTTGACATTTACATTCTTGTGGGACGGCAGGAGAGGAGCTGGATGGACATGCTGAAGTCGGCTTCTATTCCATGATCATTTTATCTGCAAGCAAATGCTTATTGGGCATCTTTAAGTTGGAGAATGGATATTCAACAGGATATTAAACGATATCAATCATCCTTTATTGGTTTAAGGATCCTAGGTTAACTGCAGGCTTCGATGGTGTGTTGTAGTTATGCTTCCATCAGAATCAACTGACTGGTTAACTGCTAGGTTATTTCACTGATGGCCTGGATTAATGTCCATTGATTTAGAATGACAGAATGAATATTAAATTTTTTTCTTTCTTATTAGAGTAAATCTTACGGCTTACAAAATATTAGAATCATCATGATTAAATCAGTTGTATGACTTCGCGTGTTTCAGAATAGCATTAGCTTCCCAATAAGATTTGCAAACGTGAACTGCTCTCTTTGACCAGAAAAAGTTAGACTGCCTTCTTTGAAAAGCAAAAGTCAACTGCCTTCTTTGAAAAGCAAAAGTCAACTGCCCTCTCACAATTTCAGAACAGATATCCCACCTCCATACACAAAAATTAATTAAATCTCATTGAATTGGTTTGACTAATTGTTTTAAGAATTTGATTTCCAATTTTTTTTTTTATATCTCCATTCAGATCACAATTAAGAAATGATAACATCTTTTTACTTTTGATTAATTACATGATCATAATCGAAGTTTTTTCTGTTTTAACAAACAATTGTTTTATATAACTTGAACATTCCTCTCTCCACGCATTATTGCAAGTCTAATTAAACTCTTTTGTCCTGTTAAAATTATTTTAGCATGGACAGGAAGCCAGAATGCCTTTAGGCTTTTCTTAAATTTAAGACAATGGCTTGCTCAAATGCAACTGAAGAGAAAAATGACCATTAAAACTTCGATTTTGAAATTATTCTTAGATATTTTTAATTAACAGTAATATTTAAAATTTTCCTTTTTACATTTTGTAAACACTCAAAAATATAAATAGAGAATAACAATTTGTTAAATAAATGCCGTTTCTTCAACAAACACAAATATTTAAAATTATAAATACACTTTGGAGTTTAAAAAAAAAATAAAAAAACAAAAATCAAAATTGCAAATACATATTTTTAAGCCTTTAAACATTGGCTTTAATCATATGTGTGTGTGAGTTTATATTATTGCTACAGCTCTCTCTCTCTCTCTTAATTTATAACAAAGTTTGATTATATAAATAGTATACCCCCCCCCCAATTTAATGGCGTTTTACGTATTTTCGACCATTAATTTATCTGACATTATCTTGAGCTTGGCACAATATATTGAAATGAAGAATCCATTATTCATTTGAAAAAAAAATAAGATTTTTTCTTCTAAGTAAAATGATATGCAAATTTGGTTTAAAAATCAACAACAAAGGAATTGAAATGAGTATGCAGAAACAGAATTAACTTTTTATTTATTTTTTCCCATATGTCATAGCATCGGCCGGGACGCGAACCCATACCCGTCTGCAACCAACTACTTGCTTGCAAGGCGGGTGCGATGACCTCTCGGCTAACAACGCTTGACAACTTTTTATTTTTATTTTTATAAAATCAAGTTTTTTCTTTTCTCTTGAGTAGAAGCGAATACTACTACTTCATTCAAATCCCAGTATATCATTATGCCTTGTGAATAAAAAGAAGAACCATTACTAACAGTTAGCAGATCTAATTTGGAACACTTTTGAATGATACTTTGAATAACAAGACTATATATATTATAACCATAAACAAGCCATTAATATTTCTCAGAAAGAAGTAAATGACAATTGACTTAGAAGATTGATAAGGGACAATATCCACGGCATTTTCCCTGGTGGGGGCCGATCTGTTGGGGAAATATTTTCGGTGATGTTGTTATAGCTAAAGGAATGTAACAAATTATGTAGCGTATTGTATGTTTTTTGGAGGATGGCTGCTTGAATAGAGTGGAAAGACAAGCCATTGAACCTCTGAGGCAGCTGGATTTGTCAGAGGCTGATAGCGACAGCCTTCCCTCTCCAGAAGAGTTTGGTGCATAGGTGATTAATTTTGTTCTGAAACTGTTTGGTTAGTTTGATGAAGGGCAGGTAATATGTAATTTTTGGTCATATTGTCATATTCAGGAGGCCTACCTTTCCATATAGTGAGAGATATACTCTAGAGAGAGATGTGGTGATGTGTTCTGTTGTTTGGAGGATACCGTCCTGTATTTCTCTGGCCATTGCCATTGATGATTTGAAGATGGGAAACCCCAAGAATCTTTGTGGCTTGGCAGTATAGGTAGATGGTATTTGTTTTCCTGACTTTATCTGCCAGATAGCTGATTTGTTGTGGTTTATTTGTAAATGATATGTTGCACAATACAAACCAATCATTGACACCAATCTCAATGCTAAAATCACTTTGTGGGATGCGTACCACCTAATCAACCCACATCCACAACCTCCTGAAAGTAGCCTCAACCTCACAAACCAAAAATTAATTACTCACTTTAAAAGATGGTGTCTGGAGCCCAGGTATCTGGACTTCATCATCAAAATTAACCTTAGCGCACTTCCCACAAATTGGTTCCTATTTTACCAAAGAGGTAACTCCAACATTGATCTGACGTGCAACTCCAACATTGATCCGACATGCAGTTTATGTTCTCATGAATAGGAAACCATTGAGCACTTCATATATCATTGTCCAAACCTTAAAACAGTCAGAGATATAGTCTTCACCAACTCCAATATCAGACCAGACCTAATTCTCTTGCCCATAAAAGCGATTCACACCGGAACATTTGCTATTATTAGACTATCAATTTTCATTCTCTATGCAATCTGGGTAGTATGCTGCAAGTTAATAATGGAACTGCCCCACCTAGACCCAGATCTATTGCTCTGCGAAACAATAAAGAAAACCAAGAAAAGAGATGAGCTCATCTCTCCCAAAAAATCCTTTGAGGACACTTGGAACTTATTCACCCTTCCAACTAATAACAACAGAACTACAAACATTCTAGCCTACTAAACCACTCATAAGAACTCTCAGAACTTAGCATAACCTCAATTAACATTGTATATATCCTTTCCAATTTGTACACAAAGTAATTAATGATAATATTGAACATTGAGTTTTCTTCAGTTATATAAATCTTGGAAGAATAATTTTCCTTTAAAATGTATTTTTGATTTTATAATTAAAGTGGTTTACAAAATTTAGTTTTGAAAAGATTGTGTTGGAATTGATGATTATTTTTTCTTCTTTTATTAAAAGATTTACTAGAATTTGTGGTTTTAATGGAGATTATATTGTAACTAAAGTAGTGAATTATGTTATACAGAGAAGAAAAAGCATAAAGAAAAAATTTGAAGTAGATTCTTATAAGACATTAGCAAATGTCCCTATAAGTTAATCTAATATGATAATTCATAATGACTGGAAACCACTTATTTATCTTGTTATTAAAAAAAGTGGATAAATTAGGACTCTCATAGTTAAGCATATAAAAATTCTACTAACTTTTACATATGACTAAATAGCCTAGTTGGTTATAGCATCCTCTTAAATTCATTATTCATGAATCTAAAACTTCCAGGTTCAATTCCTATGCTAATACTAGATGTGGTCATGCCAACAACATTTGAAGAAGAAAGGAAAATAACAATGCATTCAAAAGTTTAAATAAAGTTTAATTTTTATTAGAACTTTTTAACAATTATTACTAGATGATGGAAATAGTCTAACATATAATTACATCCATATCAACATGTTTAAAAATATATATTGTATTTTTTAAAGCTTGGAATAATATGTCTTATTTGTCTTAACCTTTTTAATCTAATGAACACACATCTCCATTGAATTTACCAAAAATTTAAATATACTTAGTTGTGAATGTATTCAAAATAAGTAATGATAAATAAAAGTTTCCTTCAGGAAAAGAGTAGGAAAGAATTCCAGTACAGACATTAAGATAAAACTAGTATGTTATATTACTCCATTTGATGCTCAAATGTCAGTTGATTCTTTGAGCAACTAATTAAGTAAATATGACATTTTTATAAAACTACTGATATTACTAGTATTACAATATATACATATGTATAATTAAATTTTTTTATTATTACTATTAATTAGAATAAAGGTAATGTAAAATCATGATGAATGAGATGTGCAACTAGATCCAAATAACTACTATTTCCTATTGCATTGTCAAATGTATACCATATAATAATCAATTGAGGAACACTTTATTACTTTTACAATGCTTTATTAACCACCCTTTCCTTCAGTTAACAGTTTCAATTGCCCCAGCAATCTTCTTCAGAACTCGTTAGGGTCACTTAATTCAAACAAATCTAATCTATTTGCATTCCATTAGGCTATAATGTTTCCAAGACTCTCCCTATCTTGTTCTTTGTTTCCTATAGGAATAATAACACTAGATGTCCCTTATTTTTAATGCCATTGCATTAAAAAAAGGTAAGAGTTGTTTTTTTTTTTTTATTTAAAATGAGGGGTTTTATTTTTCTTCCTATAAGAAAAAAAAGAAAAAGAGGGGGAGTTTTTGGAACTTATAGCCTAATGGAATGCAAATAGATTAGATTTGTTTGAATTAAGTGACCCTAATGAGTTCTGAAGAAGATTGCTGGGGCAATTGAAACTGTTAACTGAAGGAAAGAGTGGATAATAAAGCATTGTAAAAGTAATAAAGTGTTTCGTCAATTAGATTATTATATGGTAGATTTCAAATAATTACTTGATCATATATTAACACATTTGCAGTTTTTATTAGCATATGAGTAAAATCATCATTGGTTACAATTTGCTTTGTTTTATGTAAAAGCTTTAACAAATTACATAAAAGGATATACAACATATTAAAAAAATTCTCTTACGTAAATATACTAAAACCAGATTGGTTACATTGTGAACAAATAAAATTGCATTTAATAGTAGAAACCACAAAGGAAACATATATACTTTTAAACCTAAAAATAACATTCATTGAGAGTTGTAACCTATATTCCACAGATACTTCATTTGAATATTGTAAGAGTGAGACAACATTGCATTGCAATTTAACTTTGTATAGTCTTTATCATATAGTGGAATTCCTCCCTCCCCCCCAATGCATTCTGTATTGTGATAATGAATGCATTCTCAATGATTTGGATCTTGATACACTTATTACCCTTTTATTTTAATCATAATAGGGCTAATTCCTTTATTTAGGTTTAGGAGATTATTTGTAGATTATTGCAAATTTATAAACTCTGGATAATTTTTTAAATCACTGTTAAAGAAATATTTTTTACATTTTCAAATTAATATTATAATAATTACATTAATTCCTAGAAAGCTTTTTGGAAGTAAAAATTAAAACATAATCTTAACTTCTTAATATGTATACGAAATTTCTTGAAATTAATCCATCCTATAAATTATTTATTTAAAGTTTTATTTTTATTATTTAAATTATGAAGATTTTTTTAGTGATTAATTATCAATTATTGTTGTGTGATATATGCTTTATGTAAATATTTAGGACAGCATCAAAGTTAATGCGAATGCCATAGAAGAACACCCACCTTTAATACAAATTTCTAAAACGAAAAATAAGGAAACAACCCAAGAAGATGGTAAGATAGCAATATTTTTTATTTCAATGAATTTTCCAGATCTTATCGTTTTCTAACATTGAAAATATTTAATTATCAGATTTACAATTTGTTAAATGGATTCTGTTTTGTTTGTCATGGAATTCTGAATATTGTAATTTTGTATAAATATTTTAGCAACATGTATTTTTAAAACAGGCAAAACTCACTATATGTATTGCCACTCACTGCAAGCTAGAATAATCAATGGATGCCAGAAGACTTGTGCATAAAATCCCCATCTAGTACCTACTCATCCAATACCCCCAGACTAGTTTCTGGCTTGTGGCCTTCATCAGTGAGGAACCTTGGATCTGCCTAGATCTCAGATCCGAGGCTCCTCACTGACAAAGGCCACAAGCCAGAAATTAGTCTGGGAATATTGGATGAGTAGGCACTAGATGGGGATTTTATGCACAAGCCTTTTGGCATCCATTGATTACTCTAGCTTGTTGTGAGTGGCAATACATATAGTGAGCTTTGTCTGTTTTAATAACAGTTATAAGCAAGCACAAAAAATGATGATCATGTGATGTTTGTTAGCTTAAACATATATTTTTCTTATACCACTTCTAAACTTTCTGTAAGCATCAGTAACTAATAAGTGCCAAATCATAATGCTTAATAAATTCATATTCTGTGCTGTTCTATCTATTATTCCCAGATTACTTTTAAGCTTACCGCCTTCATCAGTAAGGAGCATTGAATCTTAGAATAATGCATCTGAACCTTTAGAATCTAATAAACTTTTCTTTTAATAACCATAATTTTCTAGCACTATCATCTGATGTCTATTAGTTAAAAAGCTTAAAATAGATGGCATAAAGGTGGTGAATGAAAAATATATGTTGCTAAAGCAGCAATATGTAAATTGGTATCATGATATTTTGTTGGTTTAAAATAAATATTTTATATAATCATTTTTTTTTATTTGTTTTTTATGTATATGTGAATTATTTACAGATTTAAAACAAGAATATATAATGCATAAACATTTCTATGGAATATTGGAATAACCATGTAAAACATTAAAATATATAATTATTATGTTTTGGCTAAATAACAAGGTTGTATTATTGATTGTGGCAAAATTTAGCTTTAATGTTTGTATGAACATTTTGTGCTATTCTGAAGAGTAATTAGGCTCATGTCTAACCTATATATTCAAAATAATGTCTGTTGACATTTAATCTCAAATACAAATTAATAGATGTGTGAGACCAAACAAAATAATAAGTAACCCATCAATTCAAAATTGAAATTAACCAGACATCTTGATAGTTTTAAGCAATTCTCATAGATGCCAATATTATTTTCAGCAATTTATTTTAATTTTAAAGAAGAGATGTTCTTACATACTGCAGAATTCCTTAAGTGATTTCAAATTGAAATTTCAATTAATGACTCAAATTTTGTTCCCCTTTAAAATAGAATTTGATGATAGTAGCTGTTTAGGTTTTAATTTCTCCATTTGGGTCAATGAGAAGAAACATTTCACCAAGTTTGGCAAAATGCTTAACAGATTTCTCTACCCTTTCATCTTAAAGAAAGTTAAAAAAATGGGTAAATTTGGTAAGACTCTTAGTACACTGAAATTTAGCAAAGACTACTTGAATTTGATAGGGGTTTATATTTGTAGCTTATTACCATGTGGTCAATGATATCAAAATCATCCACAATATCCCACTTTTTAAAGTTTTATGAAAAAAATCTGTTCCATTGTTATGGTAACTATTGAAAGCAGGTGAATTCAAAATATGAGGAGTTTAAAAGTACCAAACTTTGAGACAAAATATTAAAATGAAAATTTAAAATATTATATTTTTAATATTAAATACTAAATTATATTAATTGTTCACAAGTAAAATATACAATTGTTTATTTTATAGCTGAATGGTTTATAATATTAGGATATTATAATTTTAAATTGATAAATTTATTAAAATAACTCATTAGTTCAATTCAAATATTTTACTCTTTAAATTGATTATATTTTGAAGATATAATTTTCATGCACACACACAAACACCAATTTAAACAAAATGCCAACATTTAATATTCTTCCTAAATATAATACTGATTATCCAGTTTTCATATTGAATTATTATTGTATTATTATTTTAAACTGTTATCTTTATTGCAGTTAAGCTTGTATGTATTTAATCCAGTATATTTCCTTTTATTATTAGTTTGGTGTGTATTTTTGTTCAGCCTAAAAAAATAAATTTAGTTGCATTTTTAAAAAGGGAAACCTCAAAATGCATGTTCTTTTGTATGCTACAATTGATAACATTTTGTATGTGCAGATACCATGGATGATTTTATTCAATCTGTCATATAGTGTAGTATTGAAGAGACACCTGAATTTCACTTCTGATTCTATTATTAACAACAATGAGAATGATAATACAGATTGATATAGTTCATTTGATAAGAAAAGAGTACCAACAAATTTTTTGTTTACAGTTAATGGCTGCGCATATTCATTCAAATGTTAAAATATAAGGTTACAATATATATACTTAAATGATGATTACACATAACTGTCTTATTTATGACATGGGGTAATTTGCTTTACAACAACTCTTTTTAAATATATATATATGTAATAAATTTTGCCTAAATATATTGATACGCTTTAGAAAGTATGAATTTTTTTATCTATAAATTCTATAAATAAAGTTATCTGTATTTTAGTTTTAAAAATCTTATTACTTATGATTGCTGTTAATCAACAATGTTGGCTGAATCTTGACTTTTTAACTCAAATAGACGTTAAAATAATAGGGTTACTATGTTCTCATTATACTGTACCAGAGATGATAGCTCTTTACATCTCTCTTTCTCATCAAATTAATATATTGTTAATTTATGCACATGTCCAAAAGTATATATATATATATATATATTGTTTTTTCAGTAGCTCTATTAATAGAATTCATCTGTGGCAACAAAATTTTTTATAAGAAGTATTTGGGTCTATGACATCTTTTGTTAACCCATGTTCCTGGGTGCTGTATCCCAGTTATTAGTTATTTAAACATCTCTAGATAGGTTCTGAGTAGTAACAGACTTTTTTCTGGTTGCTACTGATTAATTAGCCTAAATGGTAATTACAAAATGTCAAAACTATAGAAAAAAATATAGTATGCAATTATTAATTATGTATGCAAATAAAAACTACAATGATATGTGATGTATATATTGTAATGATTCGGAGAATCGTTCTTAACGTCATCTGCACTACAGGGCACCATCTAGACATTTGAACCTAGAAAAAATTATAAAGTAGGCAGATACATAAGTCAAAAAAAAACTTTTTTTTTTTTTAAATAAATATATTTTGATATCCGGTCATTAGCCCAAGTCACTAGCTCATTGGAATAGCAGAGATTTATATTCACAAAAAAAAAATTCTTATCTAAGAATAATTTAAAAAAAAAGAATAAAATAAGCCACTGCCAGTAATTAACATACAAACATTTATTTACGCACATATATATATAAAATTTAACATTATTATTTTAATATGTTTATTTTTGATTTTAATTTGATTTTATAATTTAAATTTACATTTTAATTTTTATAATATTATAAGTTTACATTTTAATTAAGTTTGCACAGATTTGTTTAAAAATGTTGAGTATAGATCGGTTACATAGATTACACGGCTAAAACATTTCAAAATAAACATAAACGATCAAAATACAAAATTATTGATACCATCAATTGCATAGGGAATACAAGAAACCCATTGGTATTCATTGTAAGATACTGCAGTGGCACCAATAACTTAAAAGACATCCGAATAAATACATTTTAGATACTCACCATAAGGTATCAGTATTTACCGAATGTCTATATATATTTTGATCGAATATAACCAAAAACATAATCAACCGGTAACTAACCCATGCAAGGTCTATACCCAACTTAAATTTAATGCATCTTTATTTAGAGTGTTGAGTATGAATAGACTACATAGATTTGCATTTGAAAAGAAAATATTCAATCCTTGTTTAACCTTAGGCCAAAGGTTCTCAGTCAAACCAAACTTCAATCCATCTGATATATCGATGTGTTCAATGTAATACGAATATGGCAGCACAATTAGGTTAAAAGAAGAAACTGCTTCTTGTCAGATAGGAATATTACATCTATCTGATGATGAGAGCAATAAAAAAAAAACTCCATAGGAAGGAACTGCAGTCTCCGTCTTATAATTCCTCCCATAGGCAAAATGAGTGTGTACGGTGTATAATAGTGATTCTGCCCATAGCGAATCTTGTACTACATCTACTAATTACACCAATATATCCAATCCATTGACCTAATTCAACTACGAAATGAATAACCTAAGATTACCCTTCCCTAATATAACTTTACAAATCTATATAGCCATTCACGCCCGACTTAAGTTTAATATTTATATAAGTAGTTTAATGAAAAACAGAAATCATAATAAAACTTAAAGAACAAATAAATAAATAAATGGAAATGATTTTACAAAAGAAATACATTAAATAAAATTATTACTTATTAATAAATAACGTTGGTCAGATAGGATTCTATTTCTTAATTATTTTAAATACGGAAAGTTTTTAATTTAATGTTCATTAATTATAAAGTTCTTACGGTTTAAAACAGTTCATCTTTATCTGTTGCTTGCCATTTGAACATGAATTCCCATGCCATCCTAAAAAGATTGGTTGAGTTAGCCATTGTTTTTTTATTTATTTATCTGGAGGTCTTTTAGTTTAGTTGGTCCTTAATGTAGAAAAAAAACAATGTCATTTCTCTTTTTTTTTTTAACAAAACTGAAGGGATTGAAGAGTGCATCTTTTCAATCCTTTCTCCTTCAACTCTACACTAACACATATCTGTCCACTCATAATAACCAACTAACTCTTTTATTTTCAAACCTTTCCTTTTATAATAATTTTGTGGATTAACTCAACATTACATCATGATGGTGAAAACCTTTTCATTGAGGTCCGATTTCCTGATGGATTTCTTTCATTTGCTAAAAGTTTCTATTGTTTTCCTATCTGACCAATGCTTATACATTTAAATGCCCAAAGGCTAGTTTACTAATTAAAATAATCATTTCCATTTTACAAAAGATTAATTAATTTGTTTTCAAACTTAAACATATATTTTTATCTCTAAATCTTTTCTGAAAATTTAGTTTTAAACTACTCTTTTTTTAATAAAGTTTTATTTTAATAATTATTTATCTGTGCCATTTTATATATATACGAGTTTAAGATGATTTTTTTAATTTTCAATTTTTAATTCTTAAAAAAAACAAATTTTTATTGGCGAACTTTTTTTTTTATGTTTACTAATAAAAAATAATGTAACATACGTATGTGCCCATTACAATATATTCTACTTTGACATATCTGCATATAGCAATCCTCCATTATCAGAGTAAGACTGGTTTTGCCTTATCAGTTATGCATAATTTTCATTAAATTCATTTTGATTACTATCATATCAGACCCTGCCTTCAGAAGTGGACTATTTCAGATTCCTTGCCTGATTGGCTAGCACCCAGTTGCTTTCCAATGGGATTAAAACCCTCACTGGGGTTTGTGCACCGAATCTGCGTATTTCCAGTAAGGTAAGGTAAATAGTCAGCCTTTTGGAGGCAAGGCAGAGAGCAATTACTTCTGTTAACCTGAACGACAGAACGTGCTCTCCATTAAACCTTTTGCCATCAGCAAAGGTATTTATCTAGTTATTATCAGTCACTGTTTTTTTAATTTAGACATCTTTTTGCTGCAAAATATGTATTTGATATTCACATATTTCGATATCAGAATATATACAGATATGTGTGTATTTTGATTATGCATTGTATTCCTAGTATATCCTTATTTGTTTAAGAAAATCCGTTATATTTAACAAATCAATAATTTGTAAAAAATATTTTCAATATGATTTTTCATCTTATTAGCATTTATATTATACACTTGTGTGCATGATTTCAAAGGAAAAAAAAAATTATAGTATAAAATTTCATTTTAATCTAATTTGATTAACTTATTTTAATGCGTTTAAGCAATCATATTTTTTCCTTTTGTTTACCGAATATCCAAAATTAATATAACAAATGATTGCACCTTATGGACATTTAATTAAAGCATATATGTATATTTAAACTACATAACATTAAAACATTTGGAATATTTACTATCAAATTAAAAAAACAACAACTCGTTAAGACTAGAGTTAAACAAAACGTATTCAATTTCATAATTGTTTTCTGAAGACCCATAGATCACAGGTCAGTTCCGTTACTTCAAAGAATATTCATCTAAACTTTTGAGAAATAATCCATTCAGTCATTTTTAATTATTATTTTGATAATGAGATAAGTTATTATTAATTCATAATTCATTTTATAATTATCTTATTGTCTAGACGTTGATCTGGCCATCATAATTATTGAAGCGTTTCACTCTCATATCTTTGCATTCTTTTTCTTTAGATTGATGATCCTTGGATTTAGAAATCTTTTTTTATTATTATGTAGTTCAAGTGAAACTATTCATTTTATTTCTCAGTACTTATTTTAATTGATGGTAATTAATAATTTGTAAAGCGCATACTCATTACGTAAGTAATATATATTAAGGCTATAAACGTCAATTCATTTGGCTGGTAACAAGAAACAGTTTGTTGTACAATCCAAAAAATAAAAATAAATAAACTTATCAAGTTATCTAAGACTTTATTCTGTGCATTCTTTTTATTTTATCATATTTAAAACTGATTTTATTAATGGCTTATCTGACTGATCTCTTATCAGTTTCCACAATATTTTATTTTCAAACAAAAAATCAAGTTCTTAATCATTCAGAAATCAGTTGAATGATTTAAATTCTTTAAAAATATACCCATCTTATATAATAAAAAGAAAAAGAATCTCTTACATTCATATCAAAAATTTCAGTTGTTATAATCACAAAATGATTTTTTTTTGTATCATATCATACTCATGCATATAATTTTTTTTTTGTTTTTAAAAAACGTTATTTAAAGACTTTTTATTTGTAATTATGTTTTTTTACGTATCAATATAATATCTGAAATTTAATAAAAATTTAATTCATTATGTATTTCAATAAATTTTTAATATGTATTGTGTGTATATATATATATGAACTCGCATGTTTATATGGTTTATGGTGTATGCAAATGGTAGATTGTCTCCATCTTTTTTGATCAAATCTGATAAACTAAACTTGTATCTTTAAATAGAATGGTTTTTATTTATATGACTTTTATGTTGTTCTTGCAGGTATGTAAGATAGATTAAGTGTATGTTGATAAGCCACAAACTATATATATGCAATTTGTTTCAGATTCTTATCCAAAACTTCTTCGTGTTTCTAAATCTCCAGAATCTCTTCTTAAACATTGTAATGCAGATAAAAAAAAACTTGTTTTAAAAGATGACATTTCTGTGCATAGTATGTCTGTTTCTGATACATATCCCCAAGTAGAGGAACATTCAACTTGGCATTTACCACGTTCAAAATCAGGAAGTTACAATATTAAAGCTGCTGAAAAATATAACTTTTTAAGGAGAAAATCTAAAAGTTTTAAAGACAAAAGTACAGACCATGAACATGATCAGACACCAACCAAACTAAAATGCAGAAAATCATTTCATAGTTTTTTGTCTTTTATGTGTCATAATAAATCAACTACTAGTATAGAAGATCTTGCCTCTGCAGAACCCATAAATGAAACATCATTAAAAGAAGAAGACCCACTGGACAATAATGAACTTCAAAACATTAGAATACCAAAAATTGTGATAGTAAATGAAAATAATTCACCACTTCTTAATCCAGTGATTGATTCTAGTTTTGATAATGAGCATGATCTAATTGAGGATATTTCAGAAGATTTAAGTGAAAGAAATTCTACTTATAGTGAAAATACCCAACAAGACACAATGTCAAATATTAGTGACAGAGTCACAGAAAAAAAACTTACAGAAGAAGCCATAGAGGCATTAAATCATGCTGTAGAGGATTATGATCTCTCTGAAAATAAACTAATGAGTGATAAAGCTAATGAAGAAAAACATTCATTTCCTTTTAGTAGACTTGATAATGAAGAACTCAAAACACCATCTATTTATAAGAGTGACATACAGGATGTCAAAGAATGTAAAAGTAAATTAAATCAAAACTTAAAAGAAGATAGTGAAGATGAAGAGGATGATGATTATATTAATCGTCTAGAAACTATTGAGGAAGTTGCAGAGCCCATCAATGGATCATTAAATGATTTTGAACCTAATTATGAAACAAATTGTAATCGTTCTTTTTCATCAGATTTAGACTCTTCTATTGGTCCACCTGAAGAATATGAAGAATCTTGCCAGGTAAAACATTTTATTATTTATTTTTAAACAGAATTTTACAATACCAAACATGCTTTCTAAATCTAAAAAAATATATTACTAAAAACTTTTAAGTTATATATAATTTTAGATTACAGTAACTGTTTTTAATTATATAATAGATTAGTAGTCGATTTTGTTTTTTTTTTTGTATTATTTTATGCACACATTCAGAATTTTTTTTTTTTTTTACAAAAGAATGATTTAAAATGACACTTTTTAAAGTATAAGAATAAAAATAAAACATGCTGTACAAACAATTATAAATTAAGAAAAAAACATTAATGTATATATTATTTCTAACTCGTAATTATATATGCAATATTAGACAAAATAATATATAATAAAACAAAGCATTGAAATTAACTCACGAACTTCAATATATATATATAAAATAATCCCAGTGCATAACGCTATACTGAAATGAATATACAAATATTAAACATTAAACCACCCCTTATGGTTATGAAATCCAGTACCGCCCTCTGTGAATTAATATATAAATACATTAGAGTTCGTATTTCAAAATAGCCAGGTATAGGTATATTAATGCTTAATATATATATATATATATATATTGCGTGTGATATCAATGAGAGTTTAATTTTTTAAATTGTAATTGTTAATTGCTATTTAAGGTAAGATCATACCATAAGCTGGCTTATATATTGAAGTTTGTGGAACTATTTCAGTATTTTGATTGTTCTATCTGAATCATGTATTGGGTAAACTTATTTTTAAAAAGAAAAGATGTACATATTTCATTCTGTTATTTATTTAAGCATAAGAAAAGTGAACATAAGATGAATATTCTCACAATAAAGAAGGTCTTTATGATTATACTAGGATACCATCAAAATAAAGCTTAGCTTGATATACCACATGTGTTAAGTCATGAATTGAACCTAAAATATATATTTAAATAAACATTACAAGCATAAAGCTAAACTAGTCAATAAATAAATTAAGGGTGGATGGGAAGTAAATGGACTTGTGGGTAATGTTTAATATAAATATGGTGTTGTTTTGTAGTTCTTTACACTTGAGAAGTCTGCTTGTACCAGTGAAACCTTTGTGTTTTTGATTTTGTTTTTTCATTTGCTAGTCTGGTTGAGTTTTGGATTTGGGGTAATTTTAATATTTAATTAAATATTTCAATAACACATGAGTATTTTAACACTCATATTAAAATAAATAATAATAAAATAAATCAACAATATCTTTCTTCTTTAAGCTAAAATGCTTCTCCATCATGTTAATGTTCTAAGTTTTTATTACATATGCATTGGATTTTGGACTATATTAGTGATTTGATTGCAAACTTGTCCTAGATTATAAAGATCTGGTTTAATTCAACAAGGGCTCACATGTAACTGGTCTTTCTTGAGCACATAGAATATTTCACTTATAGTCTTTATATTCAACATGACTGATCAGTTTCACAAATGGTTTAAAATGGTGGACTCTCTATATCACTAAACATACTTGAGACACTTTTAATTAAAAATAACAAAGTTAAACATTAGACTTCACAGTTAATATTAATACATTTTAATTATAAATGAATTTTATGGCTTGAAATGGACCACTACTTCTGAGGATAGTGTACATATTGTAAAATATCTTAACTTTTATGGAGAGAAATATAATATTTATCAAATATATTATGTTCACAAAGCCCTTATCAACTAAGAGATTTGTGCATCCTAATTCAAATGTTCCTATTATGTGAAAATTTGCTGAATTTAAAACATTTTTATTTAGAAATGCATAAATTTTAAATGATTATTTATCCAATACTGAAATTTGTGCTAATGAATTATCAAATGTTGGATATAATAAAAAATATTTTAAATTTACTATTTAAATTTACACATAGATAGACAAAGAAAAATATTAAAATGTACATATAAATTTCCTTACCATATATAAATAATAGATTGTATAATATTATTACATTATAGATTTCTTTTTATTTTAATGTTACATTTTATATAGGACCAAGTATTGGTAGATTAATTTTTAATGGAAAGGATGCTGTCAATAAAATTCAACAAATATAATATTATTTATAAAGTACTGCACCAATGTGCATCCAATTACATTGGTGAGTCTAAAAATGCATTGAAAAAGAGAATTCATAAATGAGAATTTTTGAATAATAAACTACAATATTTTGTGGATATATTAAAATCTGTATCTGCAGAACATTCAATTATTTATTATGGAAATGTTTGCGTTGACAATGTTTTTATTTGAATGTGGAAAGTGATTTGAGAGAAAAAAACAAAAAGCCATGTATTATAAATATGATGGATAATTTATTAAATAACAATATAATTGTGTTAATATATGTGTATTTTGGAATGTTGGATATTCACATGGAAATGTTAATGTTGTGTGATTTTAATGAATTTTTTTAAAAAAAATTTAACTGTAAAATTCAACTTAGTGATGGTTGTCATATTGCAAGCAGGCTATAATTATTAGTTATTTTTATATAAAAGTAATAATAAACTTTTACTTATAAAATAAGTATGACCATTCCAATTCAAAAAAATAGAAAGTTGGGGAAAGAAAAAAAAAACTTCCATAAATAAATTTTATAATAGCTATATAAATCAATCTGTGAAATATAAATACACTTACATATAGAATATGCTGGTCCATGTTTTTGTTTACATAAACATTTTATGATATTGCATTTTAATTTCTTCAGCAGAAAACTTTTCTGTTTGAAATATCCCAATGCCATGTTGAATTGTAACTCTCAAATATATTATATTTTCAGCCATATTTTTCCAATGGAGACAACATATTGCATATTTTTAGAATTTCTTTGAAATATCTTATATTAAATACAAATCTATTTTTAGCATAGATACTCTTTTAAAAAGTCTTGCATTGTTTATTTGTTTTATGTGTCCAATCCAATAGAAGTGTGACTTTAAAATACTAAACTCTACAGTATCACACCCAGCAAATTGAAAAGCAAATTCATTGGTTTTATGATTTTGACAGTGCATTTAAAAAATTTTATGAAACATTCTTAAAGTTTTAACAACCCCAAAAAAAAAATTACCCCCTTAATAAAGTTTTAACAAGGCTGTAAACCTTAGCAATGAGCGTTTTCTAATGCCTTTTTATTGCACCAATAGTGTATCCAAAATTTACCTTTCTTCAATAAATTAGGTAACATAACATCTCTACATGGAGCTAACTTATTTACAATGGTTATTTTCCTATGATGAAATACTCTTGTCTTTTAACTTATTTCCATGGTTTTATGTATACATAATAGAAACTAGCAAATTCTTCTGACCCTCTTTCTTTTAATTGGGCTTAATAAATGTTCAATATGTGTGCAGGTTTCTTTTCTTTGGTACATTCCTCTTGTAATCATGGTTTATTTGTTCTTTAACTTCTTTATTTTTTAAAATAAATATTATTTTGATACAGCAACAAGAGATAAATCTAACAATGGTAAATATAATTAGGCAATGATTTTCAGTACATGGACAACACATTCCTACAAAGACTACATTTTAGAAAGACAAAGCAAACAAGTAATTTTTTTCCAGCCATGGTAAATAAATATAAATTAAACTTAATAAAAATCATCTTCATGGCTGGTAATTTGTGAGCTATGTCAACTGACAAGATTCAAGAACGACAACTCTCACTGTTTAGAACATTTATTTTTGTTGTTGTTGTTATTGTCTACCAACAGTCAAAATTCCCATAGCAATCATTGTAACATAAATAAAAAATGCTGAAAAACAAAAGCTACTCCTATCAAATATCATGCAAATGTAGAAGAATATATACAAGTAAAACCAGCCATCACATTAAAAAATAATTAAAAAAATATCAAATAATAGTTAGAAAGACAAAAACAAATGAATACTCTCTCTCATTGTCAGTGTGTAATCTATATTAACTTTATTATTATTTTTAATTAACTTTTAATATTTTTGCAAACTATTAATTTTATTTTTAAATCAAATTTAAAGAATAAACAAAAAAACAAGTTTCTCATTTTTTACAAATTTCTTTTTTAATTTGTTAACACTTTATGATTTGCTCTTTCCTTAAAAAATATTAAACCTTTAAAAAGTTTTAAAATATGTAATAACTCTTTAATTTATTTTTAGACATTATATATGTGATCCATGAAAGAGAGATTATATTATAAACTACTTAATTGTGAAAATCCAAATTAGGTTCTAGCATAGCCAATGAAAAACATTCCCATGTTCTTGGGAATTTTTTCAGGTCTTAAAAATATTTATGGATTTTCTTTCAAAAATCATATTGGGAAATCAATTCATCTAGCCATTCATTAATGCTTGATGAATGAATATTTAATAATAGTTGAGAATAAAAAAAGCATTAAACATATGATATACTCAATAGAAGAATAAAACATATAAATGAATTATGAGATAATATTCATCATTAGAGGAGAAGATAACATCTTTATCCATATAAATAATATATATATATTAATGAAATTTATAATATAATTAGAACAAAAACAAAAACTTGCATTTTTAGATTTTTTATCCTTCTTGGCAAGATCAAAACTATAGTCTACAGAAAACTCACCTAATCAAGACAGAAATCTAAAAAAATGATTATACTAGAAGAAAGCAAAAAAGTTTGTTCAGAAATCAGTGACCCAAAGAAAACTTGCATGAAAAAAAGTCACATGAAATATAGTTATAGATAAGCTAACATCAAAAAAACTTTAAATAGACAACAAAAAAGAACCATCAAATTAAAATGAATTATGGATGTCATAATGTATCCATAGATATGAGAGATAACAAACAAGCTAAAGAAAATCTGCAATCAATATAATATCAGAACACTGTTCCAAAGGTATTCTATCTTCTACAAAACATAAATAAAAAATGCTGAAAAACAAAAGCTACTCCTATCAAATATCATGCAAATGTAGAAGAATATATACAAGTAAAACCAGACATCATATTAAAAAATAATTAAAAAAATATCAAATAATAGTTAGAAAGACAAAAACAAATAAGTTTGAAGTAAAAGAGAGGAAAAATAAAAAGAAGCAAATTTAAAGAATATATATTCTCAGGACCAGGACAAATATTGTTTGGAAACCACTCATTAATTTTGCCCTCAAGAAACAGTGGAAGAGTAAAAAAAAAAAAGCTCAAAGATAAGTATTTTAAATTTTTATTTACTGTTACCTTGGCAGGATAGCTTAGTTAGAGTGTCACCTTAAATTAAGTATTCTCATATCTAAAGATCATTGGTTCAATTCTTATGCTAATTGTCAGTGGTTAGAGAAGCAACACCTGAAGAAAAAATAATATCACCACTCAAACATTGTATTTTATCCTAACGTGTGTGGTATTATTAATAGGTGAATATGTTCAAAAAGTTTAAATAAAATTTTAATTATTCTAAAAAAACTTGATATTTAAAACTAGATGATGGAAATAATCCAAATATAATTGCAAGTAGAATACTATTATTATAAATATTCAGATAAACATTTAATAAGTTAAAAAAAAATCCATTTGAAATCTATCTTATTAAAATCAATTAAAAAAAGCTATAATATTAGTTAACTTTTTATATAGAATTTATTATTATCACTAAAATTCTGACTAATTATATATAGAACATATACTTTTATTTATTTCTATAACTTTTATATTTCATTAGTATTTATATTTTTTAAAGCACAATACGTGTTCAGTTAAAGAAACTGACCAGAATTCTTCAGGTGAGATTAATTACACTTATTATAATTATTTATAATATATATTTAGTACATCTAATTAAAATAGTTTTGTTTCATTTGATATTAAATGTTAAAAAAAATTCCAGAAAACGAGAGTTTCAAATTTTTTAAAAAATATAATTATAAAAATAGAAAAAATATTGGACAGATATCAAAAACTTTAAAAGTTTATTAATTATTTTGTATTTAATCATCTATATGCAATTATGTTACTGTTTTTTACTTAAAAAAATATAAAAAATATTAAATAAAACCTTAATGTTTTTCCAATCCAGATATTTCTTTTCAAAGACAAACATTATATTAAAACTTAGATTTGTTTTTGAAAAGAATCTTTTATATTTATTGATGGTGCATTAAGATTATAATTAATGTTTTTTTATAATTTGATAATGTAAAAACAAATTAATAGTAATATAATTGCATATAGATGATTGCTTTTTAATGAGTGAGTTTTTAATAAATTATTAGTTTTATTTTATATTATATTAATGGTTATCTACAATTTTCACAATATAAATTTTGTTAAAAATGTTTTATTATCTGTAACCACTGTTCTAAAATAAAATTTATAATCCTTTTTGTAAACATGAGATTTAATCTGGTGTAGCCTAAAATAGCATAGCATATTGTGTTACAGTATACACCATAAAACATCACGATCCTAAGATCTAAGTGTAGTGCTCTCAGATCCAAGGCTCCTCACTGATGAAAACCACAAGCTAGAAATTTGTCTGGAGATATTGGATGATTAGGAACTAGATAGGAATGTTATGCACAAGCCTTCCTGCATCCATTATTTACTCTGGCTTGCACTGAATGGCATTACTGTACAAAGAGTTTTGCCTCTGTGAAAAACAATCAGTATGCAGTTGTATATCTTCAATTGCAATGAAAAGATGTTTTTATTATACTGATGAATTACAAAAAAAATTTTTTATTATAAATAAAATGTCACATGACAACCAATATCATCATCATCATCAATTTTACCATTATTGCTTTGCAGGATGAAGAATTTTCCAAATTTAATGCAGTTTTCCTGATTCTGAGTCTCTCTTTCACACCAAACTTCTTTATGTAATTCATCCATTCTGCATTTTTCTTCATTCTAGATCTTTTACAACCCCTTAGTATCCAGTTTAAGATCTCAATTATTCATAATTACCATCTCTTCTAACAATATGTCTATTTCAGATCTATTTCAGTTTTTTAATTTTTTTCAATAATGCCAATGATACATGTTGATTTTCTCTTAAATATTTTGTTTTTGATCTTGTTATTCCTAACAAACATTTCTCCATATTTAACCAAGCAGTTTGAAGTCTCTATAGTATTAAATATCCAACTCTTAAATGAATAAGTAAGAACTGGTAAAACACGTCTAATAAATTTTTTCCTTTTCAAACATATATGTGCATATATAATGTTAAATGATTTCTACCAAAAGCACTCCATTTAGTTTAATTCTATGAATAATTTTATCCATTATGTTTTCAACTATATTAATAATCTGATCAAGATATTTATAATTGTTACCTTTTTCTAATTCATGTTTATCAATCTTTTTTTATTTTTCTGAGATAATACATTGAACATTATTTTAGTCTGTTAGTATTTATCTTTAGTCTTATTTTTTTCAGTTCTAACCACTTCAGCTTCATCTATTCATATAGAAAGTAGGTTGAAATAAAAAAGGGTTCCCCTCTTTTCTTTCAAAGAGTAAGCTTATGGTTAAGACCTGTAGAGGTCCCTACCTTCGTATTTTCATGCCTTAGTAAATATTACTTACTTTTATTTAATAACTCTAACAATGTTTTTTACAACTCTGAACTATTATTTACAAATCAAATACATATTGTGCAAAATTTGTATGACTTGAGTAATAACATTCAAGTATTTTTATGTTCTTAGCTTACCACAAATCCCCAAAATATTTTTGTAAACTGCAGTAAAGGTTTTGGATATGAAATATTCCTGTCATATACCTTTGTCAATGTTAATCTTCTTAGTGTCACTATGTAATCTAATCATTGCTATTTCATTTTGATAAGTATCTTTCATAATATGACAATATCTTGAATTTATCTCTATGACAATTTAATCACTGTAGAAATACAGAATCAAAATGCTTTTTTATAACTTCTTTCAATATTTGGATGTGATAGCTTGTGATAAAATTACTTTTAAATCTGGTTTGTTCTTTTGGTAACTTTGAATCCAAAATTTTCTAGAAATGAGTTATAATTATCTCAATAAAGATTTTATATAAAACTGATTAAAGTCTGATAAGTCAGTAATATTTAAGATTGTCTTTATTACTTTTCTTAAATATCAATATTACTAAATGATTTTTCCAATCATATGTTATAACTTTATCATTTAATCTCTTGGTGTGTTGTCATGCCAACAATTTTTCTATTTCTTCAGCTTCTTTTTTTAAGATATCAATAATAATTTCCTCACTTCCTGTAGCATTTCCTTTTTCATTGATTTACTCCTTTTAAAATATTAAACATTTTATAAGATGTAATAATTGTAGTTCTTACTTTGCTTTCTCATTGTTTATTATTATACAATTTTTTGTAGAACTTTTCAAATCTCCTCTTTCCTAAAAATAGTTTAATCTTTTCTTTTTATAATTGTTAACAATTTTTTTTTACATTACCGAGATATCGGGTTATAATTTTGAAACTTTTATCCTTTTCTATAGCTTTCTTTGCCCATTCATAGACATATTTTTTAAATATAATTATTCATTTTTTTCACACCATTTACAGAACTCGAGATATTCAATTCTTTTTTATGGATTTTAAAAATATTTTATATTTCTTGTTTTTTTCATACCTTGTTTTATCTGGACGAAAATTTACTGGTGATTGTTTTTTTTTTTTTTCTGTTATCTATCTTTAGTACTTTAAAATATCAGTCATCATCTTATTGATATCAATTAAGTTTAAAATATCTTCAAAATCTGTCAATATTTTAAAACAATTAGAAACTTCTAATTTAAATTCACTGAAGTGTTTTTTGAATGTTGGAAATAATCACTGATGATATTATTTTTTAAAAAATAGTTTTCATCTCTTTAGTTTTCCATTAACACTATCTTATATCTATTTAGTTGATAATCACTTCCTGTGTTGAATCTGTTAAGACTATTACAATTCTTAAATACATACCTTTAAGGAGTCAAAATATAATTCAATTATCTCATATCTTTATTTGGATGTTTTCATGTTCATTTTCAGTTAGAATTTTTCTCAAAGAAGAATTCATAATACACAGTTTTTTTCTTTTTTTGCTTTCAAAAGTTTGTCTCCTCTCTCATTTCTCCCACTATAAGCCATTAAAGTCTTCCACAACAGTTTTAATTGTTTGTTATGATCAGAAGCACTTTGTACATCTACATAAAAATATATTTTATCACTATCATGAAAACGTTATTAGAGCATAAACTTATATTAATTTGAATAATTAATCTTGCCATTCTGTCTGATATACCATCAATCTTCTTTTTTAAAACTTCTGGTAGCAAACTTTATCGAAAATATTTTTATAAAATTGGTCCGTGGTTATACGTTGAAAAAAAAAAAAACAAGTTTCTTCACTTTTAAATTAATATTTTAAACACTTCTTTTAAAAATAGTATTTTTCTCAAGAGCACTTAATAATAGCAACTAAAAAATTACTATTTATTTAAAAGCCATCAATGTAAATAGTTCAGTTTTATATTTTATAATGTTGATATGCATTGAAATTATATATTTTTCATAAAACTTTACATCAAAATATTCACTTATTTTATATTCTAAATGCTCTCTTGAAAAAAAAAAAACATTAATATAGTTATCTCGGAATAAAGTTCATCTTTTATCAAATAGACAATCCAGCATTTAAAAGTCTTCATCAAGATAACACTTAACAATAAAATAATCAATTAGATGTTCAGGATTTGTGCATTTTATCATTAACTAATGTCAATTTCCATTGAAGTATTTTTATTTTTTTTTAAATTAAATTTCAAAAGTCTCTCAATGGTTAGTTTGAATTTTGCTTTACTAAAAATAAGAAATAATAAATATTTTCCGCGGGGGGCCCCCCCCCCCCCCCAACCCAAAAATTGGTTGGGGGGGGGGGGGGGGGGGCGCGCCCCCCCCCCCGCGGGAGATAAAAAAAAAAAATAATAATAAATAAGAATGGTCTAGTACAATGTTCATTATGATTTTAAAAGATAACACAAAACATGTTATCTTTTTACTCTGTAGCTTTCTATTCAGGCATGGTTGGATAAAAAGAATAAAAAAGCAATCATTTTCTTTATGCATTCTTGTCATTTTCTTTAGAATTTCTTAGATTAGGTTTAGGGACAGAAGATTCACACTAATTATTTTTTCTATCAACACATTACTAATTAAGAAACAATTAAAGTTTTTTAAAAAAAAAACTAACACTTTTAAATTTAGAATAGAACAAAAAAATTGAAATTAACTATTACTGTCTTCTTGGGATGGGAAGAGAAGAGTTCAGTCGGAGGAGCAAGCAAGCACACACAACTGAAAAATCCCTTATATACTTTTTATTTTGATAAGCATTTCAAACAGTCACACCAACCAAAAACTGACCTCTATAAAAATGTTAATGGAAATAATTTAAAAATTATATAATATTTATCTTCTTTTAATGATCACATGATAATTTAAACTTTCAAAAAGTTGAACTTTTATTAATTAATTTAATTAATAAAAAAATAAAACAAAATAAATACATATTTATTATATTAAATTATCAATTTTTTTATACATCAGAAACTCTTTAATTCATTCATTTTGAACACTTTCAAATTAACTCCATTTATAATAACAAGAATTTTAATAAACCACCACACATGCATATAACTTCATGCACACACATAGGAAATTACTTTGCATTCTTTTAAATTTAACCTGTTCAATAAGTAACTGACATTTTAAACTAATTTTAATATTAATTTAAAATACACTAATTTAATTCAAATATTTTAAGCTCTAGTAGAATGATAACTTAAATAAATTATTAATCAATTTGAAAACCATTTAACAATCCTATTATGACATAAATAAATCTACTAACTAGCTTATAATTTTTTAAACATGAAAATTAACTTTATTCAGTCTTATTATATCTAACTTTATTTAGTTTTTATTCTCTACAAAACTAAGCATAAATTAAGCCCACTTTCTTCTTAAAATCATATTTATTAAATAAAACTTAGATAGTACAATTTATCTAATCAATTTATCTCTCATGTAGTCTTTTTCTAAATATTTTATAATTCATTGAGATCCAGTTTAAAATTTCAGTTCTCCATTTATTGACATTTCTTCTAATGTCATGCACAACCCAAATTTATTTTAGCCTTTCAATAATATCAAAGATATGTTTGTTTTCTTACCTATGTATTTTATTTTCAACTTCTTTTTGCTAATTCCAACATTTGTTTTCTTACCTATGTATTTTATTTTCAACTTCTTTTTGCTAATTCCAACATATATCTCTCTATATCTTTTGGATCACTTGTAATTACTGTATTAACTGTTCTTCTATTACATATCCAATTCTCAGATGTATAGATAAATATTGCTAATATATATATTTAAGCTATATTGTATACAGGCACATTTAATACCAAGTGATTTCTATCAAAAATCATCTTATTCAAGTTTAATTCAATGATTCATTTTATCCATAATTTTTTTAATAATCTAACCAAAGTATTTATAGTTGGTATATATTTTTTAATTTATTACTATTAATCTTTACCTTTTTTTTTTTTTTTGAGAAGTCATTGAACATTACTTTGTTTTTTTCCCATTTATTCTTAATCCTACTTTCTTGCTTATATCTGTAGTTTTTGCTTCTCTATACAATATATTTTGGTAATAGAGATTTTAAAATAATTTATTCATGTTGATGTTAGTTTTTGGATATTTTTTTAATATATATGTATCGAATTTTTAAAAAAAAAATTCTATTTTATATTTGATTATTTGCATTTTTAGATAATAACACCTGTAGACAACCATTAACAATTCTCAATTCAAAGAAAGTGTATAATATTGGTAAGTGCTAATCTTTTATCTCAATAATTTATTAAGAATGTATAATGTTACAAAGTAATAACGTGAAAGCTAAAACCTTCAACAGATACACTTTAAACATGCTTATGTGACAGCCAATCAGATGCAATAATGACAGCACATGGACCTCTCAATTCTCAAACACAAGATTGGCTGTCACATAAGCATGTTTAAAGCGTATCTGTTGAAGGTTTTAGCTTTCATGTTATTACAATGTTATCTGTTTGCGCTTAATAAATTTGATATATTTAAATGTTACAAAGTGTAAATGGGAATAATAAAATACAAGACTTAGTTATGTATAGTAAAATGAGTATACAATCTATACCATGTAATCAATAAATTGAAATATGTTATAATCGGGATAAGAAATAACCTGTTGTCATTATTTACTGCCACCACGGATGTAGACTGATCAATCACCTACATTGTCCTGTAATTTTTTATCGTTAGAAAAAAAGTGATTTCAAGACAAAAATTCAATTGACAAAGGCTGATAGAAAAAGTAAACTCCAATAAATCCACGCTGATACAATTTTTTTTTGCAGAAAAAAGTCAATATATAAATTCAACTGCAAAAAAAAAAAAAAATTAAAATAATAATAACGGTAAAGAATTTTTAATTCTATAATATTTAATTAAAGGAATTTGAACCAGTATTTATCAGTCTACTCATCCTCCATTCCATCTCAAGTAATCGATATGTATGACCACACATACACGCGAATAAGATACATGATCCCCAGTATATGTAATTTATGCAGAACCAACACTCATCAATTGGGTCAAATCATAATCTCCCACATATATATAGAATCAATGTTCGTTTTATATTAAGATAGCAGTTCCTCAAACTTTAATGGACAGGCTTCAATCTTCTCACCCTTCCAACTATTTAACGGTATATTTTTATAAATAAAAACATGTTTTTTTCTTTGTCATCTGTTAAAATTTTAACCTACAAAGCTTTTGTCCAAATAACATTTTATCTGCAATATCGATTTACACCGAGTTTTATCTTTGTTTTTTAAGTCGAGTTTTGTCTGAAATCAAACAGCTTGCACTCACATATATATTTTTAAAAAAGCAAACAACATGTTAATATACATATAGAAAATCAGTTTTATTTAAAACGAAAACAAATTTTAATATTTTTATCTTACTATATTACAGCAAGCTTTACTTATTAAAAATATGGATCATACTAATGATATGCATGTTGTGTGAATGTGTTTTTTTTGTGTGCAAGAACAAAACCATGTCCCGACAAAAGGATAATAATATTCAATTACCTTTGCTGATATTTTGCTATTGCCTTCCAATCTTACCTATAACATACGTATTATTGATGGTTTTACATCATTAAAATATACGGTAAAGTCAGATTCAATCAGAAGTAAGTGATTTTACTTATTATTCACATTTCAAGAATGATATAACAGTAGGCCAATAACAGGATAATAGTAAGATTAAATTAATGTAAAATAAAAAAAATAATGGTGGTCATGTAAAATTTTATAGATTGACTGTATTAAATCAAAGAGCTTTCAAACCAATGATAGTGATGAAAAGCAACTAATTACTATCAGATTCACTGACCAATAACACTAAATTACTAGTTTTCTCTGTGAATAGCTATTTATCATTTTTAAAGCTTATTTTTTAGAAAAGGAAATGTTGAAATTGATAAGAAAATGTCAGTAAACTTTCTGCTGAATATTGAAAACAGAATTCACCAGAGAGTTTATGGCCATTCTCCTGTAAATTTCAAATATTTCCTTTCTAAAAAAAATAAGCTTTGACAAGCAGGATATTGAAATGAATATCTTCACAAGCATGTGATGTTTTATAAATCACGTTTTTGGGAGCAACAGCATTTAATGAAATAAAATTAAAGTAGTGTTATATACTGAATTTTTTCTTTGATAAATGCTAAACAGAAATAGACATGGAAACATTCAAATGAACAGAATTATATTTGGTTTAATAGATAATGTATAATTCAAGATTATAATGTTTTTAATATCATTACAAGAAATAATTATTGATTAGTGAGATGTATATACATGTTACTACAAAATTAGAGAGTTGAAAACTATTAAAAAAGACAGTGGTATCAGTTGATATTCCTAACTTTCAAAAACACTCCAATAAATTTTAATTAAAACTTATAATCATTTGTCCCTTTTGATAGATTTGAAACTCCCATTGCAGATATATATGAAAATAATTCCAGTGCATACTATTACCTAAAATAAATATCAAATATCAAATCACTTTAAGCATTAAGAAATTTTTAGCTATGCCTTCTGGGTATATAAGTATAGTAATCATGTTTGTTTGGAGCAGTTTAAGTTTATTGCTATTTAAATTTCACTTCTTTGTTTGAATAATTAAATTTGTAAAGCGCATACTCATTACGTAAAGTAATATATATTAAGGCTATAACCTTAAGACTGTGTGCCTGAAATTACGATAGTAGGGACCTTTGCTGAGGTCCCTAGTCATTCTTTGTTTGAATAAATTCATGTTTTCAATATTTAATATCTTTGCAGAATACAGTTCATAGTTATAGTTTCTGAACTCATTGTTTTGGGATGTAGACTCTAATAACTTATTTACAGGGGACATAGCTGAAAATTTCTTAGCGTTTGCAATGATTTGATATTTGCTATAATGTAAGTGAAGTTACACACTGGAATTAATGCATGTTAGGACTGGCTAAGCAGGATATATTTAGTCTGATTGTCCTAACTAATCATAGTGATCAGACTAGGTCTTCATTAAATTTATTCTCAACATTAGCGCCAGTATATTTCCCACCATTACCATATAATCAATTCAAATTAAGCAGATAGTTCATTAGTAGTCACTATAGGTATTTATTTCACTTATAATAGATTTTCCATCATTCTCTGTGATAAAGAATATTTATAGATGCAAATTCTTCTTTCATTTTTTTGATGTTAAACTACTTCATTTATTCAAGTAAACATGACATTAATTTACAGGGTCATCACTTCTTTTGATCCAATGAACATAATTATCCCAATCAAATCAAATAAAAAATAATAATTATCACTGTATCACATAAACATTTGTTTGAGAACACCATAAAATAAGAACTCAGGCTATTTTTAATAAATTAAGAAACTAGTATACAATCATATTCCTGAATATTTGCATAATATTTATACAGTATACTTATTAATCCCTGAAAAAGAATAATATACCAGTTGAGAATTCATATAGTTTTTCCCTTGTAATGATAGTAATTGGTTATCTTTAAACCACTGAAATAATATCTCAATTCTAAGGTTTGTCTAGCCCATGACATACTAAAAAAATAATAAAAAATTAACGAATCAAGATTTATAAAAAAGAAGGTGTAGATGACTTGTTTTATATATTTAAAAAAAGTTATGTAAGAAATTATAAAAATTTAAAAAATAAAGAATTTTTGATGCACCTTTGTAAAATATAAAAAAATATTCATATTTACAAAAATATAAAATGATTGGATTTAGATTATATATAATATTTTGTATTTTTGTTATAATATTTTTATTTTAGGTCTAATAATAAAATGGAATTACAAAGTCTTATTCTTTCCTTAATTATTTTATGATCGCAATTATGTTCTTTAGGATTTTTACTGTTAACTCATATATTTGAAGTTTTGATTTCAAATGGCTTTAAACTTATTAAATCATTCAGTTTAACCAATTTCCTAGTTAACTTTAGTTTACACATATTAGAAAATAAATAATTATGATGGGGCTCTCGATTTCACATAGATTAAAACTGAAATCATTCAGTTTGGTTAGGTTCTGGGTTCACATTTTGTTCATGCATATTTTGTTCACATGTTTTGGAAGATTGAGTGACTAAAGCTGAATTGATTTTATATAGTTTTGATGTCAGATGGATTCATTGTGTTTGGCCCATTTTTCTTTTCTTAGTGTGCTCAGATATCCAATGTTAATCTTTCATTTCTTTTTTTGTATATATATGCTCATATTATTTGCAGCAGCTTATCTTCTGGTATGGCTGGCAGCAATTATCTTTCAAAACTGATGGGGTTTTGCTTTTATATTTCTTTACATTATAAGCAATATTTGGGGCACTTTTTTATTACTTGATTACTACATGATGAAAAAAGGTATAATGAACACACACCAGCGGTTTAGCCATTCATGGAAGAACTATTTATATAAAAGACTATATTACTTATCTTTAAGAATATTTTATATAATAATCATTACTCTTTATCTGCTAGGTTTATATCCATGTATTTCAGCTTTTGCAACTTTACATAAGCAATACTGGTTTTTTGATACTTCACTGGTGCTTCTATTTTTTTTACTTAAAAAAGAAAATAAAAAAAACCTATACAAAAGATTTTCAGTTCTTTTATATTTTATTTCATCACTGTTTTTTGAAATGTATTTTTTAATCACTCAGACATAATCTGACATTTGTCTGACATATAAATTCTTAGATTATCTATATATTTTTAAAAAAATATTATTTTATTAATTAGTTTTTATTAAAACCTTAATTAATTGTTATTTACATTTCAAGTATTTATTAATCTTATTTTTACAAAAGTGTACAATTAATCAACTTTTAATGAAATATCAAAATATTCAAGACTAATTAAACCCTTTTTAAAATTTTATTTATTTAATTAAAAAGTTTGTATTTTCCTGTTTTTAAATTTATTTTATCTTTAAATTGTTGATTTATTTAGTTCAACTAAAATAAATCTATTTTACTGATATTAATCTACTATAAAACTTTCATGTTTTTTTTACTTTCTCCTTTTTATAGTTTTAGGACATACTAAAATATCTATCTATCTATCTATCTTTCTATCTATCTATCTATCTATCTATCTATCTATCTATCTATCTATCTATCTATCTATCTATCTATCTATCTATCTATCTATCTATCTATCTATCTATCTATCTATCTATCTATCTATCTATCTATCTATCTATCTATCTATCTATCTATCTATCTATCTATCTATCTATCTATCTATCTATCTATCTATCTATCTATCTATCTATCTATCTATCTATCTATCTATCTATCTATCTATCTATCTATCTATCTATCTATCTATCTATCTATCTATCTATCTATCTATCTATCTATCTATCTATCTATCTATCTATCTATCTATCTATCTATCTATCTATCTATCTATCTATCTATCTATCTATCTATCTATCTATCTATCTATCTATCTATCTATCTATCTATCTATCTATCTATCTATCTATCTATCTATCTATCTATCTATCTATCTATCTATCTATCTATCTATCTATCTATCTATCTATCTATCTATCTATCTATCTATCTATCTATCTATCTATCTATCTATCTATCTATCTATCTATCTATCTATCTATCTATCTATCTATCTATCTATCTATCTATCTATCTATCTATCTATCTATCTCAATAAAATTAAGTGTGCCATAATTTGTAAAGATTCTACACAAATAGATTTTTAATTCAGCCTCTAAATGAATACAATGAATAAATAAGGTATTCAATATAAATATTAGACATTACCATATTTATGTATTGAATGAAAACTAATTCTATATCTTTAGGACTACCCAAAATAGGTCCCAGTTTGGGATAAAATAATGGATATAAATATTTTTCTGGTTTCTTTTCTTGCATTAATATGAGTGGATAGTTTTTGTTTTGGGATTGAATTATTCATGAAAGATATAATTTAATATATTTAATTTCTATTCTAACTTGTAGTATTTTATTTATATTTAAAAATAAATTTATATTTTCAAATTAGCATCAAAGGAAAAAATTCCTTAGTTTATTTTCAAATGCTTTTATTTAAATTAGAATCTCTGTTTGTTGTTGGTTTATATGAGTACAATTTTAAAATTGAGGTTTGTATATTTATTTCTAATATAATTCTTTTAAATTTTGTACATTTGTTCTAAATCACTGGCAATACATCATGATCCTAAAATATTTTAGATAGATGTCATAGCTTCTTTATACTAGAGGGATTGGTAGATAAAATTTCAATTAGTTTTCCATGATATATACATGAAACCAACCACACACACATCTATTTTAAAGACCATTACTACCAACAATAATCAAAAACATATTGTTAATGATAGACTAATAACTTTATGTAAATTTGTCATTCAAAATTATATTTTTAACTATTCTTGACAATACTGATTTATAAATAGCTAAACTTCAAAAAAGCAAGCAATTCATAAAAATCAAAAGAAAGAAATAATAATTAAACTTTAATATTTGTTAATCCATTACATTAAACACTCAGATATTCAAGTGATATCATAATAAAAAATATGATCTCAAATCAGTGTGAAAAACAATATATAAAAGAAGAACATGATGGAATGGCTAGTAGAAAGATAAAATGAACAACTTTTTTTTTTAAAAAAAAGGAGATTTGAATATAAAAGTATCTAGTTAATATACAGCTAAACAAAATCTATATTTGAATTCACTATTTAAATCTATATAACAACAGCTATTAAGCTGCCATATCTAAAAAAAAATAATATTGTGAAATAGAGAGAAAAGGGTGTATTTGAATATGAATGGACTAAATATTTTACAAAGTTACTTTACAAACCATAGGATTATTATTATCCATAATAATACAGAAATGTAGCATTAAAAGTAAGAAATCACCTCAAGCATATTTCCAGGATTTATAAAATTAAAAATCTGTTATTAATTCTTAATAAAACCAGGAATGACAAGTAAAATTTATCAAAATAGTTACGTAGCTATTTCTGTCTAAAAGAAAGTAAACATCATAGAGATAAAGTGTTTGACATATAACAATGATGACATTTGAATTTTAATGGAAATCAGCTTCTTCCTATTTATGCTGAATAAAACACCAGAATATGTTATAACAAACCAAGGAAAATTCTTAGATTGAAAGGAATATTGTAGATGAAAGAATGGAATCACCATCAGAATATTTGAATGACATTCAAACATTGGAAAGTGGATTTTAAATGAGGAAAAAGAAAAGATTCCTGAAAATAGAATTTCTTGAATTTTATCAATATGAACTGTTAATAATTTAAACTTCAACTTGACTATACAGGATTAACATTATATATAAAATTTTCTTTGTATTTTTTATTTTCTTTTCTTCCTTTTGATAATAGATTAAATTTCACCCAACTGTAATTTAAAACTATATAGAGGGTAGATTGGGAATATTAGTATTCTCAAGTTATTAATAAAAAAGGTATACATAGAAATCCCAAGCTTGCTTAATAATGAGTTTAACTATTTACAGACTATAAGGTAAGACTTTATTACTTTACATAATATTAAATATCTACAATAGGACAATTATAATGTTTAACCTTAAATGTGAAATATTTGTTACAATTAATTTATTAGTTAGATCATTGTCATTTGGAAGATATGATTAAAACTCTTGTATAATTGATTTTTACTATCATATTTTATAACGTTAGGAAGAGATTCCCAAAATATTATTAATATTTAAAAAATCCTATTTCTGAGATATACTCACCAAGGATGGAAATGTTAATTTGTGTGTATATACTACTTGAAAATTTAAATTTAGTCTGCATTGTAAAGTTAAATTAATAATTTGGGCTAATGGAATATTATCCTTCATAATGATACATTATAAGTGGATTGCCAGATATTGAAGAGATGAATTGAAGGATGATCATGCTTAGCCAATTGTTCATTTAATAACGTATAACTCATATATTATTTTGAAATATAATTCTAAACAAATTTTGTTATTGTTAAAGATTATATTAAATATTTATTATCATAGTCAAAGTCATTATTATTTATCTACTCCATGATTCATCACATCACATCATATATATATATATATATATATATATATACTGAAGTGGAATACATGCATATTTTCCCTGGGTTTGAATACCAGGGCATAACATGAGCAGATTAGAGGGAAAATAAAAAAGGGCATATTAACTAAAAGTTCCTTCCATCTAACTATTAATACTTTCATGATTATATAAATTGAAATAAAGTACTTCAATGATCATGATGAGACATGCTTTCAGTGAGAAAAGGCTCATCCACCTATATATGTCATCTAATTGTTGGGCATGAAACACATGTTTTAGTCAACAACTGTTCACCCTGTTACATATGCTGCCCAAATAAAACAGCTTAGAAGTATATTTCATCCCATTATATACTGCGGCCTTTGATTGGGCTATTTTATTGTCCATTGCACATTTTCAATCTAGTACAACTGCTTGTCCAGTTACAATATACATATATAAAATTACATTAACCAAGTATTTTAGTTGTATTTTTATATTGGACTATTTCCATCATCTAATATGAGTATTGAATGCCTTTAAAAAATTTAAACTTTATTTAAAAAATATTCCAAATACATCAAACTGTTAGTAATAGCACACCATACAAGTTAGTATATGCACAATATTTTGAGAGGTTTTATTCTCCCCTCTTCTTCAGGTGTTGCTGGCCTGACCAGAGGACCAGTGACAGTACTAGTGTGCAATTCAAACCTGGATTCTTAGATTCTTGAGTATCAAATTTTAAGATAACACTCTAACCAATTGACCATCCTGCCAAAGGCAACAGTCAGTAGAAATTTCATATACTTATCTATGAGGTTTTTTCCCTGATTTCTCCACTTTTCCCTAAGAGCAAAGTTGATTAGTGGTTTCAATAAAATATGAATAGTCACACTAGGTTGGCTTATGGAATTGTTTGCCATTGTCATATGAGTAGCTTCTTTAAATTTTTTTCTTTGTATCTTTTCTTTTCTATTCAATATTTTTGTATTTTCCCAATTGAACATATGTTCATTGGCACATACATGGTCTGCTACCTTAGACACATCTGTTTTCTCTCATCTAATCATCAGTGTGTTTTCTTTCAAGTGCTTTTCAATGGGATGACTGGTTTCACCAATATATTGTTCTTCCACATTCATATGGTATTTTATAGATATCATTTTTTCTTTTCAGCATTTCAAGGTTAGGCTTTGTAAATGTTAGAAATCCTCATAATGTGGTATGGCTCTGGAAAACTGTTCTGATGTTATACTGATTACAGATTTTCCTTAATAATTCTGCTATTTCTGAATGTATGGGTGCACTACATTACCAATTATTGTTTTTTTCTTTTGATGGTTCCTTTTGTTGTCTATTTAAGATTTTCTTAATAACAGCTAATGGATAAACATTTTTCATAAGAGTTTTATATAAATCTTTTCTTTTTCCAAATTGCTGGTTTCTCAACAAATTTCTTTTGCTCTCTTCCATAGTGATAGTATAACACAATGTTTTGTGTTTCTGGTATGATTGGATGTATAGGCTATGTATTTTCCTGTATGTGTGGGTTTTCAGTAAACTAGTTTTGATTTTGCCATGAGGAAATCTTGTCACAAAAACATCTAAGAATGCCAATTTTTGTTCTTGTTTGTGAATTTAATTAAAGGGGATATGTTTTTGGATGTGTTTCCAGAAAGTTTGTAGCAATGCTTTACCATGTGGTCATACAACAAATGCATCATCTACATAGTGAAACCAAACTTTAGTTGAATATAGAGTAGTTTTTAGGACTGTGGTTTCAAGTTCCATGTAAATATTGCTAATCAGGACTGACAATGGTGAGCCATAGCCATTTTTTTATTTTGTCAGAATTCTGTGTTATATTGAAAGTAGGTTGTTTTTAAGCAGAATGTTAATAGTTCCATTATATTATCAATAGGCACATTTGTGAATAAACTTTCCACATCAAAGCTTACCAGTAAGTCAGTTCTCTCAATTTTCTTGTTCTTGATTAATTCTACAAAGTGTCTAGAATCACTGATAGCTAGAAACCATAGCCATAAAAACTATTCCATATCCACCTAAAGTTGGCTTTGCTATGTAGATGATACATTTACTGTATGGCCACATAGTGAAACACTGCTACAAACTTTCTGGAAACACATCAACAACATAAAACCTTCAATTAAATTCACAATAGAATCAGAACAAGAATAAAAATTGACATTCTTAGATGTTCTTGTGACAAGATTTCCTCATGACAAAATCAAAACTACAGTTTACCAAAAACCCATGCATACAGGAAAATACCTAGCCTATATATTCAATTACACCAGAAACACAAAACATAAAATTATACTATCACTATTATAATGGTCTGACAAAACAACATAATCCTATCTGCCCTGCAAAGTACCACCAGGCTATTGGACTCTATAAAATTTTACAAAAATGGAAGATACATATGGGTGAGGTTACTTTTTAATCAAACTGAAAGCCCCAGTTGCTAATTCTTGGAGGAGCTGAACTTATAATATCATGTTATATGTTTAAAAATGTCTAATTCTTGATTTTTAAAAGATATTAATAAAAATATATAAAATAAGTCATTGCCAAAATTAATTAAACAAAACATTTTTTATTATGCACACACAAATTACACAAAAATTCCAAGGACTGAATTAAGTATTGAATAAATCTAATTTAATTTACATGTACAGATGGATGCATTCAACAGTTTTAACACAATTTTAATATTTTTTAAAGAGTAAATATGCTATATAGAATATGCATTTAAATAACTCAAATCTTTTAACTCCAGACTAAAAGTTCATGTCTAAACCAATGCTAATTTAATGATGTACTGATGTGATCAATGCAAAATGAGAATAATAGCATAAACAATCATGATGACAGAAATTTACATCTGTGGCATAATATCATTAGAGAAATAATGAACCTCATCCAGTACAGGAATGTGCATATGTCTGGTGAGATAATAATTTGAAATATATTTAAAGAAATATTCTATAAATGGGGGATAGTGATCTTTGCTGGCTTACTGTCCCATCCAGAGCCTAAGGAAATCAATGGTATAGGAAATATGTCTATGATCATTGGCAATGTGATGGCTACCATTTTTGGGACATGCAATCAGATGGGTAATATATCCTGTATGCTAATGCAGCACAAGTGAATGAGAATCCAATGTGCCTCCCCAGATTACATTGACATAAAACACCTGTACATCCCTCCACCAGCACTGATTCAACTACAAACAATTAGTCCAAAATTAACCACCTTAAACTAACTTAATCTTATGAATTGATGCAGTTCATTTATGCCTATTTTTAAATTTATTAATTTAATTTAAATTAATGAGAATGAAAATGATAGTAACAAACATATTATATAAAATAATAAATAATTTAAATTTTTACTTGTCAGATAAGAGACTTTTTTTTTGGAGTTAGGTAACTTTTAGGTTTAGTATTTGAAAAGTTTTTATTTTATATAATTAAAGTTTATATCTTATTTAAAACAAAAGTTCATACTGTTCGTGGTGTTGGATAACTGGAGTCTGACTTTGCACTCCTTGATGCATCATACAACTTACTTCAAAGTGCCTTCCATCCCATATTAATACTGTTCTCGCTGGAGATGAATTCGCCATTTGCCATTTTCCAGGAACCATCATTCTGGAAGCCACCTCAGCTGATGCAAATATGAAAAAATAAAATTTATTGCATGACCATACATTGTGGAAGTCCATAATACATGAATAAATATGTTTAAATAATCACGTAAACAGCAAGAGCAATCCAGAACTTAGCAAAAGTTTTTTCTTCTTTTTATATCATTTTAAATTGCTTATCATCAAATTCCAAGATCAATCCTGCCTGGCTTGGCACTGATTTTATTGGTGATGATGGTTTTTCTCTGTGGACTGTATGTTCATTCACATCATTATTGGCCAGTTTACTTAGAATAGGAACACCAAATGTTATTATTAGTAATTTTTAATTGATCTCTTACCTGACTTGCAAGCAGTTATATGCCCCCAAGGGTCTGTTTGCTATTGCATCATTACATTTAAATAAAAAATCATTTCCATTCTACTAAGATTAAAAATAACTTTTAACAGAAAATAATTATCAGCTTTTATTATTTTTTTTTTTACATTCCTTTAAAATAATCTTTATCTTTTTTTTTATTGATTTTTTTAACTTTAAACTTTTAAATAATTATTTAATTAGTTTACCATTTGTTCACATTATATATATATTGATTTAAATAAAAATTTTATTTTTTATATTTCTATTTGAGGGCAATTTTATTTATTGATCTTTCCCCCTTTTATTGGAAAGTGATGTAATTGGATATATGTATAACATTACACTATGGAACAGATCAAAAGAAGTTTCTTCAGAAACCAGTGATTTGGAAAAAGAAAAGATTTATATAGAATAAACTCTTATGAAAAATGGTTATCCATCATCTGTTATTAAGAAAACTTTAAACAGATAACAAAAAAAAACCCATCAAAATAAAAAAACAACTATTGGTCCTGTAGTGTACCCATACATTCCAAAAATAGAAGACAAATTAAGGAATATCTGCAATCACTATAACGTCAGAACAGCTTTCCAGAGCCAGACCACAATATGAGGATTGCTAACATCTACAAAGCCTAAACTTGAAATGCTGAAAAGAAAAAAAGCGCATCTATAAAATACCATGTGAATGTGGAAGAACATATGTTAGTGAGACCAGTCATAACATTGAAAAGGGTTTGCAAGAACACAAACTGATGATTAAAAAAGAGAAAACCAATGTTTCTTAGGTAGCAGACCATGTATGTGCTAATGTTCAATTGGGAAAATACAAAAATATCGGATAGAGAAGAAAATTTAAAGAAGCTGCTCACAGGACAATGGCAAACAATACCATAAGCCAACCTTGTTTGTATGAATATATATAATGTATGGAAACCACTAATCAACTTTGCTCTTATGAAAAAGTGGAGAAATCAGGAGAAACCTTATAAATAAGTATATGAAATTTTTACTGACTGTTGTCTTTGGTGGAATGGCCCAGCTGGTTAGAGTGTTACCTTAAAATTTAATATTCAAGAATTTAAGAGTCCAAGTTCAAATCCCATGTTAGTACTGTCACTGATTAGGCCAGCAACACACGAAGAAGAGGGGAGAATAATACCTCTTTAAACATTGTGCACATAACTAACCTGTTTGATGTGCTATTACAGGTAAATGTATTTGAAATATTTAAATAAAGTTAAATTTTTTAAAGACATTCAATATTCATATTAGTTGATGGAAATAGTCCAATATAAAAATACACCACCATCATCACAAACTTTTAGGAAAACACCAAGTATTTTAATGGTCATTCAAAATTGAAATAAAAACAAATTTTTAATTTCACTTTTTTAAATAGTGTATGATATATTTTCTTTTCATTGGAAAAATTGATTTTTTAAAAAAATGTGTTTTAAATAAACAAAACTATTTTGTAAATAATCTTTATTTAATACACATGATTTTACTTTCAAACATTAGCCTGACATTTGTTATAATTAAAAAGGGATCCAGAATGATAAAACTTAAAAATAATAGATATAAAAAAATATTTATAATAAACATTTCTATTTACTGTTACTGTGAGCTAAAACCCTCCCAGAAAATAACCATTTCTTCAACTGCAACTGGGATTAACTTAAATAAAAGTATGAGACTAGACATTTATTAAGTCAATCACATTTTTATTTTTTGTTAAATATAAAAAAACCCAATTGTGGTAGAAGAAACTGCCTTTTTAGGCCACACCAACAGTAAATAAAAGCATTTATTACAAATATTTTTTTTTTTATATCTATTGCTTATGTTATAATATTTAGTTTTGTATTGTGAAGACTTTGGATTCATTCTTGAATGAATAATGTATTTAATTTTAAATATCTCAATATATCTATAAATTGTATAGGGTTGATGTAATATCTTTATTGACATCTCAATGAGTCCCAGTTTAGAACAAAATACATAACTGGTGAGATTTTTCTTTGCATTGGTGCAAGAGACTACACACACACACACACACTGTAATAGTCAAAGTAAAGAGGGACAAAGATAGAAATCAAAAATAGCTAAAACATTTGATGCCAAATGGTAAAGTTTGAAGGGAGGGTAACCAAATTGCAAAAGGTCTGAGGAGGATAAATGAATTGTAGAAGGCCAAAAAAGAAGATTACCTCAGGGCTTTTAAAATAAATGAGAATGACATAGGCTATGAATATGGGATCAAATATGCCCTGAAAGCACTAGGCCAAAATAAAATATAATTAAAATAATAGCTTCAGTGGTGTGCATTTGAAGCACAGTACAATAATGTAAATAAATGTATATCTTTAAAAAATATGCCTGGATGGCAAAGGGCATTTCATTGTAGCCAATTATACCTTACAGTAACTAAGCTTTCATGTTTTAAAATGTAAATGCAACAATAATAGTAAACTCATGTGTATAATGTTATCATATCATAAATGTGTGCATATGTAACTATCTACTCTATATACAATAAAAACCATGAAATTATCTACCTTCATTTTTTTTTAATTAATTTTCTATTATAATTAAATATTCATGGAAAAAATATTAAATTACAATATTTTAAATTATATTCTAAAATAAAAATATATAGAATATCATGTGACCACAAACTATCAATTAGGATGATATGCAAAAGCACGAGGAAGACAATATAAAATATGCCTTGTTCTCAAATATTATTAATAATAAAGATTAATACTATTATTACTAATAATAAGCAAAGGTAGTATTCTGATCTATCATGTCAGCTGCTTGATGGAGTTTATGCTAAGCAAAAACACATTAATATAACTTTCCTGGGTACTGCAATAGGTCAGTTCACATAAAAAAAAAGTTGGAGCTGAAAAGTTAAAATTATTTAGACACAATGCAGTCAACACATTCTCACATGATACTGTAATGAAAATAGTCAACCCAGCATTATGATAAAATGCATAACACAAGCAACTAAGGCAGCCAATGAAGGCAATTTTTGTGCTTTTAGCATAGAAGAAAGCCAAAGCAGTAGCCGGCAGCCAAATAAATGGATTCGGCAGCCAAGTAAATGGATTCTTTCTGTGTTTTATCATAGAAAAAAGGCTATTTGCTTGGCTGTGGCCACAGAAATGGCATATTTCTAGCAATTTAGCAAAAAATAGGGCTGTCAAGTGGCTGACATGATAGAACAGAACACTACCTAAGAAAAAAAACAATGAATGCGTTAAGATGTTCTCTTGGATTTTTTAAAATACAAAAATTAATATTTAAATATGGGTGTGTTTAATATAATATGTGTGATTGTTTTACCATTTGTTGCCAGAACAAATAAATGTATTGGAGAAGGTTGTTAATAAAAGCATAAAATATAGTTTTATAATAATTATTAAATATATTAACTAACATGTTTTTTAATCTTTATTTATAATCTACTATAGCAAGTTTCTACAATAATATGCATTTCTATTATGCTAAAATTTCTCATTAGTACGTCTATTTTATTTCAATGTTTACAAAGACAAATATCCTTAACTTTCAAATCTTTTAGCATACAACTAGAAAATATATGTGGTGTTACAGTAATGCTTATGAGAGTTACATATATGTCTTATGAGCTTTGCTCTATTATTTTGACATTACTATAAACTATTTAACAACATTTCACTGCTGCAAACTAGAATTAATATGAAGCTAAATAAAACATAATGTTGCAAAAAATAATCATAAATATCAATCTTAAACCATAAATTTATTTAAACAATCTTACTTCAACAACAAACATGCACACACAATAATTAAAATAATAGTGTTAAGATATAAAATGTTAAGTAATGAACTATTTGCAATTTAAGATTGTTTTATATTTCCTATTTCTTTAGTAGTTATATATTATAAGAATCTATATTTTATTAATTATAAATATAAATGATAAAAAATTCTATGAACTAAAGTTTTTGAAAAGTCTCTTCTTTTCCATGAAAGCAATTTCCTTGATGTCTTTGTCTTTCAATAGATTTAAGATGACGTGAAAAAATAATTTTATTGATGCATTTATTTTAGAAGACATCCAAAGATGATGCAATTGTTTCATGTTAAAGAAATAAGTCATTTGTGCAGATGTTTGCATAATACATCATTTCCACAATAAGTTGACTCTATTCTTGCATTAAGTAAAATTGTGCAAATAAAAATACAATGCCCTTTTCTTTACGTATTTTTTCTTTAGCAAATTTAACTTTAAACATTTCTGTTAATATGCCTTTTTATTTTATCATGATGTCTTAAATATATTATTTATTCAAGACAATTCTGAAAGGTCACTGCATCTGGAAATAAATATTTAGATGAGTTTAACTATCCCTTCCCAAAGTAGTTACAACTAAATAATGGCTGAATTCAAACACAATAATATACAAAACAGTGCCTAGATAAAAGGAATGGATGTAGGTTATCCAGTTTATTTAGTTCTATCTATATATTCCTGTTTACATTATATTTTTAGGACAATTCTACCATAGCAATGTAGTAACTTTCTCAATTTCCACTCAACATTGTAACTTTGATGTAAATTCCATTGTTTAGACTGCCATAAACACTATTTTGTTTGTGTGAATAATATTTTTCTAAAAAAATCAGAACATTCTCTGCAAATAAAATATTTTAAATTACAGAATAATATTAACAAATATTTTAAAATAAAATATTACATGTTTCAATGAATTTAAAAGATATAAACTACAAATATTAATATAAATGACCTTTTCTTTCTTTTTTATTTATCCTCATAATAAACAAAATGTTAAATAAAATGTTATTAATGCTTTATATTAATGTTCCTATAACTTTAAAAATGATTATGATAAATATACATACACATACATGCATTTACGTATTATGTCAAAGTTATACTAACTATTGTAAATTATTTTAAAAGTAGATATAAGCTAACAAACTTGATCTTGTTATTCTTATTATAAGATCATTTATTCATATATAAAATGTATGTTTTAATAGAGCTTTTCATTTTCTTAATTTATGATTTTATATATGTGTCTGAACAGAATATTAACTTTAGATCAACTTTATCAATTTACCATGAATTTAAAATTTGATACAAAATCCCACAATTTTCTCAGTTACAAAATATGGACAACATTGAGAATCATTCTTATAAAGTATTCAATTTATGAATACATACCATATTTTTTTTCCTGTGTCAAAGTATCAGCCAGGAAGCGAACCCGCAAAGCCAGGACAACTGCTTGCAAGGTAACTGTGCTGACTACTCGGCCACCAATGCTTGACTACATACCATATTTGTAAATTCATTATTTGTTATCTACTAATCTAATTGAGTTTTTATTTTTTTAAAAAAAATAGATAAATAGTTTATATTAGATATAAGATATTTTGTTGATTTTCTTAATTAAAACACCATTATATGGATTAATGATATTTATTTTAATAAAGTTTTATAAATTTTAATTATGTCTTTATTTATTTATTTAATCCAAGTAAGATGCGTTTATATACCTCTTATAAACACATAACACACACATTAGAAATATTATTGAATCATTGCATTTCCTTTTTAATCAATTATTATTATTAATTTTAAAACAATTTCGAATAAATCATTACAGGTTTACTATCAACTGTATTCTGCTGGTTAACCACTATTTCAGACTTCTATTTCCAGAATATTTCACAGTGTTTACAGATTTATAGAAATAAACATTAAAACATATTGGAAATTTATCCAGGATAAAGTTTTTCTGTTTTGGCTAAACATCTCTCAGATAAATATTATTATTATTTGTAGATCAGTAGTTTTAATTTGCGTTATTAATTTTAATTGGTTGTTGCCCGATTTTATCACAACTGAAACTTTATTTAGATATTACATGAAAAAATTATCATTGTGTTTTAATATTCTTACACACACATAATGTTTATGAATGTAGATAATTTAGAAGCATAGAAAATAAATGTAGAAATAAAAATTCTAAATGAAAAATAGTGATCAATGTATTATTATTAAAGAATATTTTTTTTCTAATACTGCAAATTATTTTATGATTGCAGCTATTCTTCTGGGATATCTTCGAATAACAGCTGCAGATTTTAAAAGAGGTCTAAACAATATGGATGAGCAAGTAATAACACCTGCACTGGTAGCTCAACTTTTACAGTTTGCTCCAAGCAATTCTGAAGTACTTTGATTTATTTTTCTTTCTTTGAAATTAATAGTTTATGTAGTTGTTATATGTAAAACAAAAGGTGGAAGCCATAGAAAGTATGTAATAGACAAATAAGTAATAAACATGGCTAAAGAGAGTTTAAAATAAATTCTTTATTAATCTACTGAGTTAACTTTCTAAATGAAGCATCTGTTTTAAGCTTGACTGACAGATAATTAGGATAGCGTGGCAGTAATTCTGACTGTAAAGGATTAGACTGGGTGGTGCTTAAAAAATTTACATAATGCATGCATAATAAATAATTGCAAAGCACTATCTTCATTGTCAGATTGGACAACCAGTGTCTAGTGAGAGGAAAATTATTGACTCATATATTTATTGCATACATGGAATTGATTATGTGCCAAGCCTCCTTAATCTTACATTTTTTGTGGTTTTTTTAAAGGCAAACGATCTTGGCAGAGGTTGGTTTAAAAAGGTAGTTGGCTGTTTTCTAATATTTGACAAACTTGTGGCTGTATGATGGATTCCTTTTTGCTCTGCTATATAAATAGGCATGTTGGGAAATTCTTGATTTTGTGTTGGAATGAGTCTTACATATTTTGACCTGAAATTAACCAAACATACTCACTCACTGCATTGACTATTTCAATGACAGTTAAGCCTGTCAGCATTAGAGGCTACTTATACCCACAATCAAGAATTCCATTCTAATACAGAGTACCCAGCTTTAAAGCTTTTTTTATTTAGCAACTTTAAACTATGCAGATTTATAGTGGATATCAAGGACAATCTTGAATCTTACAAGAGTGACTTAACTCAAGCAGGCTACTCCACTTCTATGCTTGATAACCAAACACATTATATAATAAACACAGAATTGTTAGACTACCTGACCTGAAATCCTAGATCAATATGCCATTTATTGCCAACATTCATTCAAAATTATTATCCATCCTTTCTAAAAATTGGCTTTTTATTTTCTGCAACTCTTAACACACTCATTAATAATTTTAAGGATAGAGTTTGCAATGATGACAAGGAACAATTAATATATGTTTTAGACTGCCCATGCTGCAATAGCAAATACTATGGTGAGACACATGTCAACTTAAAACCGAATTTCCCAACATTCCTATTTATATAGCAGAACAAAAACATATCCATCATACAGACTGGTGTTTGTGAAACATGAGAAAGCAGCTGACCATGTTTTTAAACTTACCTCTGCCAAGATTGCTTGCCTCGAAAGTACCCACAAAAATGCAGGATCAAGGAGACTTGGCACATAATCAATTCAACACACACAATAAATATACAAGCTAATAGTGTACCTCTTAATAGGCACTGGTTGTTCAATCTGACAGGCGGCGCTTTACAATTACTTATTATACATGCATTATGTAAATTTTCTAAACATCATCCAATCTAATTCTTTATAATTGGAATTACTGCCACACTCTGCTAATTATCTACCAGTTATGCTTTGAAACACACGCTCTGTGTCAAAAGTTAATTCAGCAGAGTAATAAATGAATTTATTTTAAACTATCTATAGCTTTTTTTTTATTTATTTGTCTATTAGTTGTTATATGTATTTGTAATGGTTAAACTTTTTAATTCACAATTTGTAAAGCTGCTTTTATTATTATTATTATTATTATTATTATTATTATTATTATTATTATTATTATTATTATTATTATTATTATTATTATTATTATTATTATTATTATTATTATTATTATTATTATTATTATTATTATTATTATTATTATTATTATTATTATCATCATCATCATCATCATCATTTAAACGTTTTTTTTCTGAAGTAGACTTTATATTATATTTTATAAAGGAAAAATAAACCAAATTTATCAAGATATCTTCTACATACATAATGGTTAATTTACATATGTAAAAAAATATAAATATCCTATTTATAAAATTAGATTAATATATATATGATCAATAGATGGCGTTCTACCAAAACCACCGAACAAGCATATATTTGTTTACATAAACGTCAAAAGAGTCAGAATTTACTATATCTTTTGTTTGCTCTACCTTCAGATCAGCTGATTTCAAACTAATTTGCTATCATCAGTGAAGGATAGGGATAGAAACTAGATCTAAACACTGACTCCAAGCATTTATGCAAAAAGTTCCTATCAGTTTGCAAGCATGAATTTTTCAGACACATAATGTCTTCAAACCCAGCCTAACAAGCCAAATAGCTACATGAGTCTGATATCAGTTCAGTTTCACCACATAGTCAAAGCCTCTGCAATATATATCATTGCAAAAACCTTTAAAGGTACATTTGTGAAAAACAAAAACAAGTTATAATCGTGTAAACTTGCTATTGCTTGTATTTATGATCAATAGATGGCGCTTTACCAAAACCACCGAACAAGCGTATATTTGTTTACATAAACGTCAAAAGAGTCAGAATTCACTATCTCTTTTGTTTGCTCCACCTTCAGATCAGCTGATTTCAAGCTAATTTGCTATCATCAGTGAAGATTTTTGCAATGATATATATTGCAGTGGCTTTGACTATGTGGTGAAACTGAACTGATATCGGACTCATGTAGCTATCTGGCTTGTTAGGCTGGGTTTGAAGACATTATGTGTCTGAAAAATTCATGCTTGCAAACTGTATAGGAAATTTTTTGCATAAACGCTTGGAGTCAGTGTTTAGATCTAGTTTCTAGCCCTATCCTTCACTGATGATAGCAAATTAGTTTGAAATCAGTTGATCTGAAGGTGGAGCAAATGAAAGAGATAGCGAATTCTGACTCTTTTGATGTTTATGTAAACAAATATATGCTTGTTCGGTGGTTTTGGTAAAGCACCATCTATTGATCATAAATACAAGCGATAGCAAGTTTACGTGATTATAACTTGGTTTTTGTTTTTCATAAATGTACCTTTAAAGGTTTTTGCAATGATATATATTGCAGAGGTTTTGACTATGTGATGAAACTGAACTGATATCAGACCCATGTAGTTATCTGGCTTGTTAGGCTGGGTTTGAAGACATTACGTGTTTGAAAAATTCATGCTTGCAACCTGAAGTAGTTTCTAGCCCTATCCTTCACTGATGATAGCAACTTAGCTTGAAATCAGCTGATCTGAAGGTGAAGCAAATTACAAAAATTAGATGTATTTCATATTTAGCAAAGCTAAAAAATTTTTTTAGAAAAATGAAATATGCACATCTTTTTGAAATAATATATAAAAGTTCTGAAAAAAAAAAAACAGTAGAAACTTTTATGAAATCTATTCTAGAAGATACACTATCATTTGATTTTTTTATCATACTATAATATAAGCAAAAGTAACCTTTCTTCCTACCTTAATGCCAATAAGCAAAAGTAACTTTCTTCCTACCTTAATGCCATCTATTGTAAGTTTTAGATAATCCCAAATCCTTACTGATAAAGACAAAAGAAAGAAGCTGGTTTGGTTATGTGAATTAAATTTGTGCTACAATCCAGTTAACATTGATTAAACAAGTTTACATAAATGATATTACAATTATAAGAAGAGAAATACATTTTTTGTTACATAAAGATATATTTAAATACTGGAGTTGATGAAATAATATTAAAACTAAAGAGAGGGAAAAAGAACTTTTGTTATTTTGGATTATATTAAATAACACTGCTATAATAATAGCTGAAAACCACCCCACTAGTTCCTATATTTTCATAAAATAAAATATATAGCAATGAATTGCTGATCTGGAAAATGTCTTTCAAATATGGAAAGAAATTGGACTTAAACATTTGCTACTTGTAATCAAAATTTATTATTCTATGAACTGGAGAATTTGATATTTATATGAAGATGGGGGGAAAGATCTGATAAATAATTAAATAGTTGGATGCTCAGAAGACCATCTAATATTTGAGCATCTCAATTGACAGTAATGATCTGTAATTTGAGTACAGTCATCTCCCAAGGCAAGATGACTTTCTGTCATTTTACTAAACCATGCACTCACAGAAATAGATTTCCAACTGAGATCAAATCTGAATGAGGTTCTGGTATTTGAACATGAACTAAACTCGATTTATATAAGGAATACCAAGTCAGTAATTCAAACAGCATTTAAGAAAGTTAATAATACAACTCTAAATATGAGATAGTAAAATGTTTTATTAAAAATTAATAGAAATGAAAAACTAAATGGCATTGATATTTACAATTGTCTTCACACTTTTTATTAATATTGAATAACATATTTATGATGCCTGATCTGATAGGTTGACTGTTGCTAAGAGAAAATATAATTAAGTTTTACAATAGTATTTTATAATTGTTTAGAATCAGAGACACTTTTGATATTTAAAACCTTGGATAACTTGAACTGATACAAAGTAATAATAAGAGTATCAAGCACTCCATACAGAAGTGTAAGCATATGAAATGGTGATCATGTGATACTAAGTGTTGTTACAGATGTAAGATGGAGAATATTCAGAATTTTTACAGCGAGTAGATTCAAGTATACGATGTGGATATTTTTGTATTCTTGTGATTAAAGTTACCATGAAAAAAGTGGTAAAAATTATATTTGATTCTATTATGACTTAATAATTTTTTTTAAAAATATATTATTAAAAAAGTATAATAATAAAATATTTTTGTGTAATCATAATATCATATTAGTTAGATACTTTAGTTCTTCGTCAAACAAACGTTAAACATACACTTATGTATCAAATTTTGTTTTCATCTAAACTTTTCGTTTTTGAAACGGCAGGATTAGAACAGACCTAAAACTAAGAATAAAAAATTAATAACTTAATAACAATTTTAAAACTTCTTTAATTAAACTTGTCATATCATTACAAGTAAAAAATTTAATTTTCTTTTTAATTAGAGTTATACTAGAGGTCGTATATCTTTTAATAAATGCTTACTTAAACGCATTACTATTTGTTAGTAATACTGTATATTAGCCTAATATGAATATAGTTAAAATAGATTAATAGCAAGATTTGCTACGATTAAATGTACACACACATATATAATAATATTTGTTAATTTTTACCTAAAACTTTAATATTATTTTATTTACTATTATTATTATATATTAAAATTATGCTTATGAATTAGTAAAATATTTATTTAATAACTAATACATAACCTTTTATAGGCCAATATTTTTTACTGTCTCGATATATTTTTGATTTAAATGACGTAGAAAAAAACAAAGGAAGCTATATTCTATTTTAAGACATTTAATTAACTTTTAAAGTTAATTTTATTTTATTGTACAGAATGTATATTAAGATTTTGCTAAAGATTTCTTTGTTTTAAAATAATTTTTTTTAATGGTTTCCAGATGGAGCAGTTAAATCAATCTTCAGGCAAGAAATTACAAGATGTTGACCAATTTATGTATGAGGTAATCAAAGTTTAAAAATGCTGTGCAAGCATATCTTGTACAATGTGCCCACACATACTTAAAAATGTAAATATATTGAATCCGGCTGCAAAATATTTACAGACAAGCAAATCATATATGTATGTCTTTGCATCTTCAAGCTTTCATTATCTTCATTTCAATATTGTCATTACTATTAGGCGCTGTGGAGTCGATTATCATCTCTGATGATCAGATACATGCTAATTAACATATGGGAAAAGTTAAGGATTTTTTTTTTCTGCGACTAGTTCAATATAATAAATTTTTGCTATTGACATAGCTGTGATCGATTATCATATAACTACGTTTAATAAGTTCCGGTTATTTGTTTATAAATATTTATAACAGCGCATCAAGATATATAATATTGAGATTATTTACAAATATTGACTATTTCCGTAAATCCTAATCTAATGTTGGTTTTTTGAATAATACAATGATAATACTTCAAATTACTAAAAAAAAAAAAAAAAATTATAATTGCCACATTACATTTTTAACAATAAAAGCCAAAAATAATATTCAAAATTTATATACCATTTAAATAAATTTTTAGAGCATAAAGTTTATTATAAATTTACTTTATTTAAATCTTCCTATTACTTAACCTGTGTGCTATTACTAACAGTTTAATGTAATTGGAAGATTTAAATAAAGTTAAATTTTTTTAGAGACATTCAATACCAAATATTAGATGATGAAAATAGTCCAATATGTAATTAAAATATCATCATCACAAACCTTCAGAAAATCATTTATAGTTGATAGTTTCAATTCCCCAACAGTCTTTCTCAAAGCTGTATTGAATATTTACAATTCTGAGTCAGATGGTTGGAAAATCAAAATTGTCAGCCATTTTGAAGATTTAAATAAAATATTGTATTACATTGTGTTACAGAGATAGAAAATTGTGTTAGTATTATTATTACATTAGTAAACATCTTCAAAATAAAGTGGTTCGTATGAATAAGACTCTGTCAATCAATTGAAGTTTGAGTGTGAGCTGGATGAACCTTGAAATTATTTCAGGTCATTTGATGACTTAAGATGTTTTTGTTTCAGATAGCTTGTTTTTAGTCAACTCAGCACCAAAATGCAATAAAGATGACTAATAACTGAATATTCTATAAAATTTGTGGTTGTATAAATTTATATTTCTAATTTTTCTAAGAAATTATCATAGATTAATACAATTTTACATATCATTATATCTTCACAGTATTGGATGGTAAATGTGTATCTTGAAATTTTAGTCTAGAGGGTAAAAGTTTTGGGTTATATGTGTTGTGTAATTAAATAAGCCTCAATATAATGACAACAAAAAAAAAGTAAATGATTATAATGTGATGCATCTTTTATCATACTCTGAGAGTAATGAACCTATTATTACATTCACTTCATCAACAATGCTAATAATGAGGTTTTAGTTTAATAAACATTTGTTAAGAAATGAGAAGATTAATATGCCACATCATTTTTCAAATCATAAAAAAAAACACTGTTTTAAAATTTATATTAAAAATTGTAAATCTGTAGAATATACAATAAATATACACATATTAATACCATGTCTCTTCTAAAATTGAAGCCATAATGCAGACAGACAGAAAAATCAATGGAAATTAAGAACTAATGTGGATATTCTTTAACAATTACTTTCTAATTGGTCTTCTACTAATAGGCAGCCCATATTGTTATTATTTTCTGAACAACAAACATCTTTTTACTATTAGAAATTTATTCTATGTTTTTGAACCCAAAACAACCAATCTGTATAACTATCTAGCTATACATCTAAAACACTTGGTTTCATTTGAGGCTAAATATTATATTTTAAAAATTTGCATTTTTTTCAAAAAAACTTTTCATTACCATATTTAAATTCTTAATGTGACTGTTGCAAAATATGATACTTCAAATCAGAATGAAGTAAATGTGCTTCTGCCATGGAGAATTATATACATAAAACCAATATGCTAAAATTGATTATAAAAAGATAAAAAATAAAATTAAGAAATGTTAATCCAAAATAATAATTATGATGTTACTGTAAAATTAAAAACATGAAGATAGTCTAAGATAAATCATAGCAAAAAGAATGGACAGTCAATTAAATTAGGAAGATTTTCCAACTGAATATTGAATGATAAAAACAGTCCTAAATCAAGTTTAATAAAAGATAGAATGATAAGATCAAATGATTTGTTCTGTTATTGGGGGGGGGGGTAATTAGCATTTATATGAAAGTATTTGAGAATCCTTTGCTTTACCATAGGCAATTAACAGTTAAAATGATAATAATATATTAAAAATCAAGTCTAATAAAAGATGAGGTGATAAGATGAAAAGATTTGCTATGACATTATAGAAAAAAGAGAAGCAATTAACATTTACATGGACCTATTGGATAATTCTTTTCCTGCCACAGACAATTAACAATTGAAATGATAATGATTTAAAAATGATATATAGTATGAAGCTACCATAAAGTAATTGTAGCAAAACCCATCTACTATCATTCTCATAACCTGAGTTCAATTTCAGACTTAGAAAAACCTTTCCCAAAAAATTAGATTTCATTTAAATTTAAGATTTTTTTAAGATAACTATCTTATATGTGTGTGTGCATGTGTAAATAATCAATCAGATTTATAAATCTTGTAACACATTCCTCATTTATTTTAAATCTATGTGTAAGATTATTAACTTTATTTGATGCAAAAACTCAAATCACTCTTTACTCATTGTACATACATTCCAAATACCAATCTATTCTTGGCATATGAACCAAAGACCCTGATTTGCATATCAAAGCAACTGGGTTAAATTGATATTCAAAATATATGAATAATAAATGAGAATTTCTAAAAAATTTTGCATTGAATAATTATTAATCCACGATGGCTACAATGCAGTTTAATCACATAAATACATCAAGTGCTATCTTATATGGCTTCTAGAGGAGTATTTCTTTATATAAATATTTTAAATTTTTTTTTTTTTTTAATAAGGATTATTTATAATATATATTAAAATGTTTGTATAAAAAAACATAGCCATAAAATTGGGGTACTAGCTGGTTAGTTGTAATGTGCTGCTAGGCGATGCTGCAGTGCCCATCAAAAACCCTCAAAAAGCATGCAAGTGATAAATTTCTATCTGAAATCACTGAAATTTCTGTAAAATTAAAATGCCTAAGGCAACATGAAGAAAATCTCTGAAATCATTTTAAAATACAAATTACAAAAACAAGAGTCACTGAAATCACTGTAAAATTAAAAATGCCTAAGGCAATATGAAGAAATTTCTGAAATCACTCTAAAATACAAATTATAAAAAAAGAAATTGATGAAATCACTGTAAAATTAAAAAGCCTAAGGCAACACAAAGAAATCTCTGAAATCGCTGTAAAATTAAAATGCCTAAGGCAACATGAGGAAATCCCTGAAATTGCTCTAAAATACAAATTACAAAAATAGAAATCACTAAAATACATAAAACACCCCCCACCCATGAATTGATCAAAAATAAGTAAAATCCAAATTACAAAAACAAGAAAACTAAGAACTCGCTCTAAAATACAAATTCCCAAAACAGAAATTGCTGAAATACATAAAAGACAACCCCCCTCCCCACATGAAAAAATCGATCAAAAATAAGTAAAATACAAATTACAAAAACAAAAAATCATGAATGCTATTTTCAAATACCTATAAAATAAAACAAAATGATAATTAGAAAAATGGTGGATGGCGGGAAAAATGAATTGCACTACATTTAATAAAAAAAATTTCCTCTGACTTTCAACACTTTTGTGGAGTATCAACAAACAAAAAACCTAATTAACCTACTTTTCAAAAATATAATACTAAATTTCATCAATATTTAAAAAATAAAAGACTTTCAACAGTTGTTTGAGCCTGTATATATATATATATATTCCTTTATGATAAAACTGGGAGGAGAAAGCATATTTCCTTATCTAAACTAGGGAGGAGAAAGCATATTTTGTTATCTAAACTAGGGAAGAGAAAGCATATTTCATTATCTAACTAAGAGATGTAATAATAATTCACAAATCTTAATAACAGTCTAATATGTATTAAGTAATTAAATATAGATAATAATGGGTGCATAGCGATCTGTTGTTATCTTTTAGAATAGATTTCAAAGCAGTGATTTATATCAGCTAAAAATCAATGAGAACAGTACACTGGAGAGCTTCTAATTGTCTTTCCCAAAAATTTATTAAAATAATTATTCTCTACTTTGAAATTATGGCATATCATAACATATGAATTTAAAAATGAAATAAAATAATTAGAATAGAAAATAGGCTTGGCTGCTGATTATAGAAAAATTAAAATAATAAGTTATTATAGTTACAGGAAAAAATATTAAAATGCTACATTTATAGGCAAGACTATTACAGTTACCATTTAGAGATTTTATTTTAACAAGAATTTTAAGTAATTGAGAATTTATAATTTAATGAATGTTCATTATGGCTAACTTTATTTAAATAAGAGTTTTTAAAATAGATTTATAGAGCTCTGCGGTGAAGAAATACTACCAATTTTCTTCCAGGCTGAGTTGTCTGCCATTTGTATTAGGTGGTTGAACTTCTCCCTCCTGCCAAAATCAAATTTGGGCATTCGTAGATCCTCTGTTAGTGACAAAATATGGGGTTTATATATATATTAAATTTTACATGTTTTTTGCATTTGCTTACAAGCTAGGTTTGTAGCAAATTTAGCTTTCTGTTGATCATGTTTTCTTTCACTTAAAGTTTGTTATTTTTAAGATTAAAATTAACATTTAACCTACACACAATTTTTAAATTTAGAAACTCATAAATAGTTGTGTAAACATTTCGTTATATATGTATGAGATTCTTAGGAAAATTAAAGATTTAAAAAGATAAATATAATAGTACTGTAGCATAATTAAATCTATTACACATCACGGTTTGTACTAGCTTTAAATTATTTTGCAGTACTTGGGTCGTGTGACAGATTAAGAAGTACAATATCAGGTCCCCAACATGAAAATCAATTTGTATGTTTTTAAAATGAACAAGGTAATTTTTTAAGATTATTACTGACTAAAAAGTAAAAAGAAAATAACGGCATTAAAAAAAAGTAAAATAATGCATTTTCTAATTTTAAATTATAAATCAAATAATTTATATATATTTATATTTATATATGTATGGATTTTCTCAAAATATAAAAATAAAGATTGATTATGATGAGTTAGAAGAAGTTAACAACTACAAATACCTTGGTCAGATTATTAATACAGATGGAAATATAATGGATGAAATTAATCATAGAATTAAACTTGGTTGGAATGCTTTTGGTAAAAATAACTTGATACTAAAAGGATATATGCCTATGTGTTTGAAAAGGAAAGTTTTTAATAAATGTGTTTACCAGGTTTTACTTATGGATCTGAGACTTGGACACTTAATAGAAGAACAATACAGAGACTTCAGACTACTCAAAGAAGTATGGAGAGAAGTGTGTTAGGACTAACAAGAAGAGATCGAAAATATAATTTATGGGTAAGAGAACAAACAGTTGTTACTGACCTCATTGGAAAAATTAAAAGACTGAAGTAAAGTTGGGCTGGATATATTGCTAGAAAAGATGATAATAGATGGACAATTGAAATCTTAAACTGAATTCCAAAACAGAGACCACATGTGAGATGGATGAATGAAATAAGAAAGTGTGCAGGGCTGATGTGGAGAAGAGAAGCTAAAGATCAGAGAAGATTGATTGAAATTTGAGAGACTTCATTTTGCAGTGGATTGATAATGATTTCAGCCTAGTGTACAAAAATGATATTAATTTTAGCTAATATTTAATAAATTAGCTAAAATTAATATCCTTTTTGTAAACTAGGCTGAAATCATCATCAACCATTATCAGTCCACTGAGGGATGAAGATCTCTCTAAGTTCAATCCATCTTCTCTGAGCTTTAGCTTCTTTTCTCCATGTCACCCCTGCACATTTTCTTATTTCATCCATCATCTCACATGTGGTCTCTTTCCGAGTCTTTTACAATCTCTTGGAATCCAGTTTAAGATTTCAATTGTTCATCTATTATCATCACTTATAGCAATATGTCCAGCCCAATTCCACTTCAGTTTTTTAATTTTTTCAGCGAGGTCAGTAACACCTGTTTGTTCTTTTACCCATATATTGTGTTTTCAATCTCTTCTTGTTACTCCTAACATGCATCTCTCCATACTTCTTTGAATAGTCTGAAGTCTCTGTATTGCTCTTCTATTATGTGTCCAAATCTTAGATTCATAAGTAAGAACTGGTAAAACACATTTATTAAAAACCTTTCTTTTCAAACACATGGGCATATTTTCTTTTAGTATCAAGTTATTTCTATCAAAAGTACTCCAACCAAGTTTAATTTTATGATTAATTTTATGCATTATGTTTCCATCTGTATTAATAATCTGACCAAGGTATTTATATTTGTTAAATTCTTTTAACTCATTATCATCAATCTTTATTTTCATATTTTGAGAAAATCCATATACATATAAATTATTTGATTTATAATTTAAAATGAGAAAATGTATTATTTTACTTTCTTTAAAATGTTATTTGCTTTTTATCTTTTAGTCAGTGATGATTTTAAAAACATACAAATTGATTTACCTGTGGGGGACCTGACATTGTATTTCTCAATCTGTCATGTGACTCAAGTTCTGCAAAATTACTTAGAGTAAGTACAAACTATGTGTAATAGATTTAATTATGTTACAGTGCAATTATATTTATCTTTTTAAATCTTTAATTTTCCTAAGAATCTCATACATACATAATGAAATGTTTATGCAACTATCTATGAGTTTCTAAATTTTAAAACTGCATGTAGGTTAAATGTTAATTTTAAAAACAACAAACTTTAAGTGAAAGAAAAGGTGATCAATAGAAAGCTAAATTTGCTGCAAACCTAGCTTGTAAGCAAATGCAATAGATCTGTAAAATTTAATATATAAATCCCATATTTTGTCACTAATGGAGAGATCTAGAAATGCCCAAATTTGATTTTGCCAGAATGGAGTTCAACCACCTACTACAAATGGCAAACAACTCAATCTCAAAGAAAGTTGGTAATATTTCTTCACCGCAGAGCTCTATAAATCAAATAGAAAACTTATAATATTTAAATGAAGCTAGCTTCAGTGAATGTTCATTAAATTATAAATTCTCAATTACTTACAATTTTTGTTAAAATAAAATCTCTAAATGGTAACTGTAACAGTCTTGCCTATAAATGTAACTTTTTAATAATTTTTCCTGTAACTGTAATCACTTATTATTTTAACCTTCCTATAATCTGCAGCCTTGCCTATTTTCTATTGTAATTATTTTATTTCATTTCTAAATTCATATGTTATGATATGCCATAATTTCAAAGGAGAGAATAATTAATTTAATAAATTTTTGGGAAAGACAATTAGAAGCTCTCCAGTGTAATATTCTCATTGCTTTTTAGCTGATATAAATCACTACTTTGAAATCTATTCTAAGAGATAACAGATTGCTATGCACTCATTGTTATCTATATTTAATTACTTAATAAATATTAGTCTATTATTAAGGTTTGTGAATCATTATTATATCTCTTAGTTAGACAATAAAATATGCTTTCTCCTCCCTAGTTTAGATAACAAAATATGCTTTCTCCTTTCTAGTTTCATCATAAATGAATATATGCAGATTCAAAACTACTGTTGAAAGTCTTTTGTTTTTTAAATATTGATGAAATTTAGTATTATATTTTTGAAAAATAGGTTAATTAGGCTTTTTGTTTGGTGATACACCATGAAATAGTGTTGAAAGTCAGAAGAAATTTTTTTTATTAAATATAGTGCAACTTATTTTCCCCGCCACCTGCCATTTTTCTAATTATCACTTTGTTTTATTTCATAGGCATTTGAAAATAGCATTTATGATTTTTTTGTTTTTGTAATTTGTATTTTACTTATTTTTGATTGATTTCTTCATGCAGGGGAGGGGGGTTGTGTTTTATGTATTTCAGCAATTTCCGTTTGGGAATTTGTATTTCAGAGTGATTTCTTTGATTTCTTGTTTATGTAATTTGGATTTTAGTTATTTTTGATCAATTTGCAGAGGGTGGGGGTTGTGTTTTATATATTTCAGTGATTTCAATTTTTGTAATTTGTATTTTAGAGCAATTTCAGACATTTTTTCATGTTGCCTTAAGCATTTTAATTTTATGATTTCAGAGATTTCTTCATGTTGCCTTAGATGTTTTAATTTTACATCGATTTAGCAATTTTGGATAGAAATTTATCACTTGCACGCTTCTTGACGGTTCTTGATGGATACTACAGCTTTGCCTAACAGTGCAATACAGCTAACCAACTGATACCAAAATTAGAAAAATGAAAAAATAAAATGACTTTTGTTTAACTGGATTCAGCTGATTTTTTAAAATAATTGTTTATTATAATGAAATGTTGCCATTAATTACAATATATTTTATACTTGTTTTAAAACATAAAAAAAGTGGTCATTTAAAAAAAAATCAACTTTTACAGCCATTTAGACTACAAGCAGTATAAGATACCATTTTTTCTGAAAAAATAGGGGGGGGGGATAAAATTTAAAATACATGAATTAAATTCAATTTAATTTGATTTTTGCAAAATAGTTACATATTAAAGAATATCTGAGAAGAACACTTGTTCAATTTAAAAATAATATAAAATTAGGGCATTTGAATAATGATAGCTATATAATAAACCACTTTTAGCCACTTCATGCTAATATTCACATATAAATTTAAATGTATGAAAGGATACTACATAATTTATGAACTGATTGGTTACCCACATGTATTTATATATTGAATCAAATTTCCTAAAGCTAAACTAGTATTAATGTTTTCATGGATCATTTTTATTATTGGACAAATGAAGTAAAACTCTGAAACTTTTAATTGGTTTTAACTGGTCAAGTGACAAATTCTTTGATACAAATATTTTAATCTTTTAATATATATTAATTTTAGTTTCGTTTTCAAAAAGTATATTAATTATTTGTAATGTTAGGAAAGTAAATGAAAGTTATTTCAAAAATATATTTTTATTTGTATTTTATAGAAATATTCAAAAGTGGAAAAATCAAAGAAAACATTACAAGCAAATAGAAGCAATGTAAATGTCATTTAAATCCCTCCCAGATTTCACGTTATGAATTTTTTAAGAATTTTTTAGGAAAAATCTTAACGTCTTTCTCAAAATAATTATACTTTCAGCATATTATTAAAAAAATACACCAAAAATACATTATAATGCCAGAAAAATATTCTAAAACATTAAACTTTGTTTGAAAATCAAATAAACAGCTTGGAGCAATCTCAACTCTTGACAAGATGAAAAAATTGTTGCTACGGCTGGTTTCTTTTTCAATTTACAATCGTGTAAAGTATACAATTTTTTAATAAAACCTTACTACTTTTGTAAAATAACTATATTTTTAGCAGATTTTATGAAAATTATTTATAATATAATCAAAACATAATAAAAAAACACTCTAAAACATATATTTTCATTTTAGCAGTGAAAAAATATTTAACGGAATCATCAGCCAATAAGAATTGAGAATAGATTGAAAATAGATTATCCAACCAATCAAAACTGGCCTTCTTCTTTTGTTCAACTTAAAACCCTCCTAATATTGATTTTTTACTTGTAAAATAATTCAGAAGAGGGCAGCAACTTATAGGCCTTTCTCTAAGCTTTAATATGGGTATTTTTTCTTCACCATAACTCGAAAATCGGCTGAGTTAGAGTGATCTAAAGGTGACAACTGCTATTATGCGGTTCGAGCTATTAAAGTGTTAATATATAAACAAATTACTCCAGTCAATAAATTCAGACATAACAGGTTCTTAGCAAACTTTAATCATTATATTAATATGATTAACCAAACATATCCTCAGATCCACAATTTCATAACTTACATTGTCATTCATCAATTGATTCTAGAGCTCTCTGGTAGCAGCTCAAAAACCTTTTACATATAATTGCCAAACTTAAGACCTATTAAATTTTAAATTGACATGGTCTTTTGGTAAATCAAATACAAATTATTGTTTTAAACATTAATTAATATTAGTAAATAATAGATGTATAATTGTATTTATATAATTGTAAAAGATTGGGGAAAAAATAATTAATCTCCATTCTTTCACAATCTTTAATTTCATATACAGAAATAATTAAATTTTATTTATTTATTCATATATAATCTATAGTGTTACATTTCATATAAATTTCTGATTGTATTCATTTGTCTATGTGGCTATATGATGTTTTTTTAAAAACTCCCTCACAACAAATACTATTTGTTAATCAATCAATAAATGATTACATATAGACTTTAATTAAAATTAAAGCACATATAATTTTTTATACATGTATGGTAATTACTAATTATTAACATTTAACAATTTTTACTTTAACATTTTATTCATAGAGTTATATTAAAAGTGAATTAAACATATAGCATAAATATACTAGTAAAAAAAACGTTTTTTAAAATCACATTTTTTTTTTTACAACCACAGGATTTCCTTTAATATTAAGAATGATTGATATTTGTAAAGAATTTTGGATATTTACATATATGTCAGAAAATTATGTAAAAAATTGTCTAATTTATTAGTATCTTTATTACTATATGTTTGTTTTATTTTAATTACTAATATAAGACAATATTACACTTCCATACAGTTTTATATATACAAAAATATCTGAAATAAACATCAAATATTAAGTCACCTCAAATGTTAAGAAATTTTTAGCTACACTCTCCATGAATTAACTGGTTTGATATAAAGGCTCTAAATGTTTATTCACAGAGGGTGTAGAAAATTTCTTAACATTTAAGGTGAATTGATATTAGTTTTATATATGTATGTATCACATAATTAATAGAAATTAAAGACTTTATATATGTATATTTACAGGTCACCAGAGTTCCAGAATTTATAAATAAACTTAAAGCTATTAATTTCCGTTATAATTTTGAAGAAAAGTTTGAAGAATTGACCATGGTAAGAAGTTTTTTTACACGTTAAATCCATCTTGATATTAAGACGCAGAAAATCCACAGAGGATCAGTCAAAAACAATCTTATTAATTGCATACTCAATAAAACAAATTTTATACATTATACTTATCTACAGATTATATTGTGAAGAATATCTGAAAACTACTGACTCGATTATAATGTTAATTAATTCTAAGTAAAAGGAATATTAGATTAATTTTGAAGAGAAATTTATTTTGTCATATTAATTGCAATTCACGTTTGAAAATAAGTAAAAAAAATCCAACCGCGTTGGCCCAGCGGGAGTACATCTCCTCAGCCGCCCGGCCGTTCCCCTCCCCCCCATTTATAGCTGAAATGTAATGGTGAGCTTGATATTTGACTTTCCATTAATTTTTTTCTTCAATAATTTGGATGAATGTTTAGTAAATGCTTTCAGTATGCGTTTCAAGTTCTTTCTCACAACAACTGCTTCCTCAGCTTTTCATTGAAATTATACATTAGAGTGAATGGGATTAATATTTTTTTAATGCAATTTTCTTGCTGAATAATTCGTAGACATTCTATACATTATTTTATAAAAATATCATCTTACTATCCACAGTAGACAAATACAGATTCTAATTGCTAAGTAAGAATCACTATTTATATATAGCAGTAATTGCCACCGTGTACATACATATATAAATTTTTTGAGTGTTATTTTTAAAATTAATTAAGACAGTAACTTTTTAAAAATACTGCAAAATATTTTTGATAGTTATTTTTTATTATTTGAAAATTTAACGAAGAAAAAATTATAACCCAATGGGAATTAAGTTCATATTCTTACGCTTTTTAGGATTATAAAATAATATTCCATTTTATAACTGTAGCAAACTCTTCCTTCAGTAGTCCCACCAAGTGCAAGCCTTCATAATCAATGGATGCAAGAAGGTTTGTACATAAAATCTCTATCTACTGCCTACTCACTCATCCAATATTTCCAGACTAGTTTGTAGATTTAGATTTGAGAGGACTGCTCTCAAATCCAAGTCTCATCACTGATAAAGCCATAAGCTAAAAACTAGTCTGGAGATATTGAATGAATAGGCAATAGATAAGGATTTTATGCAAGATTGCACTTGGTAGCACTACTGTATGAAGAGTTTTCTGCAGTTATTAACAGCTTGTGTAAGCATATGAAATAGTGATCATGTGATGTTTTGAATATTCCTTTTTCAGATACATTAATAGATACTATTATTTTGTTTCAATCACACACAATAAAACGAACTTATCATTGATTGCTATTACTTTTTTATATATCAAATCAATTCTACTTCAGTAAGAATAGCATCAGAGAATGTTTTGGTATATTCTGTCACTCTTAACAATCATTCTAGCATTAAAATTGGTTTACTAATCAGGCATAAAAAGGTAATGTGCCAGAAGTGATAGGCTGGAACCATGATTCATGGACCTTGAATTCCAGAATCTATAATTTTACCACTGTATTAAACCCTATAGAACATTCTAGCATATAAGCCCAATTAATAATCCAAATAGATCACATGATCGATTTCTAGCTTATTAATGATCTTTTGTTACAAAGCATACTGATTCTTGATAATATGTGGCTTATTCCAAAAGAATGTCACTAAGCCAAAATCTGATTGGGGAAATTTGTTTGCATGAACATCTAGTATCTTTTGATTATTTATGCATATTGATTTGGCACTAGAGTGAATAAAATCAAATTACAACTTATAAATCAAAATAATGCAAGTTAAGTAAATTATATATTGTTTTGTTTAATATATTTTAATATTCAGTTCAGCTGCATAAATGAGATGCACCTTTAAGCATGATAAATTTTAGCACCTCCTCCCCTTTCTATGAAATAAAATTTGTAAATTAAAACATATTTTTTTTCCTGTGTTTTTGCAAGAAAAATTTGAAAATATGGCACTTTAGTCATTTAACACATTTGGTAAATACTTTATTTGTTTTATTCAGTTATTTCTATAAAATAAATCTGAAGAATAAAACACATGGTAAAATAAAACAAATTAATGTTTAAATTTTTTTTTTGAAATAATAATTAATTAATATATTAAAATAAATATATTTATTTAGTAAATTTGGAATTTTTAATTTTTTCTTTCAAAAGCTTTCATATTATTTTTTTGGAGAATCCTACAAAATTTCTAGCAGAGATAGGAATTATCTGCAAATAAGATAATTTTTAAATATCTACATGTTTTTATCATATTTAAACCAACCATCACACACACACAAACATTGTACTGCTTCCCTTTCCTTCTTGGGCTAGCTCTGATATTATACAAGTAATTCTAGTTTACTTCCCTGGTTATTAAAAATATTATCTACAGCCAGAGTATAATTCTTTGGAATGCTTCACTTCTGAGCTCTATTCCATATAGTGAGGGGAAAAAAGAGTCCAGTTTATATCCATTATTCTTTTTGAACCAATATTTAGATCAATTTTAACATTCAGGTCAATAATTCATTAAAAATAGTTCTTGTTTCAAACTCCTTCAAAATCTCTCATGCATAAACTTATTCATGTTTTCTATTAACAAAGTTATATTCCTTTAATAATAAAATATTTAAACTATTATTTAATTTTTATGAGGTGTTATTCCACTATTAGTAACTATAATTTATTATATATATATAATATTTTTAACGGTTTACAAACAATTACAAATAATCTTTAAATCCACAGAAGTACTTTCAGTTACTTTCTAACCTGCCTCAACTGCCATTAAATTCAAAAACTAAAAGCGGAAGCAAACGTCATCAATTCAAATTCCACGAATCTCGTATTTTAATGTTAGAAGCTTCTCGATTTATTAAATGCGTTTTATTCCTGTTTATAAAAATTGCCTCTTTAATTTTTCTTTTACTATGGTTTCTCTCTTCGTGAAGAATTTTAACATTTTCAAAATTAAATTTAAATTTATATTTACATGTTTTTTCATGATCGAAGAAAACTGAAGAAGATATTAAATCACCATTATTTTTATTTTTTACACGTTTATATAACAATTCGTGTTCCTTCAATCTTTTCTCAATGCTGCACCTAGATTCACCTATATATGATAGCATACAATCACAAAAAATTTGATATATGACATTACTTTTTTGCTTGACAGGTATGACATCCTTAGAATTATTAACTAATTTATTAATATTGTTTGGAACGTAGAATGAAACATTAAATACATTCTTATATAAATCCTTAAAAAATTTTACTTGTGGATTTGAAATAAATGGAATAGATATCCATTTTTTATTATTAATCTTCATTTCTTTTAAATTATAATAATTTTTTTTAAATTGACTTAAAGTATTGTTTATTTGTTCCATTTTATAACCAACATCAAGCAATTCCTTGGCAAATATCTCAATATTTTTCAATTTATCACTTTGGTAACAACATAATTTTTCATTCTGAAACAAAAAAAGATTTAAAACTTGCCATCTTATGCATCATTGGTACTTTTGATTTACAATTTATATATCCTCTTTTTTGCAATGGCTTAATTATTAGTTTATAATTTAATATACTGTTATCTCTTGTAATCATTAAATCTAAATAGTTAATCTTATGGTCCTGTTCTTTTTCAATAGTCCATTTCAAGCCATTCAACTTATTTAATTCCTCTATAAGCAAATTTATACTATTAGTGTTTCCACAGACAAAAACATCATCCACATATCTTTTGTAAATTTTAATATCTCCAAAAATACACATATTTAAAATACTACTATCTTTTGTAAATTTTAATATCTCCAAAAATACACATATTTAAAATACTACTCTCAGAATAGTATTTTAAATATGTGTATTTTTGGAGATATTAAAATTTACAAAAGATATGTGGATGATGTTTTTGTCTGTGGAAACACTAATAGTATAAATTTGCTTATAGAGGAATTAAATAAGTTGAATGGCTTGATTGAAATGGACTATTGAAAAAGAACAGGACCATAAGATTAACTATTTAGATTTAATGATCACAAGAGATAACAGTATATTAAATTATAAACTAATAATTAAGCCATTGCAAAAAAGAGGATATATAAATTGTAAATCAAAAGTACCAATGATGCATATGATGGCAGGTTTTAAATCTTTTTTGTTTCGGAATGAAAAATTATGTCGTTACCAAAGTGATAAATTGAAAAATATTGAGATATTTGCCAAGGAATTGCTTGATGTTGGTTATAAAATGGAACAAATAAACAATACTTTAAGTCAATTTAAAAAAAATTATTATAATTTAAAAGAAATGAAGATTAATAATAAAAAATGGATATCTATTCCATTTATTTCAAATCCACAAGTAAAATTTTTTAAGGATTTATATAAGAATGTATTTAATGTTTCATTCTACATTCCAAACAATATTAATAAATTAGTTAATAATTCTAAGGATGTCATACCTGTCAAGCAAAAAAGTAATGTCATATATCAAATTTTTTGTGATTGTATGCTATCATATATAGGTGAATCTAGGTGCAGCATTGAGAAAAGATTGAAGGAACACGAATTGTTATATAAACGTGTAAAAAATAAAAATAATGGTGATTTAATATCTTCTTCAGTTTTCTTCAATCATGAAAAAACATGTAAATATAAATTTAAATTTAATTTTGAAAATGTTAAAATTCTTCACGAAGAGAGAAACCATAGTAAAAGAAAAATTAAAGAGGCAATTTTTATAAACAGGAATAAAACGCATTTAATAAATCGACAAGCTTCTAACATTAAAATACGAGATTCGTGGAATTTGAATTGATGACGTTTGCTTCCGCTTTTAGTTTTTGAATTTAATGGCAGTTGAGGCAGGTTAGAAAGTAACCGAAAGTACTTCTGTAGATTTAAAGATTATTTGTAATTGTTTGTAAGCCGTTAAAAATATTATTTCAATTATAATTACAATATTGTTTTTATTTTAACCTTTTAACCACTAATTAAATCATTGGTTGTATGAGGTAAAAATCAAAGCTTTTAATTGGCCAACTCACAAACTGAAGACAAAGCCTATTGTTAAAACATATTCGCCTATAATATTAAATTCAACTCAGATACGTTTATAAAAAGTATATTATTAATTTTTCAGGTTGTGAAGAGAACGAAAGTTCTTTCAAAAATAAGTTGCTTTTTATTTATTCTAAAATATTCAATATCGGCAACATAAAAGCTATAATATAAACAAAAAGATCGACTTTTACGTTATAGAAAAGTAAATATTTCTTTTTACTACATCTTCAATATTTGTACTAAAATCTTCAATATTTTTTGAAAATAATTTTGTTTTTTTATTATTCTCTGTAAAAATACTTTTTAATTTCAATAAATATAATTTTATAATAATTTAAATCGTATTCGAAATGAAAATCTCAGCGTTTTTCTTTATTTTCTTTGATCAGGCAGTTTCTTTGTTCTTTCCAGCCAATCAGAATGTCTTTTTCGTCTGAGAGCATGCTAAGAACCAATCACAAATAATGTTCCTTCTTTGTTTAGGTTTAAATACGTTTTTTTTTAATTTTTACTTGTAAAATAAATCGGAAGATGGCACCATCTTACAGAACTTTTAAAAACGAATTGAATACGTGTTTAACGAATATTTTCGTATAAAAACTGGCTGAGTTAGAGTGATTTCAGATGTCGACGAGGAGCCTCGTAGGAGGCGGGAAAAGGGTTAATGGATATTTTATTTATTTTACATATATATATGTGTCAATATTTTGAATTTTTATGCTTACATTGTTTATTGGGTCAATTTTAAATAACACAGCAAATACAACATTTACATTCCATTATCACCTTGTTAAAAAGTTTTTTGACTTAAAAATCCATTAGTTACTTTTAATTCAGAACCTCTCCTACACATAACTTGTTGATGTTTTCTATTAACAAAAATAATTTCATTTGTTTTTGTTCAATAATAAAATATTTATACTATTATATTAATTTATTTTTTAATGCTTATTAAGAACTAAGTCCTATTATATATACATTGTACCTATATTGATATAGACACATATAATTTTATCTAAAAAAAAAAATTATTAAAGTAATTTTTCATAAAAGAGAAACATAAAATTAAATGTTGAGTTTATTGCAGCTTGTTTTTGGAAAAGATAAGAATCAAATAGTTTTCTATCATTAATTTCTGAAATAAGAGCTACAATCAATTAATTAGAAGGAGAGAGGGGTGTTTCGTTAGAGAAATTAAACTAAGGGTTATAAAAGGAAGTAAAGAGTTTTTTATTAGTATTCGTAAAAATATAATTTAAAAAGTTAAAACATACAAATCTCTTTTCATTCAAGTTTAATTAAAGAAAAAATAATGTTAAAACTAAATAGTAAATTGTATTAAAAATATATGTGCGTATATATGTGCAATTTGTAAATAAATAAAATGTATGCGAAATAAAAGAAGATTATCATTAAAAACATGGCAATGGCTATTAATAAAATAAAACAACACATTTTATTGCATGGCTATTACTAATTAAGCAATCTTCCAAAACACGTTTATCAAATGATTATCACTAGAATTTGACAACAGATCTTTGCCGGAGATATTAGAAAGATAACAAGGCGCAGGTATAAATAGACCTTTTTTTATCGGACAGTAGTCAGTTCACAAATTAGTTGAGTGAGTGCAGTTCACAAATTAATTGAATCAGTTGAGTTAATTATACCCAGAAACAAAATGCAGTGCTGAGAAGATTTTGGGAATTCACGCCTCTCCACAGCCTAAAAAGTCCGATGAAAACAGCAAGATCTGCCCGTGAAATAATGTCAACGTAACAACTTAGAAAAATCTCCATCAGTATCTAATTGTCTCCAATAGTAATAATCGTGAATAATAAGGAAACTCATCAAGGAAACGTCCCAGCCGACTGGAAGCATTCATACTGGAACCATTCATACTGGAAGAAACAACAAACAAGAAGAAAACAAAGTGTTAAATCTACGTTCAAAATCCTAGGTAAAACATTTGCTTATTTTCGTTTATACTGTAATAGCCATTGCATTTCATTAATTCGTGCGAATCCTCCAAGAGTCTAATTATATGAACTCGATATCATACATAAATGAACTATTGATATGTGTGTTTAAATTTCAAATGCTATGTAATACTTTATTATTATTATGTGTGTGCATGAGTTAATATGTGCGTGATCCTTATATCAATATTATTGGTTAAATTAGATAAATACCAGTGTTCGGTTATGAAAATATACAAGAATATTTAAACTAGTTTAGAAATGTTAATTTAAAAATATGCGTGTGTTTTTATTAGAATTATAAAATGTTTAAATTTAGTAAATAAATGTTAGTTAATAAATTGTCTTTAAAATTAAACTTTATTTGTCGGTCAATTCTTTTTATCAATTCTTTTACCAAATTCTTTTATCAATCTCCCTTTTATAAATTCCTTTTACAATTCTTTTATCAATTCTTTTAACCACTAATGAAGTATAATCTATTAGTGATTACAAACAGCTGAGCTAGTCGTGGATTTAGGCGTTGAGTTAGTGGCCACTGTTCAAAGTGCGTTGTCTATTCTTTTAGAATAAACAGCTGGCGCCCGTGTTTATACACAAACAAAAAGGTGCTTTGGATTTGGTGTTGAACTCAACAGCCAAGAAGAAGCTATGTCCTGGAAATGTAACGCTAGTTATATACTTTATAGCTATCGTTTGGGCATACATACTCTCCGAGTATGTTCTTCTCTGCCTAAGAGACCGGTGTTTCGAATGCACATATTCGAACACGGTTCAATATATATATATTATATTTTATTATATAACTCAGCAGTTAGGGATTTAGCCAGGATTTATTTAAGAGAAGAAATTTTAAATTTTCATACTTAGATTGTTTATTCAATGCATTTTTAGAAGCAATTAAAACACCTTGCACTTTATTTTGATTAATCATAGGTTACGTCAGATAACTATAAAAAAATCAAACACTTTGTTTGTTTTACTAAATACATTTTTTAGACTTTGTCAATAGTGCAATCATGTAAGGGTTTGCATTAAATAATATTGTTACCATGAACTTTGTTAAGAATTAAATATTTTGGTGTGCAATAATATCTTTTTAAAAATTATGTTTTTTATTTATTCTGTTTTCCTAAAATATTGTCCGTAGCATAGATTATGGTCAATTTTCAGTTTTTTGCTACAGAACAAACCCAACTCCATATCCAAGGAAAGTCTGTTTAATAAAATGTGTAAAAAGATAATATGGCATATTAAAAAAAAAAGTTAATATTATTTAAAATAGGAAAAGCTATGTGTAAAAACATAATAAAAAAAAATAAAAATAAAATTATTACTAAAAAATTTGCACAAGACAGCATTGGAATCAATCCTAAGACTTCATATTCCTGAGTGTCAGCCACTCTACTAGTACTCTAAACTGAATAACACATTTAAACTCTGTAAAATATCATTTATAAACATAATTTCATTATATCAAAAATGTCTGTAATTATGAGGCAACATTGTTAAAATTAGCTTTATTCTTAAATAAATTATTAATGATAATATTACTTTTTATATAAATTAGGATATTTAAATGAAAGTGATTGAGAAATTTAAACATTTTCATGTACATATAAATTTTATTGTGATGAGAGAGTATTGGCCTGTTTGCTTTTGTCCTATGATAGAGTATATATATATATAAAATATATTTTAAGGCTCAAACAATTGTCCTATGATAGAGTATATATATATATAAAATATATTTTAAGGCTCAAACAATTGTCACAATAAATTTAAGTAAAGAAATATTCCCCTTATATTTAAATAAAAAATATTTAAATCAGAATGTGTTTCTAACAATCAAGTGATTTGGAGATCTAAATATTTATATATAAGTTTTATTAATTATCATGACAAAATAACATCAGCCTGTTCAGTTTAGCATAATGATAACAGTATATATATATGCAGTATAATTCGAGTTCGAGCCTCAAAATTCTTGGCTTAGGCAAATGTCACAATAAGTTTGAGTTTCATCTTATATTAAATAACAAATATTTTTACTCAGAATGTATTTCTTACAATGAAGTGATTCAAAAATGTAAACATTTTTATTTTACATTTGAATTTTATTAATTATTTTGGTGTCTTGGTGCCACCATGATAAAGTGCTTTTAAGCTCTACACAACCACCCACCCACACATGGTGAACCTACTAATATTACATATAAATAATATAAAAAACAAGAAGAGATGATAGATTATTGGTGAAATGACTTTAAATTGAAAGTCAAAAATGTAATATGTTATTGTGACCAAGCATATACATATATGTATAAGAATATGACAACCTATAACATATTATAATAATAATCTCTGTATGCTTGGCTACTACTATATCACTAAAGATTTTATGAAGATTATTATTTATTCTTTTCAAATATACTTACATCTGTTGGATGCCACAATAGTTTTACTGATTATTATTTTATAAAATAGCTTAAATTATGCCCCCTTTTCTAACTCATCCCTACAATGTCCTAGAAAAGATTCACGAAAAAGCATAAATTCAAGAATTTGGAGTGTGGAGAGTAAATGAAATTCACTGGTTTTAACAAAATAATGTTAATAATTGGTATTTAGGTTATTTATTTACAATGCATCTGGCATGGCTAAGAAAAACAATACATTTCTGGTAATGAATTATAATTAGAACATCTGTACAAAAGCAGATACATGATCCAAACCCTTGATCATTTAGGAGTTTTTACTATGATAAAACAAGGAGTTGGTCAATACTTAGGTCAATATGCTAATATAATCTTCATCACAATAGAAAATGATTTATATAAAAATTATTTAATAAAATCATAATCAAATAAAATAAATATTGACAATTAAGTTTTATATTTTAATTTTTAAGCAGATATACATTATTATGTATGATTTTTTTTTAAAAAAGAACAATTTCTGTACTAGATCTACTCATGATCTAGCAACTAATCCAAACTCAAAAACTGATTCCAGTATCAATATGTCTACACTTTTCTTTTTTTTTTTCTACATATATGTTTTCTGTTCAGTAGTGGTTATCATCTGTCACAAATGTTTTTGATTTCAAGATAATGCATATAATTGCTAAAATCTTTTAGCTTGATGGAACATTCTTTCTTTTTTGATGAACCTATGCCTTAATTTAAATGAAGTTTTTAATTTGTGACTGACTTTAATGGAATGGAATTACACTTCAATGGATGTGATTAACAGAAATATGCATAGAAATTACAGTTCCACAGCTATTTAGTGTTATGACTGCAATTTTCTAGAGTTGTGAGTTTTATTTCCAAGAGTTTATAATTCATCGTACCAATTCTCTGTGTGACTTTTCTTTCTTTCCATATTCTCAAACTAAATCCAAATTGTCATCTAATAAATAATATTTCTGAAGTGTAATTTTCACTACACCACTCTCATGCAAAGGAGGGGATGGAAACCATTCTTAGTGAAAATTACACCACAGAAATATTATTTATTTGTCATCTTCCTTACTCTTTAAGACACAATTACAAAAAAATTATCTTTATTGTCTGTATTTTTTTATGTATCTTTTTCGAATTTCTTTTTTTCCTAAATACATATATTCCATTAATATTCAAAAATAACAAAATTAATTAATTTTTGAAACTAGAATTTTGTTTACCAAAAATAAGCTATTGAAAACAACAACTACATCAAATAGAATAAAAAATTTAAATCTTAATTACTGTTTGTGCAGAATCTTGTTTTCATTTAGTAATATTTTAAATTATTAAATCGATTATAATCTATTTTTTTAGTTAAAATAAATATAAAACCACATTAAGTTAAAAATTGAAAAAAAAACAACAACCCTGTAATCCAATTTTTTGCATATATTTTTTTAAATATGTTATTACGTACAAACAAATTACTAATGCTAACTCATCATCATCATCTGAGAGGCAGATGATCTTAATATATATAACTAATTAATATAATTTTAAACTATATGAAAACACTGGAATGATCAACCTATCTTATGAAATTTAAAGTTTAATAATAATGAAAGAGACTGCTTGTATTAGTGTTTTATTTGACATTCCCTCTTAATGATAACATTTGTAAGATTTGTCATTCCCTATAAGATTCAAGCCAGAAATACATCAATTATTTAATATTTTTTGTATAGTTTGATAAGAAGGCAAAGACATTGATATTAAAACAGCATAGAAAAGTCTGTCAAATCAATATTACATGTGGTTTAAATTGCTGTACATAGTAATTATATCATATTTGATTACAGATTATTAATTCATACAGGTTTAAAAATGAATATACAATATCTTGTGAAGTTTATGTTTGGCTATATTGAAAGAGGCTATGTTTATGTCAGTGTTTGATTTGAGATTCAGCCATAATAAAATTATTTGTAAAAGTTGCTTTCTCTGTAAGGTCTAGGTAAGATATGTAAATGGTCATTCTATATTTGCTGAATAGTATGATAAACAGCTAGCACATTGATATCAGCAGTATTTGGAAAATTGGCCATTCCAGGGCAACATACATGTACTGTACAAACACACAGATGTGACCTCACTACAAAAAATAAAAAATAGTTATTCATGTAAAATAGTATGTTATCAATATATATATATATATAATGATAAATAATATTTTAATATTGAATAAATATAATGTCATGTAAAGTTTACCAATTCTTATGTGATGTGATGTGATGTACTGTGGCTTCTCCTTAAACAGAGTCAGGAATCTCTCAGCAATTATACCCAGAGAAACCTATTAGCCATTTTATTTTCCATTCCCCACTCTATGTTTTCCCATATTCTGCTCCATTCCATTTCCACAACATAATCTTTGTCAACTCTATGGCCTTTATATCTAAATCCCCCTTATCTTATTTTTTTTCTATATTAAATAATAATTGAATTGCCCTCTAACTACCATATTCAATAACTTTTTGCAATATGGAAATGGACCACTTCTTACTGTATTTTAGATCTTTTTATTTAGAATTAAAATACAGTAAGAAGTGATCTATTTTCTTACTGTAAAAAGTTATTGAACATAATAGCTAGAGGGCAATTATATATATATATATATATATATATATATATATTACCCTCTAGCTATATATGTTCTATATATATATATATATATATATATATATATATATAGTACCAATATTGAAATTGGCACATACTAATTTATCTAAAAAAATAAGTTATAAAAGTTTAAAAGTTTCTTTATTAAATGTAAATGCAGTTTGTTTTTGTGAAAATAAGATTTAAAAGTAGAAGAGTTCTTGAAAGAAAACTTACAATTGATTAATTAAAAGGGGGGGGTTCTATAGAAGAAACTAAGAGTTCATAAAAGAAGTTAAAGAGTTTTTATTATTATAAATAATTATAAGTCTAAAATATAAATCTCTTTTCATTTGAGTTTATTAGGATAAATTATACATGTGCATGAATGTAAGCTTGTTAATAAAATATATAATAAATGCGTATTGAAAAACACATGAAAATAAATATTAAAATAAAATATATTTAACAAACACAGTGGTGGCTACTAATTGAAATACCCAACAACAAGATTAAAAAGGATTAGCTACTAAAGGAATGTTGACAACGCATATTGCTGGTGGACATTAAGACAAAAACACTCTCATATATAAATAGCCAGATTTTTAATGGACATTCAGTTTTCAGTCTAGTCTTTAGTCTAGTCTAGTCCAGAGATAACAGTGCAGTTTATATTATGTATCTAGAAACATAAATGCAGTGCTGATCAGTTTTTGGGAACATATGCTCTTACTTCAGCCCTTTAGTCCAACAAGATCAGCAAAACCTGCCCGTGAAATAATGTCTGCATAACAGTTCAGAAATCCTCTGTCAATATTCAACTGTCTCCAAGAATAAAACCAATGGATTAGCATCAAATCTCCTCAAGAAACATCAAATCTAACCTGTTAGATATACTTCATCGGAAGCAGATAACAACAAGCAATATCCACGTTCCAAAAATCCTAGGTAAAACATTTTATTATTCTCATTTATATATAGTAGCCACCACTTTAATTCATAAATCCTACAGAGACAAGTAATTTGAACTCTATAAGCATGCATAAAATGAACTATTGATGCACATGTTTGTGAATGTTAGATAATTTATCAATGTCAAATATTATTTTGCTTTCTCATAAGTCATATTATAGTGTGTTAAATTAAAATGTGCGTGTGTTATATTAGATTTAGAAAATATTTAAAATTAGTAAATGTTAATTAAAATAAATGGTCTTTAAAACTTAAACTTTATTTGTCAGTCATATCAATCTCTTTTTATCAATTCTCTTACCAATCTTTTATCTATTCTTTCACCACTAATTAAACTATATCTTATTATTGCTTAAAATTAGACTGAGCTAGTTTTAGGGATTGTTTTGAGTGCTGGATTATGAGCCTACTCTCAGAATACATTAGTCATTGACTAGCTGGTGCCCAGGATTTACTCTGAAACAAATAAAGTGTTTGGATAAGGGGTTTGAATCTAGCAGCTGAGGTGGTCCACAAAATGATCATGGTATTGTTGATAGTTAAAGCTATCAATAATATTTCCCACTTTGCTCGAATGTGCCGGTTCGTTCACATAACATTTATAATTACAAAAGATTATAAATGTGTTTTAAGAAGTTTGAAACCAGCCAAAACCTTTGCAGTGTAAGTAAGATCTTCTGCGGATTGAACCCGGTACAATATATATATATATATATATATAGTAATGGGGTGGATAATAAAGGGATTAACATGGGGTGATGGCATTCATCACCAAGTAAACAAAATATTTCAAATAATAAAATTTAATATAAAATGTAAAATATAAGCATGATATAAAGTAATGAGCATGAGAGATCATTGGGAGATCAGTCTGAAATCAGCCCAGTTGACTCAATAGAGTAACTATAAGTATAATTAAATAAATTCACCAGCATTAAAATAAGTATAAGTCATTTATCATCATAAGTGATCAACAATCAAATAAATCAAGAGTCAATCTTGTGACTGGATTTGATATGGCTCTATCATAGACCAGGCTAACTATTTAGCCAATGCCAACTTGGAGCAATTATTTAAACATTAATTTGGATGCACAAACTTAAGTGCTAATCTATAAAATATACAACCATAAAAACAATAATGCTGGGATATTAAAACATGCTGATCATCATCAATGCTCTGCACATTTAGTACCATTGATATATTGACCATTACAAATTCAATGTCTAATGGAGACTAAACTAAAGTAAAATGTAGTGCATGGACTTCAAAGAATATTCTCTTTGCACCAATCCAGGAATGATCATCATCATCAACAGGATGCTTATACACTAATACACATCCCTTTCATATAATAGACCATTATGCATGAATCTAGTTCAAAGAACATAACCTCTACAACTGTTACTGTGAACAAGATATAATGCAACACATAATAATCTAAACTATCTTTAGAATTAAGTCACTGGAATAATTTAACAATAGAATATAAGTTTATTAATAAATAAAAAATGACATTAATTTCTGCAGAATATGGTTATATACATATAAGCCTTCTGATTTTTGATTAATATACTAAATTCAAGTTATTACATTGTGGTTTACATATATGTTCCAATAGGTTTACTTAAAATATAGTCAGCATACAGACATGTGGCTTAATAATTTCTGAATATATTTGAATTGTCATAAAATAATAAAAAAATTTGCATAATATTTAATGATACCAAAACATCATAATGGCTTTACATATATATATATCAGCACATAGACATGCAGTATAATATAAAATGAATATATTTGAATTGATATCATTTTTAATGATAGAAATACCTCATACTAGGTTTACTTAAACATATATATATATATATCATCACACAGATGTGTGGTACAACAGTTTATTAACATATTTGAAGTGCCATATACAAATAAAATAAATGATTAAAATTTTAAGTTATCATATTTTAATGATACAAATACCTTATACTAGATTTACACACTCACACATATATATATATATGTGCAGTATAATAATTTAAAATACTTGAATTCATCAGAATAATAAAATTATTAACATTTTCATAATTAATTCCATGTTAAATAATCAATTTCTTGACCATTGATAAAAGTTAAATCCTTCACCAGGTTTATTTTTTTTTGTAATCTAAAAAGATTTTGGAGTTTACTTTTTCTTTTCAAAATAAAATCATCTGAATCAATCATTTCATTCAAGCAAATTTTTATTTGTTTTTTCATTTAAAGTATATAGATTTTAAATATCCAGTTTTGCCTTCAATAAATGATTTAAAATAATATCATTCTCCATTATATATATATTATTTTTTTTAAATGTCATTTTAACTAATTTCATTCTCATTATATAAAACACTACTCTACTCACAAGCTGTGTTTCATATATCTACATTTATCTATGCTTTTCTGTATATAAATAAAACAGCCTATGTACATCTAATTCTTTAGCCAGCTGATGGATTCTTTTGATGGTAGCCAGTCCAGGATTGTCATCATCAGGAAAGGTATAATCTGGTAACTGGCATTCAATCAGTTCCACTTAGACTTTAGACAAACCATTTAATACTATATTGGCTATAGAGAACACAGAAGTGGGTCTGACTTCTAGGTGCATCTAAATTCCAGCATAGTTAACTAGTAGCAGTTGCCTTCTTGAGTTCCATTACAACTTTATGGAAGCTATTTTTATAACCTTGAAAAACCAACTAACACAGAAAAGCAACTATTATAGCAAACAACAATTCTAGTTTTTATCAAACCCTATTATAGTTAGAAAGGGTGAAAAAAATCATTAATTAAAAATGTTTTTTTTATATTTTAAAAAAATTACATTAATTCTTTCAAAAGCAATTTGGAAATTTTATTAACAATATGATCTACAAGTTTTATTTAAAAGAAAATATTTCCAAAATAGATAGTAGGCATTTTATCAAAAATGTTATACAAGCTTAATTTTTTTAAAAAAGATTTCTAACTAGATAGTAAAATATATACAAGCATTATTTAAAAGATTTCAAAAATTAGATGGGGAAATATGTATAATTACCAGGCTATCTATTGTCATAATACATGCTTATTTTTAATTTCAAAATCAGAATTCAATAAAAATATTTATTAGATTTTTTTAAATGTTTGAATCTACAATAAAATTTTATTCAAAATTATTTAATTCCTTACAGTTGTTGTTCCAGTGAAAGGTAGAAGATATCAACAAAAATTTTTTGTCTGTGTTTATTTCTACTTTTCTTTTCAACTTTATATATATATGGAAGCAGTCAGATCTGAGTTTGATCCTAGCTTCATGACATCTCACCAGAATCCCACTTCAAACCCTAGTACTAACCTTAAATTTTCGATGCAATGGGACTTTATATGGTCAATCCATGCTAGTTTTCTAAAAAAAAACTATTATATAAATGTGCATTAAAATGAACTAGTTTAAGGTTTAAATTAATCAATGCTATTAATAAATTCATGATAAAATTATTCATGAATTTATATATTGTAACAGTAGCTGGGTTCAAACCCATACACATTACCCTCAATACATGTATATATTCAATTAGTCGTTAAAGGGTTAAAAATATATATAAAAGTATACACATATACGTGCGTGAATTAAATTTTGAACTCTTTTTTTGTTATTCCTTTTTTTAGAAAATAAATGGGGATGGGATTAATTAGTAATCATTATTTATTTTAGAATGTTTTATTTTTAAAATATTACAAATTGACAAAATTATAGTCGTGCGCAAATATTTTATATATTGTTTAGGGTTGTTTAAAATATTGGTTTAAGTTTCAATTATATTTCAAATTAACGAGGGTAGCGAAAAAGAAATATTGTATATGCCTTCAAGAAATTCTGTGTTGGATCACAATTGTTAATTACTGCAAAAGGAAAAATTCCAAGAAAAGCCAAAGAATGTTTTGCCAAAAAGAAAAGATACCAGGAATGATGGTACCACCAAAACAATGGAAATATAAAATAAAGAAGTAAAAAGTAATGTGAAAGGAAAACATATTCAAAGAAAAGGAACTAGATTGGAGATCTGATAAATTTCCTTTTTCTGAGAAAGGAAATGCAATTAGACAAAAATTAATTAATGAGATTTTGAGAAAAAGAAAAGACAGTTATTCAGTTAGATTGTGACCACTGAGCGAGAGAGACTCATAAAAATATATGAAAAAAAAGTTTAACATGACAGGGTAAGCACCATACATAAAGGGCTTCACCACCTGCAGCCGATGTGAACTGACTCTAAATTGCCTGCCACAGAAGAACCTAGGAACCTCGTGAATACTCTGGATTGTGTAATATTGGACGAAATAGAAGAGAATCATGCATCCAAAATATGAATTAATTCGGTTCAAAATTATGTTATAGAAGACTTCAATTACGGCTCATCCATTACTTATGGACATTTAAATATTGGACTTTACAGAAAGAAATATATATATTGCGCTTTCATAAGGCAAACGTCGAACGCTACAAGATCACGGAACCCAAATTGATACCCTACGTACTTCATTACATTCTGATCCCATACCCCGGGGTTCGTCAAGTAACGTGAACTATATTTTTTTTATATAACTCAGAATTTCTTATAGCTACCCTCGTAAAGACTTTTTTAAAATATTTCATAGCATAAAATTATTGCGTACAACTGTATACTAAATTTTTTTTCTTATATATATGTGCTAGTTCTAAATTAAATATTTTATTGTTTCATTTATGATTTGGGAATTTATTATATATTTTAAATGGGAAGGATATGAATTGATTTTACATAGATTGTAATTAGATATTAATAATAAAATTTAGTACATATTTACCTTTGCGTTAAAGTTATTCAGTAATTATCGTTTACATTTTCCTATCACTTCACCTGCCAAATAAAATGCAAATGATTCAAATATGTCCAAGGTAAACAGATACATTTATGAGTGCATTATAGGTTACATGCAAACCCATATTTTTTGGTTATTATCCCCGTTCATCCAATAGGTTTTCCTCCCCACTCTGGGAGTGAGCTAGCTTGGGTCAGGCACCTCGTTAATCGGGAAATATAATTCTTACTGTAATAGTGAGTTTGGCACTTGAGGTCATCGATGAATTGATGCTCATAAATATATTCTCCCGTAGATATTTTTTTTTATATTTAGATCTTACTCAAGAGACAAGGGCTACCAGAAACTTTTATTCATTTATCTTCATCCTATTTACGCAACACTTAAAAATTGCACCAAGTAAATAATACTTGCATAAATAATTCGTATCAGAATTTTCTTTGGTAGGTAGTATTTAAATATTATCTACAGGTGTTATGGTGACTAGGCAGCCATAGAAATTCCATCTAGTCTACGGTTTGGCTCACGTGTCCATTTCTTGAGATATATATTATTTTGCTTAAGTCATCAAATGTCGGATAAGACAGAAGAAGAGTGGCCAGTTACAAATGGCATTCCAATGAATGGGGCTACGAAAGTAGGAGAACGGCAGGTTAATAAAAATAAATTAATTTATTATTTGTTTTGTTTTTGCGTGAGTTTAATTATTTTGCCTTGCAAATATTGTTTTAGGAAATAAAGCACCAGACAGGAGAGAAAATAGGAGTGAGAGGTAGAGGTTTAACAGTAAGGCAGGTGACAGTCAGCATAGTATTTTGTGAGCTGGGGTGAGGAGCCCGGCTTGTTATATAGAAAAAGTCAGAAAAAGAATAAATAAATTGTCGTATTAGAATGTTATATATATATAAAAGCGATAATAAATATATAACTGTGTTATTATTTCACTTAGAAACTAGGAAAAAGAAAATTCGCTTTCTTAAGGATATCTCATAAAAATAGTAGAAAAAAATAGATGAAAACCTATTCAGGAGAAAAAAAAGAGAAAATGAATGAGGATAGCGCAGGGAAAGCAGGAGAGACCGGTATGATGGATATTATTATGAGAAAGTTACAGGAGATGGAAGAAAAAATGGAATTAAGATTTGAGGAAATGAGGGAAAGACAGGATATGTTGTTAGAAATGCAAAAAAAGCATGAGATTAGAATATTAGCATTAGAAAAGAAACTAGACATGCAGGTAGGGGAAGGCGAAAGGGAACAAAGCCCAACCCAAAGAGAAGATGACCTAGAAGAAGGGCAAATGAAAGCCGAGATAGAAAAGAAAGAGGGAGTAGAAAAAAACAAAGAGCAAAATAGTATAGTAGAAGATAAGGAGGCTATAGTGAGTTGTCCAATATCGTAGTCTCAGGTAAACCAGTTTTTAAAAATTAAAAGGTTTGCTGGGCAAATGGGAAAGGCACCAATTGAACATTTAAAAAGCCTAGAAAGGTATTTTGCTGTTAACGTGATGACCAAAGAATGCAAATTGGCTATTGCCTGTAGCAACTTGATGGAAGACGCGCAGTCATGGTGGGATTCACTATTTCATCCACCCAAGACTTACAAAGAATACAGAGAAGTGGTGAGGGACATGTTCTGGTCTGAAAAAAGACAAGAAATGGTGAGATACTACACCATGCAGGAAAAATATAGGGTGATTAGTCAGGAAACTTATTCTCAGTTTTTCCGTCATCAGGTAGCTAAGTTGCGCACCTTGGATGCATGTAACATGACGGAAAACAATATTATAAGGGTGGTTAAGCATAACTTGCCTATAAAAATTGAACAGATGCTCCTGGGAAATGGGAAGGCCTCCATTGAGGAAGTAGCAGAATTACTAAATGCAATAGACATGAGCATGCAAGACCAAGATGAACCGCTGGATAGGAGAAAAGTCAAAAACGCTCAAACGACAAGGCACGATGAAGGTAGGTATCTGAGAGATATCCAAAAGGGCTACCAAAGGGAAGATACAGGAACATCATGACATCCACCATATGAAAAAGAAGACTGTCAAACAGTACCGAAGTTCCAGAATGGACAGGGAAAAGGGTCGCACCCCCCATCTTCAACGTTAAAAGATAGACAGTGACTAAAGTAAAGAAGTGTGCCTAAGTTATTTTTTGGGGGTTTGTTTTCGTTTGTGATTTTTTTTTTTGGGTTTGACGTCTTAGTCGGTTACGGTATTATGTTTTGCCATGGTTTCAAATAATATACTATTCAATGCACATATGCAGTACATGTAAGATAAATGTGGATATTGAGAGGGGAAATATATATTTAAAACCCGTACTATAGTGAATTTATTATTTTAGACCTCAAAATAAGTATACCCCATTTTGAAATCTTTTCAACAGGGGGGCATTGTAACAATAGCTGGGTTCAATCCCTGTTACAAGAAAATGGAAAAGCACGTACACATTACCCTCAATACACGTATATATTCAATTAGTCATTAAAGGGTTAAAAATATATATAAAAGTATACACATACGTGCGTGAATTAAATTTTGAACTCTTTTTTTGTTATTCTTTTTTTTTTAGAAAATAAAAGGGGAAGGGATTAATTAGTAATCATTATTTATTTTAGAATGTTTTACTTTTAAAATATTACAAATTGACAAAATTACAGTTGTGCGCAAATATTTTATATATTGTTTAGGATTGTTTAAAATATTGGTTTAAGTTTCAATTATATTTCAAATTAACGAGGGTAGCAAAAAAGAAATATTGTATATGCCTTCAAGCAATTCTGTGTTGTATCACAATCGTTAATTACTGCAAAAAGAAAAATTCCAAGAAAAGCCAAAGAATGTTTTGCCAAAAAGAAAAGATACCAGGAATGACGGCACCACCAAAACAATGGAAATATAAAATAAAGAAGTAAAAAGTAATGTGAAAGGAAAACGTATTCAAAGAAAAAAAACTAGATTGGAGATCTGATAAATTTCCTTTTTCTGAGAAAGGAAATGCAATTAGACAAAAATTAATTAATGAGATTTTGAGAAAAAGAAAAGACAGTTATTCAGTTAGATTGTGACCGCTGAGCGAGAGAGACTCATAAAGATATATAAAAAAATGTTTAACATGATGGGGTAAGCACCATATGTAAAGGGCTTCACCACCTGCAGCCGATGTGAACTGACTCTAAACCACCTGCCTGCAGAAGAACCTAGGAACCTCGTGAATACTCTGGATTGTGTAACATAGGATGAAATAGAAGAGAATCGTGTGTCCAAAATATGAATTAATTCGGTTTGAAAATTATGTTATAGAAGACTTCAATTATGGCTCATCCATTACTTATGGACATCTAAATATCGGACTTTACAGAAAGAAAATATATATTGCGCTTTCATAAGGCAAATGTCGAATGCTACAAGATCATGGAACCCAACTTGATACACTACATACTTCATAACATTCTGATCCCATACCCCGGGGTTCGTCAAGTAACGTGAACTATATTTTTTTTATATAACTCAATTGCTTATAGCTACCCTCGTAAAGACTTTCTTAAAATATTTCATAGCATAAAATTATTGCGTACAACTGTATACTAAGTTTTTTTTCTTATTTATAAATTAATATGTGTTTGTTCTAAATTAAATATTTTATTGTTTCATTTATAATTTGGGAATTTATTATATATTTTAAATGGGAAGGATATGAATTGATTTTACATAGATTGTGATTAGATATTAATAATAAAATTTAGTACATATTTACCTTTGCGTTAAAGTTATTCAGTAATTATTGTTTACATTTTCCTATTACTTCACCTGCCAAATAAAATGCAAATGATTCAAATATGTCCGAGGTAAACAGATAAGTTTATGAGTGCATTATAGGTTACATGCAAACCCATATTTTTTGGTTATTATCCCTGATCATCCGATAGGTTTTCCTCCCCACTCTGGGAGTGAGCTAGCTTGGGTCAGGCACCTCATTAATCGGGAAATATAATTCTTACCATAATAGTGATTTTGGCACTTAAGGTCATCGATAAATTGATGCTCATAAATATATTCTCCCATAGATATTTTTTTATATTTAGATCTTATTCAAAAGACAAGGGCTACTGGAAACTTTTATTCATTTATCTTAATCCTATTTACGCAATACTTAAAAATTGCATCAAGTAAATAATACTTGCATAAATAATTCGTATCAGAATTTTCTTTGGTAGGTAGTATTTAAATATTATGTATAGGTGTTATGGTGACTAGACAGCCATAGAAATTCCATCTAGTCTACGGTTTGGTTCACGTGTCCATTTCTTGAGATATATATTATTTTCTTTAAGTCATCAAACGTCGGATGTCAGGAGAAGGGGTGGCCAGTTACAATATATTATAACTGCGTGGATTGTGCATATATATTTATAAATATATATATTTGTTCTAAAGTTTCATTGCGTTGGGAATGTTTTATTTTACTTTTAAATAATTTGTTAAAATTTTAGCGATTAAAAGCTACATTCTTTCGATAAGCTTTCAGATTGTCCCTTTTCAAAGACAATGGGGAAAGTTTTATTAATTAGCAAAGATAATAATTTAAAATGTAAGGACAGTTCCCAATTAAAATTGTTTTAGATTTATAAATTCATTTTTTATTAGAAAATGAATTCAGAGTTAATGAGTTTGAAAGCCTTATCGAAGGAATGTATCTAAAATCAATCAGTAAAAACTTGTAACATTGAAAATGAAAGAAGCACTAGCCCAAAGGTATCAGACACAGTATAAATAGCTCTGAAAAGTTTGGAGAAGGAAGAAGCCATCTTCGTTTTAGAGAAGTGCCATTAAACTCTGTGCATTTTAAAATTATGAATTTAAACAGTGTTTCTATCATGGTGAGGGGCTAAATGTCAGGAATCTGGCTACTGTACCTGAAGTCCTCTGAAAATCTTCAATGAAGTTGCTAAACCTTTTCTGGACCAATCATGCTGCCAAAATCATGACAAAATCAATCAAAATGCTGTTCAAGTAATTTACCAAATGTGCGCCTACATTTTACCAACTTGGATGCGTAAACTAAGGAACTAGCCCCGGAAGAAATGGTAATATATTTCCATAATGAACCATAACTTTCTGGCCAGTTTCTGAACTTTACTTTACACTCCCTTTAAAAGGTCTTCTCATTTATTAATATAATAATTTGTACAAAACTTTCTTTTATTTATACTATATTTAAGTCATGTAGTAATTCTCTCAACCTCTAGTCTTTAAATTTAACTTTTCTTTCTTACGATGGCAGTTCATTTACTGTATTATATATATTTATTGAGTGATTTATTAAGGTCATTTATTTTTAATTATATGCCGATAATCCTTTGACTCGATGAGCTCCTTTATTCCATTTGCCTTATGCAAATAATATAATATTAAATCTGATAGTAATTCTCGCCCATTAGAACTAGATTTATACCGTTCTCTCAATCATCGAGTCGAAAGAAATTATTAAATATTTGCTATTTTTATAATTGGCTAACAATAAATTATTAGCTCCATTTCTAATCTATGCCCCATCTATTTTCTCGTGTTCACCAGTATTTAGTTATTCATATATAATGTTAAAATATTTTTTTGCAAAGGGGTTGATAAAGGAATCAGATAAATACATTCTAATTCAAATTGTTTTTACTAACTATTAATGTTCAGGAAGGGCATGATGTTTGGGGCATAATTAATATAATTTTATAACTGCTTTAAAATAACTTTAGTTAAAAACTCATTTGATTTTAATTAATTTAATCAAGTCATCACGTAGAGCATTCTATAATAAATTGGGTTTTATTATTCAAATGGTGACTATCAAGTCATCATCTTCGAACATTGCTGACATAGGGCAATCTTCCACTCTGTAGGCTTGTCGTTGGTGATATTACTGATATTTTAATTATAGAGGAAGAAAGCACTTCCTCCCCCACTTCTGTTATATTTGGAACACCAAAGGTTCGTAGTTAATGACTCATCCTGGCTTTTCCCGTGTTCCACGTCTTCTTAAAGGGCAGTAAGACTTGTCAAATACAAGCCACCATACTACTTAAATCACCGACAGGCTATTATCTTTCATGTTCATTTTATAGCTCATAATTCATCAGCACCATTACCTCTCTGTTCCAGTAAAGCCCGCTCTTATGCTCGTAATTTGTGATGAAGTGATTTCATTAAAGTTGAACAAATTCTTAGTCATCTCTAATTAAATAAGTTTTCTAGTAAAGGTTAAAGTTATGCCCTAAATATGTATCTTGCAATTCATGAATTGATTTGCGAATGTGAAAATAAATCTCACATTTTTCCGTAGAAAATTAGAATAATAATTTCCATCACCACTGAATACATTTATCTGCCTTTATTTTCTTGTTGGAGGCATAGACATATAGACTTCCATAATATTGCGTAATACTTGTTGGCATATAATAGGAACTGCCATTCTTATTATAATTATAAACTCTGTTTAAGGACTAGAGGTAATCAATATATTTATCATTTAAAAGTTGAACAAAACTATTACTATTTTATTAAACATTTTATTAATACACTTGGTTTTTTAACTCTTTTATTCAATCGTTATTTTCATGTTAATGCTCGCTGTCTGTGTTGGCAACCCAAACATATACATATGATTCGACTTAAAATTTTCCTTAGTTAGTTTATTATCGGATATTAGTGTCAGTTCAGGGGTCTCTAATCATCACCAACCTTTGAGCTAGTTTCTTGGTGCATAGCACTGTGCCATCGATTTAAATCATCTATTGATCTGAGCTGGTGAGTTGGGTTTGAATTCAGTTTGGTTAGACTGAGTTTGAATCCGACTTGCAGTTTAAGGTGGTGGTGGTTTTGTCGACCGGTACAATATATATTTATGCACACACACTATGTTATTGTATGGCATGTGATACAACTGTTACAATATATAATATATTTTGGGATAGTAAACTCTCCAATTAAATTTAATATAGATAATTATTGAAATGCTATTTATATTACATTTAATTTAACAATTTATAATATCATTTATTTGCAAAGCAAAGGAGAATGATATAAAGTAGATTTAGAAAATAATAATTTTAGGATTCAACATTTAATCTATTGAGATATTTTCAGTTTTACTTAACTTTTTCACTATAGATTGAATATAACTATGAAGAACTTAAATGTTTTTATTTTGTATATATATAAGCTTCAGTCTAAATTTAATTAAAAAAAAAGATTATTTTTAATAATAATTAATAGTTTAAATGTTAGTAAATGTATTTTAAAAAATAAAATAATATTAAAATTTATTTCATTTTTAATTTCCAATGAGAAATAAAAAAATACATTTGATTCTTCAAGTTATATTTATTGCATGTACGTTGTTTATATTCTTAAAAAGCCATTCACGCATATAAAAATAGAATATATTTTATTATTATTTCTAAAAAATATCATTGAAATAAAATATATTTGAAAAGCAAATACAAACTTTCAAATTAAAATAAAATTTACTATTCTATTTGCAATCAAAGTATGAAAAGATACCAATACTTCCTATAAAGAGAGAATATTTTCAGAACATTGTTAATTACCTAATTAAAACTGACAGCCACCAACAAAAATGAAAATTAAAATATAAATTCATTATTTTTATAAATTAATTATGATCTTTGAGAAAAGTAGACTAAGCAAATAGCTATTATTAAAGTAACATCATTATGTGAAAGTGTTAAAGTGAACAAAATAAAACAGGAAGTACTATTTCAGTTAATGTCTGGAATAATCAGTGAGAAGTTAAATCAGTCTTAAATCATATTTTACAAGTGAAAATCTTCAAGTATTCATTTTAATAGTCGTGCAAGTAACTGAATCCATTGTAAACATGTAATATTAGAATAAAGCAACACTAATTAATGTGCAATATTTTGAAGTGATGGATTTTTCAAGCTCCTTTTGTATCATCATAATTTAAATGCCGGAAAAAAATAATTCAATTTATATCAATGAATTGTAATATATTTAAGGAAACACCATTCAATTTATAAAGCTGATTATACAGTTTTATTTAAATCTACCTTAAATAAAATTCACACCTTCAAATGAAGTGAAAGTCAAATGAAACTGATTTCCTTTTCATGTGCTGCTCATATCACTATATATTTCCTCTTTATTAGACTATCTGCAAACATAGAATGATCATTTATATCTGCACTTTCATCTATTAAAGAGACAAGCACTCTGATAAATGATTTAATTCAAATCAAATTTAAATTTACACCAGATATAAATAAACCTTCATTTAATAAAGCCAACAAATTTAATCATTATGGTAAGATCACTTTCTTTTCATTTTTAAAATGTTTTACGACTAATTAAACATAAAGCAAATATGTAATTATTAGTAAATGTAGCACTTTCAAATTAAATGTAAAACTAATGGAACCAACTTCCTTTTTAAAATGATGTCAATATCATTGTCAGAATATCTGCAAATAGAAATAATCATTTAAAATTGTGATTCCAGCTATTAAAAAATTAACACTTGGTGTTATATATATATAAGAATTGAAATATATTAATAACAGCTTAAATTAAATTGACCTAATGGTAATGATGAGATCTATAAGATAATTATTTAAAATATATTAAATCTTTGAACATTTTTTCAAATTCTAATCAAATTTAGGATACTTTCTGCAATTATTCAGCATATTGTCAACTAACTATCCATCCAACTAATGATTGGTAATTGGATATTTAGCTATTCTTAATTAAGGAGTAAAACAAAGACAACAGTATTTTTATTATTAACAGTTGTTTTTTTATTATTTTAAAAACAAGATGCAAATAATGAGTTTTCTAAATATAAATAATACCTTGGTCAAAGAACTGATAACAGATGCAACACAACGTGACAGGAATGTTTTATATTATTCCACGTATTCTGAATCATGTAACACTTTATAACATGCATAACAAAGATCTTTTTTTTATCTATACCAAATAATACAACTAATAATTAAGTAATGTAATGTAATCAAGAAATACAAATCACATTATTACAAAATAACAAACTATAATATTTTTTTTAAAAAAACTCATAATAGATAAAAAAGACAACAACTCCGATTATGCAGAAAAATTAACAAATCACAAGTTTTTTTTTTTATGTGTCAAAGCATCGGCTGGAAAGCGAGCCCCAGGACAACTGCTTGTAAGGCGGCTGTGCTAACCACTCGGCCACAAGTTTGACATCAATTTTGCATAAATTAAGAATTTTAATACAATATTTATAATTGCATATATATATTATGATATATCTTAATCTTATATTTCCAAAATTTAGTTTCAAAATAGTTATTTTTTTTAGGTATTTATAATAATTTGGAATAATTTTAGTTTTTATAAAAAAAAAAGCATAACATTAATTTATTATTAGAATATTAAAGCTGTTAAGAGATCATCTCTGGAATTAAGACACAGTAAAAAGTTGGCCACCATATTAGAGGTAAGATAATTATAGATAAAGATTTACTTTAGATCTTAAAATAAAATAAACAAATTATCTCTCTTTTTGCTTATACATATATGATCATTTATCTTTTTCACATGTCTTTGATTATATGTTTCAGTAATGTGTGATGAAATAGAAGTTTGAAAAATATTTAAATACATATTATATAAAGTTAGCCTTAAGTATTTCTAAAAAAATAATGTGTATAACATGCTAAATGGATTGTTTGAGAAAATGTATATATTTCTAATATACCTATAGTGTGAGAAGTTGGTGTAATTTTTGGGCTAATACATATTTATAATAGAATTGAGTTAAGGTGAAAAATGCACTGAGATAAAAATATAATTTGATTATATATATATATATAAACCAAAGATAAATACTATAGCACTCTAGTCTCCATATAATACCAAGAGACTGCATTTAAAGGCATACACTTCTGAATGCAGAAAGTGTTTACAGTTTACCATTTTCATTGATTACTATCTATTGACATCTAAAGGTGGTATTCTCATATGAAAATATAACATATATTTCCACATATTATAATATTTAAACTATCACATTTGTTAAAAATATTTATATTTATATATAAAATAAAAATTTATATAACATTATAATACTAGCCAAAAAAATTAAACTTTATTAAAATTCTTCCACAACCGTGATTTTATCTATTAACAAATAGACCTTTTCAAATAAAATTTAACTAATCATATCAGCTATAGATACCAAACAAAATAGCCTTACCATCATTCATTTCAAAATCCAATTTCCTTTAACATCAAAGGATGTCTATGAGATTGATGGTCTCAAATTCAAAATATTTTATCATCAAAGTTTCTTTTACACTTCTTTTCAATTCACTTTTTTCATAAAAATAACTTCTGCATTGTCAAATAATATTTTATAACTTGTATTCCATTCATGAATATACAAAGCGAGTTATTATATTTATTTTTAAGTCAACTTTTATGAATTTTAACTCCTTCATTAAGACTTAAATTACTCTGATCTATGTAAATTTTATAACAACTACAAGGAATCTTATAAACTACTTCAGAAATAGATTTGCAATCAATTAACTATTTTGAACCATTTAGTAATGAATTTAGATTCAGGTCTTTATTCCAAGCCACTTTTGTATCTTCCAATAAAAAACTATTTTAATAAATCAATTTACTAATTGATACCTTTTAGGGAAAAGAAATAAACTCTTTATTCACACTATAAATTAAATCTTTATTATTAACTGATTTATAGATATTTTTTATTAAATATAATATTCCTAATAAATTCATCATTATATTCTAACTCAATATAGTCAAAAGTAAATTGACTCCTCTGAATATAACTATTATTTTCAAAATTATTCAGTCTTCTATTCCTCATATTCAATAAAATCTTTTATGAGTAAAAGGTTGATAACTATCTGGCCTTATATTTTTTATAATTTTTTTATTTAGTGAAATAAGCAAAATAAAACATTTTAGATGTAAAAATTTTAACTTTATAAATTCAAATATACCCCCCCCCCCCTTAAATAGTAAATTTAATATTAGAATCAAACGCATTCAATTCATCAAAAATATCCTTCAATTTATTCTCCTGTATAACAAGCAAACAATCATCAACATACCTAACAAATAAAGTTATTAATATCACTATTTTCTAAAAAATTAATATAGACAGAGCACATTAAATGAGAAATAGCATAACCAATACACCAACCCTCTTTAATTTCACGAAACACTCATTACACACAAAATATATAGAATCTTCTAATAATAATAGAAAATCATGAATAATCTTAATCTTATCTGCAGAAAAATATTCAAATTTATTCAAAACATCAAGAAACACATGAATCAATCAGTTGATAGGATAAAAATGTTCAAGCATTGAAAGTGAGAGAGCTAAAATGCAATCCAGAAGCCTCAATCTCCTAATCCTGATGCTCTACCAATGCACCAAACCACCCAAGCCTTAAAATAATCAAATGGTTTATTGCTCCAGAATTCATAAGAAGTTTGACCAACAGAATTCACAGATCTTGGGTTCAAACCATGGAATTGACTTCCAGTCTGCCATTCCACCACTGCATCAAATAGGATTTAAATAGGAGTAATACAAGTAAATAAACTATTAAATTTTATTTAATATGTATGCATGTGAAGCAATAAAAAATCACATTTTTGCACTGGTTCCATTCTTTCACTTATTCTTCCTCTAAATACCGTAAAACAAATATTATAAATTGCCTTATGGGAAATATATGAACAACTATTATCAAATTAGTTTAATACCAACCCAAGATATAGTTTTATCATCTGTAATCTTTTTTCTGGATATAAACACACACACAAAAAAACTGTTCAAATAGCTAAAAATAAGCCTTTTGTAAAACTCCAAATAAACTTCTTTTAATAGATTCGATATTAAAGCCCATCTGATTTTTTTTTTAAAAAAAAAAAATTACTGAATGCCATCAACTTGTTCATGACAACTCATGAATGATTGCTTATCTGTTCTAGAAGTAAAATTTAAAAGTCTTTAGTATATGTGATTGGAACACATAAACCATGATTCTATAGTTAATAACTATCCATTCTGTGCATGTAGTAAGAGTGAACAACTTAATGAAGTCACTAAAAAAATTTACATTTGTTGAATGTTGAATTTATAATTGGAAAATGAAATAAATTTTTTGATAATTCTATATAGATAACTTGCCTGTATATGAGCAAATGCAGAATGAATCAAAATATTTTATTTCATAGGAATAAAAGGCAATAATTGATCACTTAAACTAACATTGAATCTTCATGATATGATATGCATAATTATTGTTATTTTGATGATTTTAATCTATTTTAAGTACAATATTTTTATTTTCATAGATTTTTATAACATGCTAATTTGAGATAACACTAGTATAAATAATAAGGCTTATGTTGTTTTGCACTCAGTGCACAAGGACAGCATTATCTTATGTTCAATCACAACACTTTTAATGTCAAGCGCTTTAACAGAAAAACAATTTACTACAGAACTAGTAATAAGATCACAATAGTGGCTGTTTAAATGAAAATTTTCCAGAATCACGAATTAAATGTGTGTTTCAATTGAATGGTCATCCAGATCTCCAGACCTGACTCTTTCGGATTATTTTTATTTGGTATAAATCAATTGTTTACATTAACAGGACAATAACATTATCAATGCTAAAGGATGACATAATAACAGAATTGGAAGCAGTAAAAATAAATTCTATTATCACTAGTTGGAATCTCTTTTGATTTTTAAATAATATTTGTGAATATTTAATTATCTAAGATATATGAATATAGATATGCAAGTAAAATTTTATGAAATACAGTCAAATGCTTTAGATAAGTCTAAATTTATAATAAGTGTGGAGATCATTATCTAAGAATAATATCAAATTGTGTAAATAATTATAGAAAGCATCTCATATAATTCTACCAGAAACAAAAGCATGCTAAAACAATATATTAGTTTTAATTAAAAATAACATTTTCTTTTAACCAAAATTTCCAACAATTTAAAAATCACAGAAATAGTAAGAAATCATTCTTTTTAAAAATAGGTGTAATAATACAAACTTTCAAACGTAAGGGAAAGTGATCCAAGTCTTAAGAAAAAAAAAAATAAATAAACAAAACAAGCATAAAACATTTATTTTCTTTAAGAATTTTTGTTGTCAAACTACCTAATTCAGATGAACAAACAGTATTTAAATGATCAATCATATAAAACATCTGAAATTTAATAACTTCCAAACATAAAAAGGACTTATGGTAAGAAGAGGCAAATGACAAATCTTGCTCTGATACATCATTAACTGGTCCATTATGAAGAAAACAAAATTAAAGAAATCATCAATATATTTTTTTATTATTTTAAACATCCAACATATAACCATTGCATTTTATAAATTTAATTTGATTTTTCAAAAGTTTATTTATTAAAAAATTAATCAATTTTCATTTCAGAGAAATATTTTAATAAATAATTTTTTCTATAATATTCAATTTTTAATTTCTTGAAATTAGATTTAATTTCAGTATTTAACTTTTTAAAATTTACTGAATTTCCATCCTAAGATTTTAATATTTACTGAGGCTATAACCTCGATAATATGCTTGTAAAAATGTGATAGTAGGGACCTCTACAGGTGTTTTAACCACAAATCTTTTATAGTAAATTATTAGTTTTCCACACTGAGTGTCTTCTGATGTCACTTGCAATTTAAAACAAAACATAGATTTTATAATTACATTTAAAAAATGCAGAATGAACATCATTGAAAGCAAAAATACTATCCTAACTCAAATTAAATAATATTTGTTTTAGTTTATTATAGCATAACTTGTTAATATATGAATGAATATTTACCTGTTGATTACAGTTTAATAATTTTAATAATCATAAAATGATACAAAATAAAAACTTTAAGTAAAATAAAGTATAATTTAGATGCTGACTTACAAGAATAGTTATATGTTTAGATGAAAAAAAGATTGATTAAAGTTGTAACTTTAGAATAAATTCAAATAATGTATGGCAGGCCTATGTTATTTATTAGATAAATTTATATTTAAGCACCACTTGTGGTTAACATAAATCAAATAACAATTCATCAAATTCAACAATAAAATCTAGAATGACACTCATCATTTCTTTTTATAAAAATAGTTTTAACCTATTATATGGAGAATTATAATTTAATAAATGAATTGTGTAAGCTTATTTATTCTATATCAGGAGAGAGATTGAATCTCATTTTTAACCATCTGTAATTAGAAATAAATAGAGAATTTTACTATAATAAATAACTGAAATATAGGCTTATTATGTACATGTATCAATATATGTAATATATATGGTATATGAGCACAGACTTTCACACCACCCACCACTCTATCTCATATCACTGATATACTTGAACACATATATGTATGTGAAGAGATGATAATCTGGACTAACTGATGATTGCTGGTTTAGCATGAAATATGTATATTGGTGATTATTTATCTTTTCAACATATGTGTTCAAGTGTATCAATGATATGAGATTGAGTGGTGGGTAGTGGGAAAGTCTGTGCTCATATACCCTATATATTATAATAAATAGTCTATTATATAGTGCAAAATATGTGTGTAATATAAATAAGATGACTAATCTCCGGACTTGAGTTTTTATGATTTTACATGCACTTATGCAATTATAATTTAGGCACACAATAGGTTATAGCCCTGATTTCAGCATGGTGAGCAGAGGTTGACTTACATAATGATAATCTCTAAGCATAAGTGGCCCACCTATGATTTTTTAAAGTAATGCTCACAGATAAGTGCACATAAATTTATAAAAGCACAAGACTGAAGATTAGTCAATTTATTTGCATTACATATATAATTTGTTCTATATAAACAGACTATTTACTAGTGTAAAATTCAAAGGTAGTTTTTGTAATGTGAATGTTGCAATTCTAATCAGAGCTTGTTATATATTTGAATGAACTTTCCATATTTTATTATTTATTATATTTTTGGTCATAATAGCAGGGATTGTGTGAAGTACAACATATTGGAATATAATCTTATGTAAATGTTACACAACCTCTCTCTAGTTTCAATTTCTATTATTATTACATCCAGACATATGTGTGTGTTTGTGCATAATCGTACACATACACCCCTCTAATTTGAGAAGTATAAAAAAATTTATATCAAGAGTTAGATAATAATAGTAGGTAATAGTCGACATGTTTTATTACTTATGATTTTATCAAATGACACTCGAACTTAGTTTTACCTCATCATTTATACTTCTGGCATCAAATATTTATTAATTATAACTGTTTTAAAAAAGTAAATAAATACTTTTCTGTGATTTTTTCGACATTATCTTTTTGATCACATGTAAACATAATTTTCCTTTTCTTCGGGAATAATTATTTTTGAATTATGTATATAATTTTTTAATTATTGTAAACAATTTATATTGAATATAATTAAAGTGGATTTCATTACAAGAGTCTCTACTGATTAGTTACGTTGTAGAATTTATTTACATGTATGGTAGAATAAATATTAAATGGAGCTAATATTTATTCTTTGGTCCTTTTTTATTTTAATTCTATAAAGAGTAGTATCTGCACTACAATATATTGATAGAAAGTTAGAATAAATAAACTGATTAGACTAAGAATAAGTTTGCCTTTATACAATATGCTTCATGCCTAAAAGAATTAATCTTTTTAAATATCTTACTGGTTATTTTAATAATTTTCAAAGCTTTGTTAAATGTTTTTGTGAACTAAGTTTAATGGTCAGCAAACTGTTTCTACATAAAGAAAGTAATGACTGGGAGATAGCTAAATTCCTTCTGTATCTCAATCAAAAGTGCTGTCACACTTTTTTTTCTTGAATGCTTGACATATGTTTGACTCTCATTTTCATTGACCATTATTATACATGATATTTATAAATAAATACAATTACCTTTCTAAATAGCCTGTTTACCATTTTAACCAGAAGACTAGTTTTCATCTGAAATTACAGCAAAATGACTTCCAAAATTTAAACATATAAATTTTGGAGAAAGCCATTTTGCTGTAATTTCTGATAAAACCAATCTTCTGATTGAAATATTAAAGTGGCTGTTTAGAGAAATAATGGTGTTTGTTTTTATTTTTATTTATATTTTCTTTAGTAAATATATATATATAAAAGACATATTTTGCGGGTTCATCAGTGTTAAAAAAATTATATATATATATATATATAATCAAAATAAATTATATATATATATATAATCAAAATTACTCCAAATTCACAACTCAACCAGACTAACCAAGAAAATAAACTCTAAAACACTAAGAATGGTTTCTTACAAGTAAACTTCTCAAGTGTAAAGAACTACCAAATAACATCATATTTAAACTAAATATTACACACAATTCCATTTATCTCCCCACCTTAATATTAAAAGAACTTTTAAATAAATTAATTGCTTCAGAATCATAAATTTTTAATAAAGATATTTTAATTCTTCTTTTTATTTTATTTCACTCAAAAAAGACAATGTTAGCTTCATCAAAATTAATAGTATAGCCTGTATCTTTTTCATGAATATATAAAACAGAACTAAGATATTTATTTCTAACCCTACTTTTATATACTTTTATTTTTTCATTTAAGCTCAAACTATTCTAACCTATATATGCCTTCTTACAAAAACAAGAGATAAAATACACCATTCCAGGAATAGTTTTTCTATCAAAAATTTCCTTTGTATTATTTAATAAATTATTCAAAGTAATACCTCTTTTCCAAGCAATTTTATTATTTCTAAACAAATTACTATTTTTACATACAATTTTATAAGAAGCCAATTTAAATGGCAAAGAAATAAAATCAATTTTTTTTATCCTTTACATCATTACAAATATTATTACTATTAAATAAATACTTATAACAAATTTATCAGAGTAGCTTACACTCAAATAATCTTTATAAAATTGACCTTTTTGAGACGAAGCTACACCATTAGAATTATTTAATCTCTTATTTCTATAACAATAATTTCTTAAAGCAGTTACTTTATGAGATAGAGATTGATAGCTATCAAGTTTAATTATAGATCTTAACTCTTTACTCTTAACATTATATATATATTGTAACAATCCGGAGAAAGAGACTTAACATAATCTGCACTACGGGGCGCCATCTAGGCATTTGAACCTAGAAAAATTTATAAAGTAGGCAGATACGTAAGTCAAAAAAAAAAAAATTTTTTTAAAAATATTTTGGTTCCGGTCGTTAGCCCATGTCACTAGCTCAGGGAGTAGCAGAGATTTAATAATATCATATCTTATCTAATTAGATTTCAACATTAAAAAATAAATAAAATAAGCCACTGCCTGTAATTAGCATACAAACATTTATTTATACACATATATATAAGATTTAAAATTATTTTAGTATTAGTTTTACATTTTAACATTTAACATTATTTTTAACTTTGATTTTTTGACTTTAATTTACATTTAATTACTATTATATTCTAATTTTACATTTTAATTAAGTTCGCACAGATAAATTTATGAAAGCTTGTTTATAATGTTGAATATAGATCGTTTACATAGATTTCACGGTCAAAAACATTTCAAAATAAACATAAACGATCAAAATACAAAATTATTGATTACTGACAATTGCAGAGGGAAATTTATACGTAACCCAATAGTATTCACCATAAGATACTTGCATTGTCACCAATAACTTAAAAGACATCCGAATAAATACATTTTAGATACTCACCGTAAGGTATCATTATTTATCGAATGTCTATATATTTTGATCAAATATGAAAACCCAAAACATACTTAACCGATAACCAATCCATGCAAGCGTCTATAAACAACTTAAATTTACTGCATTTTTATTTAGGGTCGAGTATGAATAGACCACATAAATTTGCTTTTGAAAATAAACATTCTATCCCTATTTAACCTTAGGCTAAAATTCGTAGTCAAACTGGCATCAATTCATCTGATATATCGATGTATTCAATGTAATAAAATACGGCAGCACAAAAGGTTAAGAGAAGAAATTGCCTCTTATGAGATAGGAATATTACATCTATCTGCAAAGAAGAGCAATAAAACAAAAAACTCCATAGAAAGGAACTGCGGTATCTGACTTATAATTCCTTCCATAGGCAAACGGAAGTGTGCGGCGTATGAAGCGATTCTGCCCATAGCGAATCAATATTACATCTACTAATCACACCAATATATCCAATCCATTGACCCAATTTAACCACGAAACAAATAACCTAAGATTACCCTCCCCTAATATAATTTTACAAATCTATACATCCATTCACGCCCGACTTAAGTTTAACATTGATATATTTTAATTCATCGGAAAACAGAAATCATAAATAAACTTAAAGAACAAAATTAAATAAATGGAAATGATTTTAAATAAATAAATAACAAATACATCAAATAACATTATTAATGAAGAATTTAGTTTGGTCAGATAGGATTCTATTGCATTATTTACTAAAAAGTTTTAAAATTTAGAGTTCTTATTGTTTCAAGTGAATATAAAGTTCTTACGATTTTTAAAACGTCCAACTTTATCCATTGCTTGCCATGAACGTAAATTCCCACGCCGTCCTAAAAAGGTTAATATTCTGAAGGCCGATTTATTTATCCATCCGGAGATTTTTGCTTTAACTAGTCCTCAATGTAGAAAACGATAGTTCATTTCTCCTTTCTTTAACAGCTGACAGAATTGACAGTGCGTCTGTCAATTCCATCACCTCCAACTCCATACTACTACATATAGTCACATCGTAATAATCAATAATCAATCACTAATAATTTTCAACCTTGTCCTTTTATATTCATTTGAAGGATTGCATTTACATTACGTCATCGATGCGATGATCCTTTTCGTTGAGGTCCGATTTCCCAATGGATTTATTTCATTTGCTAAAAGTTTCTATTGTTTTCCTATCTGACTGATGTTTTTACATTTAAATGCCCAAGGCTGGTTTACATTTGACTAATTAAATTTATCATTTCCATTTCTGATTAATTAACCTGTTTTCCAAATCAAAGATATATTTAAAGATAAATTTAAAGAAATAATTCTATCTCCAAATCTTTTTAAAATTTAGTTTTAAAATACTTTTTCTTTAATAAAGTTTTATTTTAATAATTTTTCATTATCTGTGCGATTTAATATATAAGAGTTTAAGATGATATTTAATTTCAATTTTTAATTCTTAAAGAAAATTTTTAAATGCGAACTTTTTAATTTACTTTCATGTTTAATAAATAAATAAAAAAAAACAATGTAACAAACGTCTGTGCTCGTTACAATATATATATATATTATAATTGAAATAATATTTTTAACAGTTTATAAACAATTACAAACAATCTTAAAATCTGCAGAAGTACTTTCGGTTACTTTCTAACCTGTCTCAACTGCCATTAAATTCAAAAACCAAAAGCAGAAGCAAAACGTCATCAATTCAAATTCCATGAATCTCGTATTTTAATGTTGGAAGCTTGTCGATTTATTAAATGCGTTTTATTCCTGTTTATAAAAATTGCCTCTTTAATTTTTCTTTTACTATGGTTTCTCTCTTCATGAAGAATTTTCACATTTTCAAAATTAAATTTAAATTTATATTTACATGTTTTTTCGTGATCAAAGAAAACTGAAGAAGATATTAAATCACCATTATTTTTATTTTTACACGCTTATATAATAATTCATGTTCCTTCAATCTTTTCTCAATACTGCACCTAGATTCACCTATATATGATAGCATACAATCACAAAAAATGCTTGACAGGTATGATATTCTTAGAATTATTGACTAATTTATTAATATTGTTTGGAATGTAGAATGAAACATTAAACACATTCTTATATAAATCCTTACTTGTGGATTTGAAATAAATGGAATAGATATCCATTTTTTATTATTAATCATCATTTCTTTTAAATTATCATAATTTTTTTTAAATTGACATAAAGTATTGTTTATTTGTTTCATTTTATAACCGACATCAATCAATTCCTTGGCAAATATCTCAATATTTTTTACCAAGGAATTGATTGATGTCGGTTATAAAATGGAACAAATAAACAATACTTTATGTCAATTTAAAAAAAATTATGATAATTTAAAAGAAATGATGATTAATAATAAAAAATGGATATCTATTCCATTTATTTCAAATCCACAAGTAAAATTTTTTAAGGATTTATATAAGAATGTGTTTAATGTTTCGTTCTACATTCCAAACAATACTAATAAATTAGTCAATAATTCTAAGAATATCATACCTGTCAAGCAAAAAAGTAATGTCATATATCAAATTTTTTGTGATTGTATACTATCATATATAGGTGAATCTAGGTGCAGTATTGAGAAAAGATTGAAGGAACATGAATTATTATATAAGCGTGTAAAAAATAAAAATAATGGTGATTTAATATCTTCTTCAGTTTTCTTTGATCACGAAAAAACATGTAAATATAAATTTAAATTTAATTTTGAAAATGTGAAAATTCTTCATGAAGAGAGAAACCATAGTAAAAGAAAAATTAAAGAGGTAATTTTTATAAACAGGAATAAAATGCATTTAATAAATTGACAAGCTTCTAACATTAAAATACGAGATTCGTGGAATTTGAATTGATGACGTTTGCTTCCGCTTTTGATTTTTGAATTTAATGGCAGTTGACGCAGGTTAGAAAGTAACCGAAAGTACTTCTGTGGATTTTAAGATTGTTTGTAATTGTTTATAAACCGTTAAAAATATTATTTCAATTATAATTACAATATTGTTTTTAATTAACGGGATATTTTATTTATTTTATATATAATTTGAGAAATTTTGGTTTTATGATCCATAATATTACTTAATGATATTAATAAATTTTAAATTCTTGCCTTATAAAAGTATCAGACTTACATATACAAACACACGCAGATATATATATATATATTACCATCATTTTCAATTATTATTGATTTATTGCTGAATGAAGGTCTGTTCAAGTCTAATTCAATTTTTCTGGATTATAGCTTCTCTTCTCCACTTCACAATTCTTTCTAAGACTTTTACAATTTTTTAGGATCAAATTTAAGGCTTTAACTGTCTATCTGTTATCATTTTTCTAGAAATATGTTTATCGTAGCTCATTTCAGACTTTTAATTTTTTAATGATGTCATTGATTATTCTCTCACCTTTTGTAGTTTTTTATTGCTCTTGATATACTTTGTTGACTGGTCTGAATCTTTGTATTGTTTCTTGTTAATTATTCAAATCTATATTCATAAGTAAAAACTAATAAAACATATCTATTAAAAATTTCTCTTTTAAATATATATATATTATAATAAATTATTTCAACCTAAAGCACTATCTACTTATAGTTCAAGGACTAATTTCATTCATTATGTCATAACTTTGTAATAATTTATTATTATCAATCTTTATTTTCTTCTAAAAAATTCATTGGACATTTAATATTTATCTTTTAGTATCTTCCTTTAGTTCTATTTTCTTAATTTCATCTGATAACTGTTTTAATATTTCCCAAAGCACTGAAGCATTATTTGCAAAAGTAACATCATACACAAAATATAGACAATTGAAATAATCTCCATGCATTTTTATTTTCTTAGCTTTCTACTTTAATCCACAATATACTTATTGTAAAGCTTTAATTCTTAGTATCACAGTTAATTTAGTCACTGCTGTTGAGTTTTCATAAATATTCATCAGAATTTGATAATATAGAATTAAATGCACTTTCATGAACTACAATTTCAAAGCAAAGAGCCAATCTCATATGTATTAGTCTTTTTTATAATTTCTCCTCTCAATACCTGGATGGAATCCACTGATCTGAAATCACTTTTAAATCCATGTTATTCTTTTGGTCAATTTGAATTCAAAATTTGATATAGACGAGCTGTAATTATATTGTAAAGATTTTGTTTATCGCTTTTCTTAATGTTACTACTACATGATTCAAATCATCTAATATATCTTTATCATTTAGGCATTTGAAATATAGTTTGCCAACAATTTTTCTATTTCATCCCATGTTTTTATAAGATATTAATAATAAATTCATCTTTTACTGATGATTTTTCATTCTTCATAGATTTAATTGTGTGTTTCATTTCTGTTAAAATGCTTGATGATTTAGAAAATGCAGTAATTGCAGTGCTCAATTTGTTTTCTTGTTAATTATATAATTTTTTATAGAATTCTTCCACATAATTTATGTCATTTTTCCTTCTTTTTAGAAATAGTTCCATTATTTCTTTTATTGCCGAAATAAAGTGTTTTCTTCAATATTAACACTAGTTGGACTGACAAGCTGAAGTGTTATAATTATGACCTCCCCTCAGGTCGAAAACAATGCTCAGCAAATTATTTATTTAATTTTCTAACAGAATGTAATCTTTTCTTGTATTAGCATATTAACACTATGCAGAAAATTAGATATTTAAAGATAAGAAGGAAAAATTATAAAGTTACAAAATATTATTTTATACTTTAAAAATTTTGATGCCAATTGATGGTTATATTTTCTTATATTATTTTAAACTCTTTTTTATATCATTTTACAAAGTTCCAGATATTTGATTCTTAAAGCAGGCAAAAACTCTTCATACAGTAGTGCCACTCAGTGCAAGCCAGAGTAATCAATGGATGCAAGAAAGTTTGAATGATTAGGTACTGGATAGGGATTTTATGCCCAAACCTTCTTGCATCCATTGATTACTCTGGCTTGCACTAAGTGGCACTACTGTATCGAGAGTTTTGCCTGTCTTAACAACTTGAGCAAGCATAAGAAATGGTGATCATGTGATGTTTAGTGGTTCAATATTTGATTCTTCAGAATGGATCTTTATTTTTCTCACACATTGTTTTATTTCAATTAAAATTTACTAGTGAATTGATTCTTTTCTGTAACAGCAGTCTTTGTTGCCATTTTTTGTAATGTTATTTTTTTATTGATCTCACTTAAGTTTGAACCTTCTTCAAAGTCTATATATATATATTTTAAGATGATTAGCAAGTTCTAATTTAAATTTACTGGAGTGTTTTTGAAGATTAGGAATATTAACTTTTAATAATGTCTTTTTTACAAATTTTTATTTTTCTTGGTTTGCACTACCTGTTTCTTAATCTCATTAATCGATGATCAATTCTTGTGATGAATCTATTAAGGACATTATAATCTTGAAATACATATTTTCCATTAGTAAAAATACAATTCAGTTCTGTAATTCATTTACTTGGATATTTCCATGCCCAATTTTATATAGCATTTCTCTCTTTCTAAAAATAATAATGCAATATTTTTTTTCCTATAAATTTTAGAAATTGTGCCCTTTTTACATTCCGTGACACACCTGTCCAATGATCTAAAAAAGTCATTCACAAAATTTTATTTCAACTTTAACTTTTTTAAATAAAAACTACTGAAGTATGGATTCTACAAATCATGCATAGAAAAGCTGCTTGATAATTAATAATTTCAAAATTGAAAGAAATTATCTTGAGTAAATCATTATCAAAAAGATGGAAATTACATACATTTATTAGGAATCAATAACCATAAATTTTTAGGGAATTGCTGTATATTTAGATAGATTGGATTCAATATTTTATGGTAAAATAAAAGTAATTAGTATTCTCATTTATTTAAACTATATTTGTTTAATTTTATTCTTACTTGAATAATTTTAAATTCTAAATCACATATACTAAATATTTAAGATATACAGTACTCAATTATGATTTTTTTCTGTGTTGACGTGTTATAACATATATTAAATTTGGGATATGTTATTATTGTATACTCAATAAAATAAAATTACTAATTTAAATAGAATGGAAATTGGTTTGGTAAATACTAGATAATAATGAAAAAGCTTTCAATGCAAATATCAATATTGCAATTATAAACATATCGTAATTATATAAACAGTATTTATTAAATTATTTATAATCAAAATTGCTAATTAAATATTTTTATTGTTTAAAAAAGTCATACTCTTAATTCAATATTCCTTCTTTATATGTAATTGATGATATTGTGATTGAATTATATATTGATCTCATATTTTCATAACTGCATGAATGGATGCAATTGATATGTGTGTATATGTTTACAAACTAATTGACTTGTTTATAGTTTAAATGATCCCTCAAATATAAATATTTCTTCTTTCTGTATCTATGTGAATCATTAAAATAATACTTTAACCGTTGCTATACATTTATGCAATCATACATATAATGTCACTTGAATTTTTACCTTAATTTAATTATTGTAAAACGAAATTAATTATAATTAATTACTGTTATCTTTAGTCTTAATTCAGAGAGACTTAATTTTATTTGTCATACATTTTCATCAAACCAAATATGGGTTTTTATTATCACTACGTATTTGGCAACTTAATGTGAAGCTATTTATATAAAAGAAAGTTACTGAGAGAACTTCAACATACTATTTTAGTGTACATATATATATATACTAAGACAATTAAGCCAATTACTTAAGGCTTTTATAAATATGTTTATAAATGTAGATAACAATCAATTCTTAAGCTATCAACCTCAAACTGTAGTCAAGGCAACCTCCATTAACAATAAAGCTATTGTCTGATATGTTTACATAGACAGTAAAGATTGCAACTTGACCAAAGCCTGAGATTAATAATGCAAAGAAGTTTAAACAAACTGATTAATCAGACAAATTTTAACCCGTTTTCAAAGTAGACTAATAAATAGTCAATTATAACTTCAAGATTCCTTGATCAAGTTGCAATTTTTGGTGTTTATGCAAACATGTCAAATCATAGATAAAAGTGGTACCACCGTTATTGTTAAAGGAGGTTATCTGACTACAGATTACAATTGCTGTGCTTAAGGATTGATTATATAATCAATAAAAGGTGTGAAGGTTGTCTTGACAGCAGTTAGAAATATTGGTTGCTATATTTACTGTGAATATTTAGATGATTACTGGTTGGAAACTAATTATATATATATATAGAGAGAGAGGAACAATCTTGTACCCAGAATTTTTATGTCCATGGTTTTAGTTATCCACATTTCAATAATAATAACATAATAATAAATTATAAACTAATTTAAAAAATAAAGAAATTTTAATTTTTAAGTTCATAGTGCATCTTGGAATCACATATGGTGACTGTAGAGAGGCTACTGTAAATGTATGTTTTTCAATATTGTATGCAGTTTCTGGTTTATTAACTAATTAATCAACTCATAAGTATAAATGTATGCTTAAATAAAATAGTTTTTTTACTGTAGTATTATTTTCCACATTATTGCCAAACATTTCTATATATGAAGTAAAACATTAAAGTATCTCTGATTCTAAAAAACAATAAAACATTGTAAGTTAGATCAAAACAAATGAAATTAAGTGCTGTGAGATCTGGCTAGATTATACTTGATCAAGTTTTTTAATAAGTTGTAATTAGTGTTTGCAAATTTGGAAGTTTTTTTAATAGGGATTGCATTCTTTATAAGTTATATTTCTCTGATAACACTGGTAGGAGATATTTTATTATCTTTATAGTATCACACTTAACTACAAATAAAATATCATCATAAAGCTTCCAACAATCATTAAATATTCTACATTTGTTTAAAAGCATTCTAACAATTATATGCATTTGGAGTATGTATAGAATATGATATGTAATAATTTAATTAATAGAGTTGTATTTAAAAGTGAATCAGAGATTTTATATATGGACAATGAGTCATAAGACATACTCATATTCAACATTACTTATTTTTAAATAGGAATACTTTTTTTCTAATTTTACCAGGATAGTAACATCTGTAATCTCTTTTTTTGGATATTTTTTTAGAAGTAATGATTTTTTTTATTGCTTCTAAAAACTTTTGCAGAGATGTTATTTAAAAAAAAGCAACAACATAATTTTGTCATTTTATAAATAATTATTGTTGTAGATTTTAAACTTCATTTTATAGAAACCTTTTTTTTGTTTATCTTTAGGTCATTTTATCATTAAAGAGGGTGGAAGGATTTATGGCAGAAGCAACAACATTTAAAATTCAACTTTTGATGCATGTAAGTAATATACATATATATTCACAGCTATCATAAAATTGAGATCTCTAAAATGTGTAAAAACTGACTTGATGTTAGATCTACATAGTTATAATGGTAAATTAACTTGGATTCAAAAGCTTAGCTTTTTTTAATTTCAGACTATTAATTTGAATAGTCTAAAAAGTAAAAAGTAACTTTTAGATGCATAAGGTACTTGTTTCAATTGTATGTCCTAGTTCTTAAAGACAAAACCAAAACCTAGTTTGGAATTGGAGATATTATAACTATACTATTTATCATCCTGTTGATTACTCAGGCTTATAGATGGTTTTAGAATAGGATGAAAAAAAAACTGATCTTGCAAAGATATGAGTAAGCATATGAGAAAGTCATGTGATATTATTGCAAAATATGTATTTATTACATTGTATATTAATTTTACTATTTATATCTGATAATGCACAGCTGGCTATATATATATTTGGAAAATATAATAGCATTTGTAAACTCACTACATATAGTTCCAGTAATTCACAGTTTAAAAAAAACAATTATGAAAAAAAATTTGCAAGTTTGAATTCATAAATTTCGTATATGCACTTGCCTGAGTGCGCACTGCAATAAATCTTTTTTAAGTTAACCTTTTTACCATTTTGTACACTCATCAGTCATATGGGTGGTTTTTTTTAAAAAAAATAATTATTTTACTATCTTCTTCATAATTTCATTATTTTATATTTTAATTGTTTTATTGGTAACATAATGTGAATATTTTTAGCATTTGGTCCCAAGACTTCCTTAGGGATACCCAAAGCTCTGTATAACAGCAACCTCTATATAGTATATATTATTCAAGGTTTCAGATATTTCTGGGAAGGCTTGGAATTAAATGCAATAAATATTGGAAGGGGAGTGGGGTACTGTAATTTTTTTTTTTTGGCTGTAATGTTTGCATTATAATCTGGTTGAAAAAATGTGTGACATAATCATATTTAAAAGTAAAACAAAAATATCTTGGAAATGTTTCGTTGATGAATGCAAAAGTAATCAGACAGAGTTAATTATATTTATATATTGTGATTATCGCTTTAATTCAGATACCATTCTAAATGTAAAGCTATTAATTGTACAAAGTATAGCAATAATATTATATGGAACTTTGGAAGAACGAATATTGTTAGAAATAAAAAAAAGATAAGTCATTGTAGAACTATGCAAAAAATGATTGGGGGGGGGGGGTAAAGAAGGTGTAAGAATATTTTATTTTGAAATTTATCATAGATAATAATGATAGATTAAAAAGTAATGATTAGAATAAACGGCATACTTATTAAGAGTATCATTTACATCAGCGTTTCCCAACCTTTTTTGGCTCACGTACCACTTGGTAGTATATCATGCTAAATTGTACCACTTCGTAAAAATAATTGTATTTTGTGAAATTTGTTATTGCGAGTGTGTTATTTTATTTGCATTATACATATTATAGGGTGACCATGTATTCACATCACATAATGAGACAAATTACATTGTAAGATGCTTAAACGTCATGCTGGATTATAAACTCACTGAAATTATAAACTCACTGTAACATATATGTATGTGTTTGTTCAAAGTATCATATTTATCTACTATTTTGTCATATTTCATTTACTAATAAATGGTTTTAATAAAAACACAAAATTATAAAAACCCAATTAATATATTTTTTTATCATAATCAAATGTTTTTATAAAATAAATTTAATGAGATCCTTGTGCTTGTTTGAAAGAACATAATTTTTTGAAATTTGGTTCAGAAGATGCAAGATATACCTGTAAGTCTACAGCTGCATTCAATCTGTTTCAATACTTTTTTTAAAAAAAAATATATGAAGAAAAAGCTCTTTCTACTAATTCCATACTAATAAATGGTAATAATAATTTAAGAGCTTTCTCAGAAAACTGTTCATATTCTTTCATGTTTAACCAAAATTAATTAGATTGTGTCGATAATTCTATTAAATTTTCTTTCTCTTTTATTGATAGTGATGTAGCTTTTTCTAAATTTTCTTCATAGAAGGGGTTTGAAATCCACTTATCATTTGTGTTTTTGGGTTTTGGAAAATATTCCATGAAAGACAATTTTAATCCTGTTAAATGTGCTATTATATTTTCTGTATATCTTGAGACAGACTAACCTTATTTTCAAACAAAAAAATATGTAGAGTTTCGAATTTTTACGGTTGATTGTTTTCAATACACTGTTTCCAAAAATCTAATTTCTTAATCATACTTTCAATTTTCTCATTAACATTAAAGATCGTTATCGAGTTATTCTGAAGTGTCAAATTTAAGTTCATTTATTTGCAAAAAATATCAGCGCACCTGAAGCCAATCAAAATCATACAATTTCGAAGAGAGATCAAAAGGATTGTCTTAAAAAAAAAACCTGTGCTTCTTGTCTAAGTTCGAATAAGCAGGTTTTATAGGGATCAATAAATTTTAATAAACAAAGACGATACAATCACAAACAATAACCTGTCACTTGTAAGTCATGCGTGAAGTGAATGAGAGTGCAGCACTATCACAACAGTGGCGGCGACATCTCAAGTTACTGGTGGCTAACGGCTAAATTTAAAAGTGCACTCCAAAAAAAAAAAAAAAACGATATCAATTGCTGGATTTTCGATCATCGACTGTACATATTAACAACTTTACAATATTATTCATTAAAATAATTTTTATGAATTATAGGAAAAAACGTTTCTATGATATTTTTATGATTTCATTTTTTATTTCCGCCATTATTATTTTTCGTGTACCACCAACCAGCAACTCGCGTACCACCAGTGGTACGCGTACCACAGGTTGGGAAACGCTGATTTACATAATAGTAGCAGTAGATAATTTACAACTTTTTTTTATTGTATCAATTTGCAGCTAAAAACAACAAAGACAAGAGACCAAAACTTGACTTTTTTGCAAGCTTTAGTATGTGAAATCAACAATAATCATTATGAATGTTTGAATTTAAGAGAGGACCTTCTTTCAGTACCCACAGCAGCTCGAGGTAAGTTAAAGAGTTTTAATATGTAAATTAATGCAAATTTACATTTATATGGCATGGCTTTATAACTATTATTATGTGATTCTGTATTTCCCACAGTCAGTCGTATAGTTTCTCAACTGACAATTCACAAAAGACATGGAACAAATTATCATATAATAGGGTTTCCATAAACCTAAACTGAAAATGATAACAAATGTATGCATATATAAAGACAGTTGCATTAAATATTTTTATGGATTAATTAAAATATTAAAGGAGTGAATAGAAAATTTCCATACAATAAATAGTGAAATATGTCTACAAATGATGTTGTTAGAAAAGCATCAATTAAAATTGATAGCCTCAGTGGAATCACTTGCTCTGTAACTAAAAATAATTTTGTCTCTCAGTTTACATAAAGACAAATGAAAGTTCTATCTTTTATCTCAAACCAAAGATCCTATATGAGATATAAACTCAGACATATATTTTTAATATAAATATAAGAACTTTGAAGCATCTTTCGAATATTTTAGAAATAACAAATTATCTCCCCGGAGATATATATATATTGCATTACTTGGAAAAATTTCATTTATTTCTTTATTTATATCTATTAGTGGTGATTGGGATCAATTAAATAAGTTTTATATTTTATTTTTACACAATTAAATTTATTTCTTTTTAAAACTATTATTATTCATTAATCTTATTAAGTATTATTGTGTTGCTAGCAAATTATACAATATAATGTGGGTCCTTTAAGCCCCCTATTAATCATATAAACACCATGTTATCATCACATGTAATTTCTCATATTTTGATGAACAGAGTTATAATGTCCATTTAGAATGCAATGAGTAAGATTGGAATGTAAAGATATATTTAATTTATAAAAATAATTATAAGTATTATATATTATAATCTTAAGTTTGTATAGAGAACTGTGTATGTGTATAATGTGGATATATTTAGTAAATTTTTTTAATATATATTTTATTTTCTTCCAATAAGTCAATTTATGTATTAGACATGGTAAATAATTTAATAAATTAAATCCTAGTTCTAGAGCTGTTCCTATAGGCTATTTCTTTAGATCAATCTAAATAAAAAGAAGTTTAATTAATTTTAAAATATCAGTTAAGTTAATTTTGTAATATTATATGTTTTAAATTTTTTTATTAATGTATAGTTCATTCTAGTTTTATAAAAATAAAGTAAATTACATTAAAAACAAACATCTTAAAATGGTTTGATAATGTTTTAATAGTATTTTATAATACAAATAACAAATTGCAGTTTATTTAAACATTTTAATTTGATATTTGAAATATTGCAAGTACGTGCATGCATGTAGTATTTATTTTGATTGAGAGAAAGGTTTAAAAAAAATTGATTACAATTAAAATTCATTATTTAAAAGATTTAATATTTAATAACATTTAAACTGTAATATTGTTGTTAAAAAATTTTTATTTCTTAAAATAGTATATTAAATTTTGAGACTTTCTTAAAAAAAAAGTTAAATACAATATGATGTAATGTTTAATTTATGATTAAATAATAAATGGTATTTTAAATGTAATATTAATTTGTTGTGTCTTGGAATCCAGACAGTTTGCTAAAAAAATTCTATTATTAGAATTTTTGCCTTGACAAGTAATTAAGTTCACATTAATTCTCAATTAATAATGCCCCAAATCTGTCTATCATTGATTTTGTTAAGATCATTTGACTTGTCTTATAAATACAGCTTACCATGTGTTGAAAATTATTTTTTTATTTACATATCTGTCTACCTATCTAATTAATTAATTAGCTAAATAACTGGCTTGTTAATTTATCACTTAATTTATTGTATCTTTAAAATAATGGAAGGCTAGAATTGTCTGCTGAGGGCTTCCTACAAATGGCCCACTCATCTCACTGCAATATATATTTACAAAATAGATACAATGAGGAAAATTAAAACTTGCTTTACTAAAGGAAGGACATGTCAAACAATAACATTGATTTGTTGATATTGGAAAAAGTATATATGTAAAAATTTACTTAAGAATTGCATCAACTATCAATTTTATTGCCAAAATCATGCTTGAATTTAAAACAAATATTTTTACTGATATTATTAACACAAGAATTTATGTTTAATTGTATGAATGATTTATTACATTTTAATCCTGCAATTATTTAGTTGCTTTATTATGATATTAGTCATAACTTTTTTCTTCATTATGGTAAGTTTTTGATTGTAACAAAAATTTGAATTACATGCTGACTTGAGGAATATTTGAATAAGCTAATAAAAATAGCTTTAAACTTTTTAAAATTATGAATATCTGAGATATTTCCCTTTTATTTAGAATAAACTATTTTGATAAGGATGTGCTTTTATAATTCTAAAAGTAAGGATTAACACATTTCAAAGAATTGTGTTTTGTTTGCCAAAAAGTAATGTGAAGAATTAACACTTATTTCTTATTTATTTCCAAAGTAAAACATATTTGCTTAAATGTACTTTATCACATGAGAATGTTTTATTTGCTGTTATATAAAAGAAATATGGTGCTCTAAATGCTGTTTTTGCATTGGATTACATCAGTGTTCAATTCATTACTTTGGATTTTAAGAAATTATTTATCTAATTGTGATCCTTAAACATTAGGAATATTTTAAATAAAATATTTTGGATTATAATGGAACTGTTATATGGACTAAAATATTTGAAAGTGTGTTTTAAAACAAGAGACTTAAGAACTTATAAACTGTCTAGGAGTGGTAAAAAAAAAATTTCATTTTTTTAGCTATAAAGTTATCCGTAAGTTTTTTTATGCTTATAATATTTTTGCTAGTAATGTTTTCATAGTTTATATATATCATGTATGGATATTAGAGTTCTCAAATTGTTATATGAACAAAGATAATATGATATTTGGTATAGCGTGGTTTAATGAATAGTGTGAATGAATGAAGATTCATTTGGAGATAATGTATTATTTTTGATAAATTATTGATTTATAATGCTTATGCCTAATTATTTTTATTGTTAATATGTGTTTATCAGTCTTTCATATTATGTTTATAGTGTTATTATTACATGCTACATAGTATGTGTTTCCAACAATTTTCATATGTTATTTTGAAATATGCTTTTGAAGTGCAGTTTGCTATAGATGACTTAAATATTATATTGAGCAATGATTATGATGGTTTATTCACATCATGTTTATTTAGGTTAGTGATATGATATTAATGCTAATTTTGCACTTTTAGATAAGTGTGGATGTTTGATTATCCCATCATTTTGATGATCCTATTTATTGGTGTTAGAGATAAGATGTTGGAGGCATATGTATTATGACCTCCATCTTTATTTGCTCTTTATATTAGAACAATAATATTTGAAATAGTAAGGTGTTAATATTCATAGCATGAATATTGGATGTGCAAAGTCTTGGTTGAAACATTCTTTGTTTAAACTTAATTTGTTATTTAGTATAGGCATAAAAAATTATACATCCTTCCAAATTTTATGTTGTTCTTTCATTGGCAATGTAGTTTGTTAAACATATGAATAATAGTTTCTTATATTAGTGACATACTTAGAATGATAAATTTTGAAATAAAAAGAAAACTTTATTTATTTATAAGTGGCAGATACTTTCTATTATGAATTTAAATTCATTATTAAAATATTATTGTGATTATTTCTATTGTGAATATATGACTTATAAAATGTTTATACTTATTATATTTAGAAAGTCTGTGCTCATATAACCTATATATTACATATATTGATACAGGTATATAATAAGCCTGTATTTCAGTTATTACATAGTAGAGATGTCTTCCCATCCCTTGCACATATATTAAATGGATTATGTCCTGTACATGAGGGGCCAGATTGACTTTAGGTCAACATGGGTGTGGCAAGAATCTCAGCCTCAGGGTGGCTTTTGAGCACTCCATCATCAGATTTTCAATTGGATGGATGGGTGAAGTGTTGGAGTGTGGAATGGATTGAAGCCTGTCCATTAAAGTATGAAGATTGGCTATCTTAATGTATATCTGAGCACTTATTACATATATGTGTAGAGATGATAATCTGGAACAACTGATGATTGCTGGTTTAGCATGAAATACATATATTGGTGATTATTTATCTTTTCAACATATATGTGTTCAAGTGTATCAGTGATATGAGATAGAGTGGTGGATCATGTGAAAGTCTGTGCTCATATACCTATATATTACATATGTTTAATATTATAAATAAAGTGTTTATTTTTAATTTCTGACTTTGTCTTAGTTATCATTATTTGCATAATCAGAAATCTAAATCACACAAGTATAATAACATTTGAGTGATAAGAGTACATAGAGCATAAAAGTCACTTCATTTAAGATCATGTTTAGTATTGAAATTACCTTACTGTTTTAAGATTATTTTGATTTTAATTATGATAAAGTCCTCATGTGAACTTGAGTACAAACAAAATCCCTTTCTTACTCATTGCACCACTAATGTTATCACATAAATGAAAGAGTCATTATTATATTATGACTGGATTTATTTATTTATGGTTCATGTTTAAAATAATTGCATAAGAATAAATAATGTTTTATAGTAAATGATGTTATACTGATGATGTGATTCGAATCTAAGATAGAAATTATATTTTATTTATTATAAGATAATGTGATGGTAGTGTTAGTATTAAGTAGTATACAAAGTAAATTTCATGGATGTATGATTATTACATTACAATTAGAAGATTATATTTTATATAAGAATATAATAATAGTAATTTTGAAGCTTTTAATTGTTGAATTCAAATAGCAGTAGAAGTGGAAGCAGTTGCTGAAATAGGTAGCTTTGGAAATGAAGGTTATAATATATATATATATAATTATTTGCTCATTATTTTTGATTATTTTTATTTAATTTAAAGAAGTTTAACAAATATGTCAATATCAAAAAAAATGCGGCAGCATTCATAATAATATTTAAGTGTAGGGTTTATTTCTACCCACAAAGTGATAACAATGCCTCTATTTTTCATTCGTGGAAAAATATTTACTGAAGATGCTTATGTAGTCATCAAAGATGAGAAAGCATATTGAAAGAATGCAATCTAAAAAAAATAAGATAATTTAGAATATTTTAAAAATTTAGAGGGAACTTTTCTTTTATGTTCAAGACAGTACTTCAATCTTTTTTTCCCGGCTCTATCCACTTCTAAAAATGTTGAAGGTGATTTGGAAACACCTTAGAATATGCCACTTTTAATTAACAAACAAAAAGAACAGGACATTCTCATACAGGTAATGACAAATTAATTTTACATGTAGTAAGAGAGCTAATAAGTTCTGTAATGAAGATGGCCCCGAATCTAATATTGAAAATATTTGTTGAGTAATATTACAGAGCAAATGTTTCATTGATGAAATGCTGAGAATATTAAAACATCTTCAAGATTCAATCTACAAACAAATAAATTGACCATTCAATTAGACCAAACAATTTTTATAAGAATAAGCATATTAATGATTGATACTTGTTAAAATAACCTCCCTATCAAAAAAAAAAAAAGATATAACAGAATAGTTTCTTATTGTAGAGACTTACACAACAGGTGAAATTACTTTTGATTGTTTGGAAATTTTTTATATAACTATAAAATACCTTATTTCATTGCAATTATAATAACTTGTCATGGAATACCTGCAACGATTGGCAGATAGCTTGTTTAAAGAAAAAGATCCGAATGTTTGACTAGTGCATTGTGCTTTGTACAGATATTATTTAATTATTAAAAAAATAGTAAAAATTTCATGATGTCTTACATACAACCATCACATGATCATCATTTCTTATACTTGCTTATAACTGTTATTAGAACAGGCAAAACTCTCCATACATTATTGCTACTCATTGCAAGTTAGAGTAATCAATGGATGCCAGAAGGCTTGTGCATAAAATCTCCATCTATTGCCTACTCATGCACAAGCCTTCTGGTATCCATTGATTACTCTAGCTTGCACTGAATGGCAATACTGTATGGAGAGTTTTGCTTGTTTTAAGGTTCTACCTGTGTGTGTAAAAACTATAAATATTATAAAATCAAAATCTTTAAATGATCATTTTTTTGCCCAAATATAATAATATAACATTGTTTTATATAAATATGCATTGATTATCCCAAAATATTTGTTTGCAAAGATTATTTGAAATTTTTGACAGTTACAGAATTTCTCCTTTAAATGGAGGAACTTATAGATATGAAATTATCAGGTTTATAAAGCTCTATATGTTACTGATAAGATATGTTTTTACAATTTAACAGTATTCAAAATAAATTAGAAGGAAATGATATTAATTTGATTCAAACTGGCCAATCACTCTTGGATTTCATTCTAAAATTGATCTTTTTATATCTACATTTTATCAGTCAGATTTTCGTTATTTTGAAAATTTACGACAATTGTCTATTCTCAAAAAATATAAAAATGCTATTCATTGAATTATTTATATATTCATTATTTGAAAAACGGGAAAGACGAGATGAACGTGTGTGATTTAAAGATTTTGAGCCATTTAAACTTGAATAACTGAAGTAAATATTTTGTTATAAGAATAATTAATTGAAATTAGAAAAAAGCTCAAATTACAAATTTTGTTCAAACCAAATGGATATGCAAAATTATGAAATGAAGTAAATTAATATCAAAAATGGTCATAATTAAAACCCATATTTGAACCCTTAATTATAACACATATTTGAACTCTTGTATTAACTTTTCCAAGTTTTTATTTTGTGAAGGCTAGTTTTGATCACAAGAATAATTTATTAACAAAATAGTAGTTTAAATATATTGGAATGTGAAGATTTATGAATAATATTAAATAATTTTAAACCAAACAATTCAAACTCTATATCTAAACATAAAGTCAAAACATGTCATTAATAATATATTTTATTTTTCTATATTTTTTTTGCACTACTGTTCATAAATATTTATTTTTACATTTCTGCTTCTATTTATTACTGGTTTCATTCTTGTAATTAATATTATTCTGTACAATAATATTATTGAAATATTTTGCATATTTCAATCAGTCAAACAAAATTTTATTAGAGGTAATATAATACACTCACTGACTAAAACAAATTAAATTCTTAACATTTTTAATTATATGTATTTTAGATGCTACATAGACGGATAATGCAACCCTGAGAATCCTGTTTATTTCTGTTGAAGATATTCATTAATAAGATCAAAAATTTTGTGTTGAAGACTGGAAAAAAGTTAAAAACTTTACTTGTCCTTTGATTGTCCTATTTGAACAAAATCTAAATTTAACACTTAATATAGTATACATTTATCATTTTAGATTTATAATAATAAATTAAGTTTGAAAGAGAGAATCAAAAATTTTTTTTCTTGAGTTGATGCTTAGAAAATTAAAAATTGAAAATGATCTATGACTAGTCATAGCTAGTAGTACTCACCAAAGCTATCAAAAATGAGTAATCAATAAAAAGTACTAACACATATTTTACATCTCACAAGTCAATGTTCATTTTCTGTGTTAAATCTTGCAAGAATATTACAGTGTTAAAATTCATATTCTCTGAATGTCAAAATGTAATCTAATTCTGTTACATGTAGCTTCATTTGAATGCTTTCATGACCATTTATTTCCATTTAACATTTTTTTCAAAGAAAGTATTTGTGTTTAATAAATGATTAGTGATAATCATTGATGTGCTGCAGTGGTTCATTTCAAAGTTATGAGCAGAATAAGTTTGACACATGCAAATGAAAATGTAACAATTTACTGCTTATAAATATCGAACAAATATATATATGGCGGATAGTGATTTGGGTCAATTCAGAATTTAGTTTTTTTTTTAGCCAACCATGCTAGAATATAGATTTATTAAAATAATTAGACATTAAGTAAAATTCTTGGAGATTTACTTGTTCTATATCTTATAAGTTCTCCATCAATAACTGCTTGCCACTATGACTTATAATTGAATATTATTATTTTCATGATACCTAAATTGTTCTTTGCAATAGAAGTTGTTTTGCTCTTACTTTAACTTTTATCCTCCTTCAAACTAAAACTAAACACTTATTGATTGATATTATTATAAATTTATTTTATAAATTAATTAATTAAAAAATGTAATAAAAATTATATTACTAGAGTAAATTAAATAAATTCTCATGAATATATATGATATACGCACACACATAAAAACAAAAGCAAAATCTTTTAATAATTTCAATCATCTATTTAATTATTTGTTTGCCTTATACATCTGTATATATGATAATCTGTATTTTATTTTACATTTATATAATACTGAAGATATATTTTTCACTATCAGTGATGTTTCTGTTTTAATATATATATATATATGATTGTATAATAAAATTTTACTCACTTGTGAAAGTTTAAGTACTGTGTTTTAAAACTTAATTAAATGGAATACCTTTTTAAATTAAAAATTAAATTTTATAATTACTTTTTCCGATTTCTGATTACAATATAAAATATTTTCATTAATTAACATTATATATATATAATTAATTTGGCATTTGCAATTAGATACAAATTAGAGTAGCTTGTACACACATACACATAATAAATTAAGATCGCTAGGCTTATGTTTCCACCCAACTCTTGAAACGTTAAAATAAAACATAATCACATAAAGATCATAGTTTTAAAGTTTTCCCATTTTCATCATTAGTTCTCATATCAACATATCTCATCCTTTAAAAAATAATAGTAAAAAGATTTATATGTTTATGTATATATAAATATTAAATAATATTGTATAGCATTAAATATATATATATGAAAATAATGTAGAGAGGGTCAAGATCCATATAACCATAAAATAATTAAACAAATTCACCACATTATGTTTAGTAATTTTAAATATTTAATTCTCTTTTCTTTAATTAATGTAATTCTTATAAACTTGCTATAATCGAATATTACAAAAAGATAAACGTTGAAATTTTAGATTTCTTATAATGCAGTAAGCATTGCTTTCAGCAAAACACTACCAGAATCATTGAAAATTATGCCAGTAAATTAAAAAATAAAGCAGGCTATCTATTCTCATACTTTTCAATATAAATACTAGTGTTTGATGTACATATGATATAATTAATTCTGAAATCATATCTAATTACAGAGAGAATGTCTTATTTTTAACAATCCCTGCATTGATAATTAAATATAGGTCAATTAATAATAACTATTAAATAATAACTTCACATAGCATTATGTGTGTATGAAAATAGAAGGGAGTTGGCCAACCTCCACCTGGTCTAAATAATTAAACAAATCCACCACACAATGGATAGTAATTATTAAAAAATGGAGTAAATATTGTTTATTCTTATACTTTTCAATGCAAATAAAACTAAGTCTGCCAAATAAATTGAAATTTCTGAATGGAATTAATATTGATGCTATATATAAATATAGCACAATCAATTATGAAATCATATCAAATTAAGAACAGAAATTGATTGTGCCAAATTAGTATCTGATATTAATATTAATCCCATTCCCAAATTTCAATGTTTGACAACAGCTTCATTTACATCAGAAAGTGTAAGAATAGATGATACACTTTATTCTTTAGTTTACTAAATATAATGTGGTAGATTTGTTTAATTATTTCACAACTAGGTGAAACTTAGTCATATCCATTCTACTCTGTTTGATTTAGCACAGTTGGTAGAGCATTCTGACTTGGGATCAGGAAGTCCCATGATCGATTCTAGGACTCATAGTTCTGGTTCTTGAACTTCTTGTGAACTCCTGAGCAATGAAACCATATATGTTTTTTCTCTTTACAGTTTGGTGTAGTTGGTAGAATGTCTGACTTGGGATCGAAAGGTCAGAAGTTCAATTCTGGTATGATAAATCTAGTGCATGAGCTTCTATGAACTCCTGAATAAAAATGTCTTATGGCCTTTTCATATCGATTCTATTTTCATTTATGTGTATATATAAATTACACTATCACAGTTCTTGGGCTTAAATGTACCAATAGAATATTGTAAACTGTTGTGGTGTTGCTTTGGCAACAGATTTTTGTTATTCTATTAATTTGTACAAGCATAATGGCTGTGGTGATGGACTTTATATATATTAACCAGTTAGCTGTTTAAACATGTAGTTTAATATATTTACATACACCACTATTTACTATATTGTGTAAAAAATTTAATATTCATATATCAATTTAATCAGGTAAAAATATTTTACATCTCTCTCTCTATATATATATAATTCTGTTATTAGTTTAAAACCTAGCACAGCTGATTAGAAATAAAACTTCTCAAAATGGTCCTATATACTTCTGTCTTATTTAAGTTTTTCACCAGGCAATTCTCATTGACATAAATATTTAATATTAATAGGCATCACTGTTTATCTATTTCTAGTTTAGCTTTATGCTTTTAAGTTTACATTTAGTTAAATGTGATAATAAAGTCAGTTATTGCTTTTGGCATAAAATGACTGTATAATTGAAGGATTTAATAAATTAGAATGCTGCATGATTTGTCCATGTTTTATAATCTGGATGGCTTGTATTTAGTGATAGATATATATAACATGATCATTTGATTATTATAATTGGTAGACAAATTGGCTAAAGTATTTAATGTTAATCATCATCATCATCATTATCAACCATTAACAATCCACTGCAGGATGAAGGTCTCTCCAAGTTTAATCCATCTTCTCCGATCTTTAGCTTCTCTTCTCCACATCACCCCTGCACACTTTCTTATTTCATCCATCCATCTCACATGTGGTCTCTTTCTGGGTCTTTTACAATCTCTTGGAATCCAGTTTAAAATTTCAATTGTCCATCTATTATCATCTCTTCTAACAATATGACCAGCCCAACTCCGCTTCAATCTTTTAATTTTTTCAATGAGGTCAGTAACACCTGTTTGTTCTCTTACCCATACATTGCGTTTACGATCTCTTCTTGTTACTCCCAACATAAATCTCTCCATACTTCTTTGAGTGGTCTGAAGTCTCTGAATTGCTCTTCTATTAAATGTCCAAGTCTCAGATCCATAAGTAAGAACTGGTAAAACACATTTGTTAAAAACCTTCCTTTTCAAACACATAGGCATATTTCCTTTTAGTATCAAGTTATTTCTACCAAAAGCACTCCAACCAAGTTTAATTCTATGATTAATTTCCTCCATTATGTTTCCATCTGTAGTAATAATCTGACCAAGGTATTTGTAACTGTTAACTTCTTCTAATTCATCATAATCAATCTTTATTTCCATATTTTGAGCAAATCGATTAAACATTACTTTAGTCTTTTTAACATTTATCTTTAGTCCTACTTTCCTACTTTCACCTGATAATTCCTGCAACATTTCCTGCAGATCTGAAGCATTATTTGCAAAAATAACTGCATCATCTGCGAAATCTAAATGACTTAAATAATCACCATTTACTTTCACTCCTTTAGTTTCCCATTTTAATCCACAAAATACTTCATGCAGCACTGCTGTAAAAAGTTTTGGAGATATGGAGTCACCTTGTCTTACACCTTTCTCAGTGTTGACTTTCCCAGTGTCATTATGTAATCTGATTGTTGCTGTTGCATTTTTATAAATATTCTTTAAAATATGACAATATCCTGGATCTATATCTTGATGATCTAATGCTTTAATCACTGAAGAAATGTTTATAGAATCAAATGTCTTTTTATAATCTACAAATCCTAAGCATAATGGCAACTCATATTCATTTTGTCCTTTCTATAACTTCTCTCAATACCTGGATATGATCTACTGTACTAAAACCACTTTTAAATCCAGCTTGTTCTCTTGGTTGGTGGAAATCCAATGTTCTCTGTAGATGAGTAGTAATTATCTTGGTAAAATTTTTATATAAAACTGATAAAAGGCTGATAGGTCTGTAATTTCTAATATCTTCTTTATCACCTTTTTTAAATATTAATATTATTACTGCATTCTTCCAATCATCCAGTACATCTTTATCATTTAGACATTTGGTATATAACTTTGCTAAAAAAATTTCTATTTCTTCACCTGCTTCTTTTAATATATCAATTATAATTCCATCATTACCTGGAGCCTTTCCTTTCTTCATACATCTAATTGCATGTCTCACTTCTTCATTTAAAATTCTGGGTAATTTGGAAGATGTAATAGATATAGGAAGTACTTGTTCTTTATTACTATATAATTCTTGATAAAAATCTTCTACCAATTTCATGATGCCATCTCTCCTTTTAGTAATAATTCAATCTTTTTTTCTTATTGCAGATATAAATTTCCTACCAATACCAAAATGTTGTTTTACATTTTTAAGACTTTTATTTTCTTCTACAACTTTCCTTGCTAGTTCACAGTTATACTTTCTTATATCATTTTCAACTCTTTTCCACACCATTTTACAAAATTCGAGATATTCAATTTTTTTTAATGCATCATTTTTGTATATCTTCATATTCCTTCTTTTCTTCATAAATTCTCTAGTCTCAGTAGAAATTTTATTGGTCAATTGCTGTTTCTTTCTACCAGCTATCTTTGTTGCAGTTTTCAAAAGTGTATCAGTTATTTTCATATTAATTTCATTCAAATCTGAATCATGTTCAAAATCTACTAATACTTGAAACCGATTTGTAAGCTCTAATTTAAATTCATTAGAATGTTTCTGAAGATTAGGAATATCAACTGTAAATATTGTTTTTCTTAATAATTTTTGTCTCTCTAGTTTTACATTAACACGTATCTTACACCTTACTAATCGATGATCACTTCCTGTGTTAAATTTATTAAGAACATTACAATCTTGAAATATGTATTTTCTGTTAGTGAAAATATAATCCAATTCTGCTGTACCTTCATTTGGATGCTTCCATGTCCATTTCCTTTTAACATTTTTCTCAAAAAAAGAATTCACAATATAAAGTTTTTCTTTTTCTGCAAACTCCACAAGTCTATGTCCTCTCTCATTTCTATTACCATAACCAAAATTACCCACAGCACTTTCATCTTTCATTTTTTTACCAATTCTAGCATTAAAGTCTCCCATAACAATTTTAAAATGGTGTTTACTCTGATCAAAAGCCTTTTGTACATCCATATAAAAATCTTCTACTACTTCATCACTATGAGAACTTGTCGGGGTATAAACCTGAATTATCTGCATTTGGTATCTGCTATTAAGTCATATAACTAATCTTGCTACTTTGTCCGATACACCATCAATCTCCACAATATTGTTCTTCCACTTTTTATTTATAATGAATCCTACTCCACTTGTATTTTCAATATTTGTGCCTTTATAATAGAGTACATGCCCACTTGTTAAATCAATTGTCTCTTCACCTTTTCTTCTAACTAGAGTCCAATAATGTCCCATTTAATATAAGAGAATTCTTCTTCTAATTCTTGCAATCTTCCTTCACTTGAAAGTGATCTGCAGTTGTAAGTACCTAAATAAAAAGTCGTCATCAAATGGCAGCCTGAGTCCACAATCAGGGGATTCTTAGCACCCTCCGCCTTCGGCCACCAACCGCTGCCTTGGTTGGTGACTTTACAGCCTCCTGGGAATAAGGGCCATGCTTTATTTTTGTCTGTCATAATTGTATATATGTATTGGAAAAATATTTATCATTTACACAAACATTCATTCTGCCTTATCAGGCACTGAGAAGAAAGACCATGGTATTTCTTGATCTTAAACTCAGAGGTAAAAAGCCAATAAACTCACCACACTGGCTAATGCGTGTTGGTGAGCAGCCCATCCATGTTCGTATACTATATGAATAATCACATAGTAATAACAGCTGCAACGACAAGAACGTATGGAGTGGACATTAGGAATTTGCCCTGCTCAGTTCCTTTAAGGCCTCCAAGAGGAATCAAAGGGTCTCCTTTCAGTTAATAGCAAAACTCCTTTCTGCAGCCTTTAATGTTAATACATATTGTTATTTAAGTAATTTTCAGATTAACTTTATGCATTTACGATATTTAGAAATTATTAATTTAGTTAAAAGTGTTAATAAAATTTAAGCTATTTAGATCTGTTTTTCACATTATTTGATAATAATTGAGGGATTTAACAAGTTAAACTACTATGTGATTTATAGTCTAAGATTGCTTTTAATATATAATGTAATTACTGTATCTTAATGAATATTGGAAATGTTCTGAGAGAGCTGATGAAAGAAGTCTGCTCAAGATGATTGATTTTTAACAGTATATAGTAATTATATGATTGATGTAACTGATTGGATATAATATTTAATGTTATATGAATGCTGTGTGTGTGTTCACATATACGTAACATTTACTATTTCTATGTAGTATTGCATTGACCATAGATTGTTAAAATATTCTAGGATAAGTATGAGTGTTATGGTAATGTAATTTTATGTATAATATCAAAACTCCACTCTTTTACACTTTATAGCACAATATATATTTATTTAATTGATCCTCACTATAGTGAGAATGAGATCTGATGAAGACTGCTGTGAACAGTTGAAACTGTAATCAATTAAATAAATAAATATTTTGCTATAAAGTGTAAAAGAGTGGAGTTTTGATATTAGGGGAATGAAAAATGGAGGAAGAAAGAATGAGATCTGATGAAGACTGCTGTGAACAGTTGAAACTGTAATCAATTAAATAAATATATATTTTACTATAAAGTGTAAAAGAGTGGAGTTTTGATATTAGGGGATTAAAAAATGGAGGAAGAAAGATAGTGAGAATGAGATCTGATGAAGACTGCTGGGAACAGTTGAAATTGTAATCAATTAAATAAATATATATTTTCCTATAAAGTGTAAAAGAGTGGAGTTTTGATATTGTACATTATATAAAGTAAGCAAAAATAAAGAAGAATAAGAGGAGGAAGAGTCTTGAGCATTATATTGTAATGTAATTTTCATATACTAATCAATTAGTTATTTGTGGTTTACAATAATATAAACTGTTGTAGGGCAAACATTTTTTCCAATAGTTGCCTTCTATCCTAATATAACACTAGTGAAAAAAAAATATTCATTACATCTGGCAACATGTTAGATATTTTCCATTTTTATTTTATCTATTAGCTAAAAATAGCTAGCTGGAATATCTTTTTACCAATCTATATTGGAAGATTAAATGGGTTACTTATGAGACAGCTAATTCCAAAATATTATAATCTTATTTGAAACTTGGGAAAAATTTCAAGATTTATCTATCCTAGATTTGAGCCAAAGCTTGGATATGGCAGGTGAATTGGCTAGCATTATATAAGAAATACGAGTTTGATTATCTAATAATTTAATAATATAATATTACCGTTTAAAAATATCTTTTTAAAAAGCATTTTTATTTTTGATTTAAAATATTCATTTTATAATTTTTTTTTAAAAATAAATTATTCAGTTTTGTAACACTTTTTTTTTTTTTTTCAGTTTCAGAATCAGATATTTTTGAAGAACTGAAACACTTGCAGGAAGATATGGAAGTATGAAGTTTTAAATCTTATAATATGATTTTTAAAAAAATCTAGAGGATTTACAAACATTTTATTAATTGAAGCAATAATACAAATTTGCAACATATAGAATTAAAAAAACATGAATATGTGTTTGACAAATCCTACAGATGTAGTTACTTAATTTATATGCCAAGTTAGATTACCAAATCATGTAGCAGTAAAAACTAGCATATATTCAAATCTTGAATATTCTAAAGTATAACTTATATACCAATTTATTATTATTAAATTTACAAACTACAGTGATAATAATAACCCACAATAACAATCAATTTACATAAAAAATATTTTTTGAAAATCTAATCTTAGTCAAATTCCATCTGTCTCACCATAAGTCTCAATCCTGGGCTGCTGAATTTCTATAATGGAAAGAGATAATTGGCAAATATTTGGTCTGCAATTTTAATTATTGTAGGTTCAATGTCTAGTTATCTTATAGTTTCTATTACCAGTTTTTTTTCTATGGAAATAATAATTGTTTCATAGATGTGCTACAATTCTAGGAGTTGACTAATTTACACAATACAATTAATTAAATAAACACACACACATACATATTACAAATTCTGTTTTCTGATTCCATCTGTATAATCATGAAATCACAATCTATCATTGACAAATTGAAGATCTTGGATCAAGAGAATGAAGAATGAAATCAAAATTAATAAAACAATATCTAATTAATAATAAATAGTAACAATGTATACATGAATTGTCCATTTATAAATGATTTAATAAACAAACAAAAATATTATGTAAATATTTAATTAAGAGTGGTGGTGCTTTTAAAATAATTAATTCTTCACAGATCTTTGTTTTTTTTTTTCAAGTTTAAAATAATTGTGATAACTTTGATTAGATTCTCTGAAGTTTTTGTAGATGTTGTTTTTTGTAGAAACTTTTGAAGGTTGAAGTTTAGAATTATTTTGTAGAAACTTGATAATTTTTTAAGTTCATGATAAATAATAAATCCATGTAGTTTTATTCATGTGTGAGATGATAATTCTTTGATGAATGATAGGTAGAAATAATGGAATATAGCAAAGGAATCAAAAGAGACTTTCCTGATGAATATCATTTTAAAGGGTTGGTTAATACCAATAGTGGCAGGCATTATTTCAAACAGGATTTTCCTGCAAGAGCTTGTAGCTAGGAACTGGATACTTTTCTTCAGATTTATTACAACGAATTCAAAGTACCATCTCCAAATGACTGATTTAAAATTCAATACAACTAGATATTTTTATTTATAAAATATACAAGCACATACATAGAATTTTATGTCTTCTATTTTTTTAAGAATTTAATGAACACTGAAATATCTAATTTAACAATTCATTCAACACTGCAATTATCTTCACAGTTTAAACTGAACTTAGTTTTACATAAATAGAAATATTTAAATAAAATTAATTAAGCTTATAGTTGGTTTTCAATTAAATCTAGAATTCTGACTCCTACAAAGATATTATAATATTTCATTTTAATATCATGTTATTTATATACATATACAAAAATATTTTGTGTATTATTATAAAGAAAAATGAATCTGCTAATTTAGTAGCACCCCCCCCTTATTACCCTCTTGGCTACTACAGCTTAAGTAACTATCACAATATATGTATTGTAACGGTCTTTAATAGCTGTAAGGAGAGCCTACAATTGGAAATCGATATTCCTTAAAATTACCTAACACATTCAGCGTTAAATATAATGATAATAAATAGATGAAACATGTAGAATGCTTATCTTATATTCAGGTTAGCCAATATAATAGTATACAAATATAAAAAAAAACAAATCCTTTAGATTATTAGAATATAGTTTAAGTATTTTATAGAATCCAAAGGCAATAAATATTTAAGCCTTTCTACATTATTAAAATTATTTACTCTGCAAGTATCTTAATAATTTATAATATTATTTAACTTCTCATGAATTTCTTTAAGAATTTACTATTAGTTACAATATATTAAGATATGAATAAACTATAAATAAATGAGCATATGTTGTCAAGTATTGGTGGTCGAGAGGTCAGCGACAGCCACTTTACAAGCAGTTGTTCCGGGTTAGCGGGTTCGCTTCCCGGCTGATGCTATGACACATGAAAAAAAAAAAACCTATTATGAATGATTGCAGAAACCAATTTAATTCAATAAAAATGAAATTTATTAATAATAATAAAAAATAAGCACACTAATAATAAAATATAAATATTAAATAAGTAAATACAAGTATTCCTTGTGAACAATTCCCTTTAAATTGATTTCTACTTATTTATTAAACTTATTATATTATTATGTGAACTCGTGATTATGTACAGCAGATTAATATATTAAGAAACCAAAACAGCTTATATTCTAGTACAAATATTGCTAAAATAAATATATAATTTGCAAGACTTAATTAGTATGTTTAATTTCTTTATTTTATCATCCAAATAAACATAAGCTTATTAATTTATATTTCAAAAAGACATTTACGTTATAGATGATTATTAAATGTACAAACTGTCATTAATATCAGCCATAAATACTTTTATATGAAAACTTTCTTTTAAAAAAAAAAAAGAATGAAGAAACAAATAAATATACATTTATTTAAACAAACTAAAATTATCACTAATATATGTATAATTGGAGGGGGTTGAACCCAGATTTTACAGCTCTCTTTAGCCATCCACTCCATCTTATACAATCGGTACACATGACCACATACATGCGAAAAAGGTAAATGATCTTCAATATACATATTTCATACTGAATCAGCACTCATCAGATTGGCTGGCTCACCATCTCTCTCTCTCTCTCTCTCTCTCTCTCTCACACACACACACACACACATATATATATAATCAGTGCTTGGTTTATATGAAGGTAGCAAATCTTCAAACTTTAATGATTATTTATATGTGTGACTGATGATGAGCCGGACCAACTGATGAGTGCTGGTTCAGCATGAAATACATGTATTGAAGATCATTTATCTTTTTTGCATGTATATGGTCATGTGTATCTGTTGTATAGAATAGAGTGGTTGACTAAAGGGAGCAGAAAAGTCTGGGTTAAAATCCCTCTAATTACATCTAACTTAAAATATAAAATACTATATATATATTGAAACCATAAAGGAGAAAGCGAATTGAGGCATATGCTTCGATAATGTGGAGAAGTGCGACTATCCCTAACAAGTAACTTGCACTTCGCAATATATTACTGCATAAGCTAAAACTATTTTATACATTAATAATAGATTCACATTTAATAAAATAATAAATAAATTTCTCATGATTATTCAATAATGTTACATGCACTCTTAATCTTACTATATTTTAATGAATAATTTTTTGCAAATATAGTGTGTCTAACTATAAGAACTAATCAACAATAACTTAATCTGTGTTTAAAACTAAGGCTAGCAATTTTAAATACAAAGTTGACTAATGATTTATCTCAGAGTTATATAAAATAAAAAAATAAATGGATTTATATAAAGTGTGATTATGCATTTTAAGATATGACAATGTAAAAGGGATTTTATATATATCATTTTATCCAATACTTCTGTATCTCAAATAGCATAAATACAATAATGATACATTTAATCCAAATAGATATATGTGTGATTTAATATCTTAAATATGACCTTTATTATGCAAACATGCAGTGACTATTTTGTGTTTTCCTGAAGGTTTGTGATGATGGTGTTTTAGTTGTATTTTTATATTGGATTATTTCCATAATCTGATATGAGTATTGAATATCTTAAGAAAAATTTAACTTTATTTAAATATTCCAAATACATCCAACTGTTAGTAATACCACACTGTTAATAATAGCATATCATGATGTGCTATTACTAACAGTTGAATGTGTTTGGAATATTTAAATAAAGTTAATTTTTTTTTAGACACTCAATACTCATATTAGATGATAGAAATAGTCCAATATAAAAATGCAGTGACTATGTTTTTTTAATAATGGCAAAAGAGTATTAAAAAATTAACAATTGCTTTATTACATAATATAAAATAAATGGTAAAAACGAATAATAACAATAAGAAAATTAATAATTATAATAATTAAAAAAAAACAATAAGAAAATTATGTAAAATGTGTAAAAAATATTAATATTTGTTTCCTAAATTTCTAATTTGAACTTGGAATATAAAAAGTGTATTATCAGACAGTGTTGAAGGATACTAACATGAAATAGGAATAGATCATTTATTATTTCAAAAAATAATCCTCAATTCAAATACTGTAGGATAATAATCATCATAATGCTAGAGAAGTTATCACACTTTTAAAAGAAGCAAGTGCAATTATTATTTACTATATCTCAATGATATTTATGACAAAGGGCTTATTTTTTTCATCTCAAGATTCTTTACTGGATTCATTTGCAGGGTTAAATGTTAGGTGTGATACTCTTCTAATAAAATATATAACTAGATCATTAAGATGTCTTATTCCTTACAAAGCTACTTATTTAAATAAGGATAATTATTTCCATTTAACTTTGAGGTCGAAATGTAAGAACCTATAAAACATATAATAATTGCAATATAGCACAGTTTTATATAAATTTAATAGTTACTTACATTTGTACAACCTAAATCTAACATAAATCAGATTTAATATGACCAATAATAATATTAAATAAAAAATATCTGTACATTAGCATAATAATATCTGAGGGAACTTTATTATATTAATAATAATAATAATAACAACAACAATAACTAACTAAGAAAGAAGTAATTATGAGAAAGTGCATTAAATAATCCTCCAACGGTTATGATGATTTAAAACTTCTCCCAATAAAATATTGATACATAAAAAAAATTCCAAAGTTCTTGGGAATTTACAAATATTTTTAAAATAACAACATGAAAGATAATGTAAAGCACAATTAATTTAATTTTGTAATATAAATCTTTCTAGAGTACAATATCAAGGTCAATAAATATATTTAACTTACTTGTTAATCCAATATAAGCTATATTTAACGAGTTAATTCTATTTTAAGATTGCTTATAGACGTTTTTCATATTTAATATTTGCTTTGATAATCCATAATTCAATAGTGGTATTTCAATTGTTATAGGGTTTTAGCTCTTCTCTTGTTATAATAAAATTAATTAATTAAATAACTTTATTACTTGATAGTTCATAAGAAGTTTGAGCACCGGAAATAACTTAGCTGGGTCATGATCTATGGTCTTTGGGCTCCGGAATCTGCCATGCTACAGTTGCACCCAACAATGCAGATCATTGTAGAATTGTAATTTTAGGCATATAGATAAGAAGTGGGTCTCTTTTTTGGCATGGCAAATATATAGTAAACATAGATTGTTATATTGCTTAATGGTAAACAAAGATGATTCCGTAGAACTATGCATTGGTATATTTGATATATAAGAGATTATTGTATTTATTTATTTTTAATGGAAAAATTTATTCACAACAACAATTAAAGTTTGGCCAAAAGCTGAAGGCCATTATCAGATTTAACTATGATAAAAAATTACAAAGAAAGCTTCAAAGAAATAAAATTCAAAGTTAAGAGGATAAATAAGAGTAATGTTTCAGCTTTATTTATACAATTATTATTTATCATTTCATTTTCAATTGTTCAAGCTTACTTTGTAGTTTCTCTTTGTAGTTAAATATGAATTTGGCTCAAACATTAATTGCCGTCAATAAATGTTTTTCATTCAAAAGAAAACATAGAGTACAGAAATGTTTTTATATTTGAAGTTTATGATTCTTTATTAATGATAAAACAGAGTAGAAGGTTTTAGAGATTTTGTATGTTTTATATTACATAAACTTTGTGTGTGTTTATTGATTTTGATATATATATATATTTTAAATAATAAAACTGTTTTCACGTATAAATAAATTAAATATTTTAATCGAAAAACTGATCAGAGAGAAATGATTTTAAATTAATCTAACTGATGATAGATCAATTTGATTTATACTGAGAATTAGATGGTCATTTTTTATCTTTGGTAATTTACAAATTGAGAGAGCATTGTATGTTTAATTATTTATAATGATTATGTGTGTGGGCGTGTTAACATAAAAAGCAATGATAAAAACCTAATGATGTCACGTTTTTTTTTTATTATTTGATTAAGATTAATTACTTGATTAAGATTAAAGTTGCGGAGATTCTGAAAGTTAATTTATCCAAGTTGATAATATGTAATATACTATAACTTTTAATGATATATTATACACGTTAATCATCTACAATTTTTATTACTTTTCTAATGTCTTTTTACCATTGCTTAAAGTTACTATCGCACTATCATTTCAGTAATTTTCATAATCAAGTAACAATAAATTAGCTGTCTCAAAGAGAAAAAAATTTAAATAAAGGGGATCATTTTTTGACTCTAAATAACCTACAAGAGTGTAGCAATAACTCTATCATCAATATCTATTAAACTCATTAAAATCTAGTTTTATTGATTCATTAAAATGGAATGTTATATACATAAAATCACATAAGTTATAATAGTTTGCGAATCGATAATAGTGTATTTATAACACTGCAGCTTGCATTTTCTAAGTACATATATCCCCATCTTTCTTCTTATTGCAGATATAAATTTCCTACCAATACCAAAATGTTGTCTTATATTTTTGAGACTTTTATTTTCTTCTACAGCTTTCCTTGCTAGTTCACAGTTATACTTTCTTATATCATTTTTAATTCTTTTCCGCACCATTTTACAAAATTCGAGATATTCAATCCTTTTTAATGCATCATTTTTGTATATCTTCATATTCCTTCTTTTCTTCATAAATTCTCTAGTCCCAGTAGAAATTTTATTGGTCAATTGCTGCTTTTTTCTACAGCTATCTTTATTGCAGTTTTTAAAAGTGTATCAGTTACTTTCATATTAATTTCATTCAAATCTGAATCATGTTCAAAATCTACTAATACTTGAAGCTGATTTGTAAATTCTAAATTAAATTCATTAGAATGTTTCTGAAGATTAGGAATATCAACTATAAATATTGTTTTTCTTAATAAATTTTGTGTCTCTAGTTTTGCATTAACACTTATCTTACATCTTACTAATCAATGATCACTTCCTGTGTTAAATTTATTAACAACATTACAATCTTGAAATATGTATTTTCTGTTAGTTAAAATATAATCCAATTCTGCTGTACCTTCATTTGGATGCTTCCATGTTCATTTCGTTTTAATATTTTTCTTACAAAAAGAATTCATAATACAGTATAAAGTTTTTATTTTTCTGCAAACTCCACAAGTCTATGTCGTCTCTCATTTCTATTACCATAACCAAAATTTCCTGCAGTACTTTAATCTTTCATTTGTTTACCAATTCTAGCATTAAAGTCTCCCATAACAATTTTTAAAATGTTGTTTACTCTGATCAAAAGCCTTTTGTACATCCATATAAAAATCTTCTACTACTTCATCACTATGAGAACTTGTTGGGGCATAAATCTGAATTATCTGCATTTGGTATCTGCTATTAAGTTGTATAACTAATCTTGCCACTCTGTTCAATACACCATATATAGTAATAAAGAACAAGTACCTCCTATATCTATTACATCTTCCGAATTGCCCAAAATTTTAAATTAAGAGATATGCAATTAAATGTATGAAGAAAGGAAAGGCTTCAGGTAATGATGGAATTATAATTGATATATTAAAAAAAGCAGGTGAAGATATCGAATTTTTTTTAGCAAAGTTATATACCAAATGTCTAAATGATAAAGATGTACCAGATGATTGGAAGAATGCAGTAATAATATTAATATTTAAAAAAGGTGATATGGAAGATATTAGAAATTACAGACCTATCAGTCTTTTATCAATTTTATACAAAAATTTTATCAAGATAATTACAACTCATCTACAGAGAACATTGGATTTACATCAACCAAGAGAACAAGGTGGATTTAAAAGTGGTTTTAGTACAGTAGATCATATCCAGGTATTGAGAGAAGTTATAGAAAGGACAAATGAATATGAGTTGCCATTATGTTTTGGATTTGTAGATTATGAAAAGACATTTGATTCTATAAACATTTCTTCAATAATTAAAGTATTGGATCATCAAGTTATAGATCCAGGATATTGTCATATTTTAAAGAATATTTATAAGAATGCAACAGCAACAATTAGATTACATAATGATACTGGGAAAGTCAACATTGAGAAGGGTGTAAGACAAGGTGACTCCATATCTCCAAAACTTTTTACAGCAATGCTGCAAGAAGTATTTTGTGGATTAAAATGGAAAACTAAAGGGGTGAAAGTAAATGGAGATTATTTAAGTCATTTAGATTTTGCAGATGATGTAGTTGTTTTTGCAAATAATGCTTCAGAGCTGCAGGAAATGTTGCAGGAGTTATCAGATGAAAGTAGAAAAGTGGGACTAAAGATAAATGTTAAAAAAACTAAAGTAATATTTAATTGAGTTGCTCAAAATATAAAAATAAAGATTGATTATGATGAATTAGAAGAAGTTAACAGTTACAAATACTTTGGTCAGATTATTAATACAGATGGAAATATAATGGATGAAATTAATCATAGAATTAAACTTGGTTGGAGTGCTTTTGGTAGAAATAACTTGATACTAAAAGGAAATATGCCTATGTGTGTGAAAAGGAAGGTTTTTAGCAAATGTGTTTTGCCAGTTCTTACTTATGGATCTGAGACTTGGACACTTAATAGAAGGTTAATATAGAGACTTCAGATCACTCAAAGAAGTATGGATAGATGCATGCTGGGAGTAATAAGAAATTGAAAATGCAATGTGTGGTTAAGAGAACAAACAAGTGTTACTGACCTCATTGAGAATATTAAAAGATTGAAGTGGAGTTGGGCTGGACATATTGCTAGAAGAGATGATAATAGATGGGCAATTGAAGTCTTAAACCAGATTCCAAGAGATTGTAAAAGACCCAGAAAGAGACCACATGTGAGATGGATGGATAAGATGAAAAAGTGTGCAGAGGTGATGTGTAGAAGAGAAGCTAAAGATCAGAGAAGATGGATTGAACTTGGAGAGATCTTCATCCTGCAGTGGATTGATAATGGTTGTTGATGATGATAATGACATATATCTCAGTTGTTTTTTTTAAAAAAAACAATGGTTCATTAGCATATTGAAACTTTTTTAATATACAATCCACAGGTTGAATGTAATGTGTTCAAATGAATAAAGTTAAAATACTTTTTGCAGAAAATGATATGCAAGAAAAGTTAATCATCACATTTACATTTCTGTTCTATCCATGTCATAATTGTCTGCTTTCTTTAGAATACTCTCAAGATATATTACATTTTATGTTTTATACATGGTTAATATGTTGAGCCATGATATTTAATAATAGTAAAATTAGAAATGTTTTGCACTCTACTTATTCTATGTAGATTGCCATTCACTCAAAAAAATATATCTGATTTTTAATTTAATTTTAGTAATATTACTGCATGGGAAGTTTATAATAATTCAGCTTCTTTAGGTTTGGATCAATATTTAAGTTCAATTGATCTTTTATTTATATGAACAGTTAAAATTCCTGTCCACCAAAAATATGTATTAATAATTTTATTCACTATATAATTTTGTTGTGAGGCAAACATTGTCAGAGTCAGTATTCTATTATAATATTAATAATCTTTATTTTAATTGGATGTATAACTTTTGTAGATTTTGTCAATTTGTTTTGCTAATTGGTATGCCAATATATAAATAGTACAAGTTGATAGGTAATCCAAGAAAAATGAATATATAGTCTAAAAAATACGATGACTATAACTTCCCAATGCTCATTTGACAGTTTGATAATTTATTAAACTGTTTCAAAATTTCATTACTCTTGAAGATTTCATCACTAATTATTTAATGATAGAGACATCAGACAAATCTCTATCAATAATTGAATATTATTATAAAAACTATATTGCATATGCAATATATTTGTGACAAATAAAAACATTAAAATATTTTATGCTATTCAGTAATATTTAATAAATGACATATTTATATACATAAAAACTTAAAATTTCCACTTCTCCATTGTAAATGTAAAAGTTTGAATTTATTATGCTAAACGACTTGGGCAATTCAAATTGTAGCTATAATGGTATAGCTAAATGAAGGAAGTTGCATGAAATATATTCGTTTATTGCTAACAATATTGTATTATCAAATCCTATAAATTGGGATACAAACATGCAATTGTAAATTTGTTATAAAGGAGCAATGAGGGCCTTGTAGAGAGAAAAAGTATCAGAATAAAATTTATATGAGAAATACAAACATCAAAAAGGGAATTTTATTATACCCAAATAACATTTAATTTATCTAAAGATATGTCAGAGTTCAAATTTAGACAAAAATATGTTTTCTTATAACATGAGTATAAATATATTACATGTGCCTGAGGTTTATAAATTAATTCATATCTTTTATGTAATCACTGACATGGACCTGATTAGATATATTCTTTGAATTGTATATGCGAGTATTTGAAACGTGATACAATAAAATCCATTTCACCACCATGGCTAAATTTAATACTTTGTTTTACATAATAATATTCTGCTAAATATCTATATTTATGAGGCTATTAAACTATTACATATCAATAAATTATTGATATTAATTAAAAAATTATGACTTCAAATTTAAAAATAAAATAAAAAGCTTTATTTACAAAAAAATAAAAATAAATAATAAATATATGCAGTATTATTTTAAAAAAAAGTTAATTATTGAATTATTACTTTTGTTAGAATAACTTTAAAAAGTGTATGCATGAGTGTGTGGTGTATATTTTGAATGCATAATATTTAAATTTGATGATCATATCTAATCTTTTAAGCTTAACATCTGGTATAAATGTTACATTAAAATAAATCACTGAAATACAGGCTTATTATATACTTGTATCAATATATGTAATATATAGGGTATATGAGCAGAGACTTTCACACTACCAACCACTCTCCACTCTATCTCATAACACTGATACATGGGTGTGATGAGAATCTCGGCCTCAGGGTATCCTGTGAACATCCACCATCAAGTTTTCAATTGGAAGGATGGTTGAAGAGTTGGAGTGGATTGAAGCCTGTCCATTAAAGTATGAAGATTAGTTATCTTAATATATATATCTGAGCACTTATTGCATATATGTGTAGAGATGATAATCTGGACCAACTGATGATTGCTAGTTTAGCATGAAATACTTATATTGGTGATTATTTATCTTTTTGACATATGTGTTCAAGTGTATTAGTGTTATGAGATAGAGTGGAGGAGAGTGGTTGGTTGTGTAAAAGTCTGTGCTCATATACCCTATATATTAAAATAAATATATTTTTTTTAAAAAATAAATAAATAAATAAATAGATAATTAGATTTAATTAAAAAATGAATATATCTCTTTAACACTTAAATAATGTCAACCAACACAAATGTCATATATGCATTATATAATAATATATATATATACTATCTATTCAGGGTGACTGCATTTTTTTATCATGAGAAAAATAAATGAAGATAATTTATAATATATATATATATTATAAATAATAAATTAAGCAGTCCTTTTTTTTAGTGACTAAAAGTTATCTATTGTGAATAAAAAATGTTAATAAAAATTAGCATGTATAATACTTGATAAGGCAGTAATATTAGTCGTAGTGATGTTTCCATTCCATAAATGATTTAGAACAAATTATTTAAAGATAGATAAAATATACTAATCATTTTGAAATAGTTCGTCAAGTTTTAATAACGAAATGAATAGAGCTCTAGAGATTTATACTTTCAGTTAAACAGAGTAAAATTTTTATTGTTAAAATTTAATAACAGGTACTGTTACTTACATATTTTATGATGATTTTTTAAATATATGAACTGTTGTTGATATAATCCTATTTTATAATCCTGTTAATGATGACCTAGATAATATGTTGATAGCCAGGTGTTTTTGGCAAAGAAGGTAATTCTTTTTCTCTTCAACTGTTGAAGAGTTGGAGTGTGAAGTGGATTGAAGCCTGTCCATTAAAGTATAAGGATTGGCTATCTTAATATATATCTGAGCACTTATTACATATATGTGTAGAGATGATAATCTGAACCAACTGATGATTGCTGGTTTAGCATGAAATACGTATATTGGTGATTATTTATCTTTTCAACATATATGTATTTAAGTGTATCAGTGATATGAGATATACTTATATTGGTGATTATTTATCTTTTCAATATATATATGTGTTTAAGTGTATCAGTGATATGAGATAGAGTGGTGAGTGATGGGTCATGTGAAAGTCTGTGCACATATACCCTATATATTAATTATTGTAGTATTTCTGTGCTAGGTGTTTAAAATTACAGTTACATTACTGAAGAATATTTCATTCCAATATCAGCTTTTGCTGTTCTAATTTTTGTCAGCTTATTGAGAAATTAGTGCTAAACATATATTTTTACTCTACTGCATCTATATTAATATAGTTGACTACTATTCACCTGTGATTTTCGTATTGTAGCTAATAATAACTAGAAATCAATTTACTGACCCAATTCTGAATGGTTATCTAGTTTGGTTTATAGACTGATGACTAGGAAAAAATTTAAGTCTGAATATGCTTTTATCAAGCACAATTATGATCCTGATGTTATGATTGTGATTTTTCAATTGTGATAATCTCTATACCACAATGTCTTTTTGCTTTCTGTGGCAGAGCAACAGATTAAATTTTAAAATCTCAACTTGATTAGCTGAATAAAGCTGAATAAAACTGTTGTGTTCAGACTGCCACATAGCTGCTTGAATGTTACATGATATCATGAGAAACAAACTACAAAGCTATTTTAAAAGACCAAGTAAATAGAGTGTCATTCTCATAATACAAAACAAAATTAAAAAAAATCTGACGGTTGTGAGTTCGATTTTTACTTGGAGTAAATTAATGATTTTTAGATTGAAACTCAATCTGTTACTTCTGGTATCTGAACATTCTTATTTCCTCATGTATAACTAATCTTCATTTAATTTACTTCTTACAAGACATTTCACTTTTGTCTTCATTTGTTTTCAAACGTAAAGATTTAATAACCGACATTTATGCCTAATTTTTTATAAATATCACATTCCCTGGTAAAACAGATATATTAAAAGATTAAATTCAACATTAATATATCGACAATAAATCAAGTAATATATATATAGCACATAAATTTTTAGTGGCTTCTGGATTAAATTATATCTGTTAAAAACCTGACACTGCTGAAGAAAGGCAGAGATCAGACACTAGTTTACTGAGATTTAATTTTACATAGTTACAGTTTTAGATATTTTCCAATATTTAGTTCAAATTATTCTAACACAATGATTTTCAAGATTAAGTTCTGAAGCACTTTGATATTATATTTATATACATGTCTATATGTGTGGAGAGTATTTGTCAAATTTGTCAATGTTTAATTTGACATAGTAGCATTTTCCTAACTCCTGAAAAAAATATTAATCATAATAAACTACTGAAACTTAAATAATGCTTTATGTTTATTATCTTTCCATAATCCTAACAATCTAACAAAGTTTTTTTTTAATGGAATCATTTGAGTGTGTATGTAATTAATAATTCCTATTGAGTACTATCATAAGTTTTCAGTTGTTACTCATTTGTTGGGATGATTACTCCAAAATGACTTTATCATAAAGCTTCATGAAAATTGAAAATGTGAGTGCAGAAAATGTGACACTTATACTTCAATTTGTAGCAATATAACAGGCAACTGACAGTCAATTTGGCTTAATATGTCTGGAGGTTTAAAATTTTATTTGGCAGTAAATAATTTGTGTTTGATTACAATGTAATGATACAATGGCAAATATTTATTTTATATAGAAGAGTCTTGGTTATATCATTAGAAAAGTATATTTTAAAGTTGTGGAATAAATATGTATTTTAAATTTAATCCAAAATGGGTTATTTCTTTTGATTCATAAAAAAAATAATAGATGAATTGTTAATATTATGGTGATAATAAATGCTTAAAAGGAAATAAAGTGAGAAAATTTATGGTAATGTCCCATCTCCAACATAAAATCCTTTTCCTAACCAGTTCACGATTATTAATCCATGATAAAAAATTGCAGACAATAAATAATTACTTTTGCTCCTCAGAAAGATATTTGTCATCAATGAAGGACACAGCATAAGAAATCTGTTGCTAAAGAGGCAAAACTCTCCATACAGTAGTGCCACCCAGTGCCAACCAGAATAATCAATGGATGGAGAGGTTTGCCTGTTTTAATAACAGTAATGAGCTAGCGTAAGAAATAGTGATCATGTGATATTAAATCTGTTGCTGTTAAGAATAATAATAATAATAATAATAATAATAATAATAATAATAATAATAATAATAATAATAATAATAATAATAATAATAATAATAATAATAATAATGTAATTCTGATATTTCATATATGGATTAATTTAAAAAAATTGTAATAAATTCCTTGTTTAATATGAATATACAAACTAATAAAAAAAAGATACTCCATTTTTATGGAGAAGTTGAATTAATCACCCTTAGTAAACATCTTGCGAAGTATGGTAATAGAATTAAATGCTATGTCTATGCAGTGTAAGCAGTGTATAGCTAATATAATTCCTATAATAATTTGAAATGATAGTGATTTACCAAGAAGTGATCCATAGTTTCATACTTATAAAATATTTGATGCGGCTGGGAGATATATGAAAGGAATAGAATTAATTTTCATTCAACTATTTTTTATAATTATATTAAATAATAAGTTACGATTATCACTTTATGTATTTACAAGGACATCACATTTAATAGCTAAGTTAAAATTGCATTACTTTTATGAATTACGTTTATAACCTATTGTTGATTTAATAAGTTAATTATAATATTTGCTCATTTCGTTTCAATAGAAACTCCATCAATTTTGATATCATTTATGGTTGGTATTGAAAGTTTAAGAAATATTCTTCCATTAATTTTATTGGCTGCTAATATAATTGCAGGTTATTTATTACTAAGTTTAGATGGAGATCAAGGAAGGGTGACTGAGTTAATAATCAAGTCAAATATTTCTGATAATACCAGAGGGTTTCTTTTATACAATCATATTTTTTAAATACAAAAATGTTTTATTGATAAATTTCAAGTTTATGTATAAATATATGTGTGCGTATGTGTAATAAAATTTTGAGAATACACTATATAGATATGCTTTACAAGGTATGAAATCAGAAACTCTTCCAGTTATATACGATTTAATGCATATTCAATGCTCAGCACCGTAATCATAGTTATTCTTACAAGAATTAAGCCAAATAAAATTAGAAGAGTTTCTTATTTCATACTTCATAGAACATATCTATATATGTATGCTCAAAGTTTATTACATTTATATTAATAAAGGTTTTCATTTTATATATATATCAAATAATCAATGATCCCTAAGATACATGTAATACCATATTATGCAAAATATTTTAAAGTGATTATGTTGAGATATGAAAAAAACATCATAATACAATAATATTGAATCCATTTGCTATAATTACAACTTGGGTAAGAATATAAGTTTAGTATATTTTTTAACAGGGGAATGAGGATTTTTTTAGGAAGCAGCCCACAATCAACCCAGATAAACATCTAATACTATGCAGTAAATGAGTATTCAGCTTTTGTTAGATTGAGAAATAATAGAAAATCATTCAAACTCTTATTATTTACGAATTAAAAATCATGTTGAGTACAGCCTTCTTTTTCATAGTTCCTCTGGAAAGGATTTTGTAGGAGTTTATTTTTTACTTTTATATTAAAATTATGAAATGCTGTGTAAAGAGAAATGCTAATATTCAGTAAAGTTATGAAAATGCTTTTATGTTGATAAAAGCTTAATTCCCTTTTTTCTCTTCCATACTATTTGTAAGTGCACAGTAAGTTTTCTGTTTTAGACAAATAATTTAATATTCCTCCAATATAGATCATTGATCCCTGATTAACCTTGATCGTAGTCTTACTGGTAATGTTATAGGATAATATTTTTCTACTGTGAAACAAAAAACCAAATCCCAGAGCTAGTTTCATGGTAAACATGATTATTCATTAGTAGGGCTTATTTTTGAAAGATTATCATTATTACACATTGCACTTTTAATTAAATTTAATTTAGACATAGAACAGTCTAATTCACATAATTATTTTATCGTATGATTAATTACACTAATATATGTCCTTGATTACTTAGACAAATATTGGAACAATTCAATTTGAAAGTAAGCAGTTATTTCGCTATATATACACGTACACAAGTTGTATAATATTACACGCAAATCTGTTTATTTAAGTATATTAAACATCGATCTTCAACAAATAATTTATGACAATTTGCTGTATTTCTAAAAAAATGCAATGTTTTATCTGATGCAGAAACTGTAATAACTGCAACTTTGTTTGAAATATTTAGACTAAAACATTAATTAGTAATGCTGTGAAAAATTCTTTATAAAATTATTCTGCTATCATTGAATTTTATTCTACTGAAAAACCTGTTCATTAATTAACGATATACCGTAAATATATCATCTTAATTCAGAAATAATTTGTTTGCGTTGATGTATAAAAGTAATTCATGTGATTATAATGAGATGCATAAATATAAAGCAATAATTACTTCAGCTTCAATAATTTGCCAACCCTGAGATAATTTTAATAAGACTCACGGAAAGGCTAATATGATAAATTAAACATCATTATATTTAAAATACCATCTCTCACGTTCACATATATACATATGCTGCATATATGCACTGATTTTTATTCTTACTGAAAATTCAAATTCGATTATAAAAAGCTATAATTTGATCGCTAATAGCTATTGATTATTATTTATTACAGTTTGCTATTACTGTAATATCAATACAATTTATTTACAATCTCATTTTTAAAACGGTACTGGAATGAAGATAAAATGATGACTTTCCATACATCATTATATATATCTGATTAAGATTGATGTAGCTACTCAGTGAAACTTTCTTTTAGATGATTAAAGTCTAATTTTAAGTTAATAAATAGCTAAAAGTATTTTAGAATAATAAATCACTGAATGAAATGAGAATGCATAACGTTTGATTCGTTTGAGGCTTAGTTTAGCATCTATTCTTAGAATTTCTAAATGTATCACCGAAAACCTAATAACAGCACAAAATATTTTGTGCAAAGAAGACAACTTTTATTCCTTGTTGAATAGTTTTTACACCAATATCATTAAAAGATTTTTTTTTTTTCTTGGAGACTAATGTATATATTAGAAAAGCCGTAAACTTTGGCTCAAATTTTTGGAAATAATAGAAAGATTCCGTTCATAGTGTATGGCAATAAAGGAAAAAAATATCCGTATTTCATATTTTTAAAATAATTTGAAATTTATTGTGTTATATATATTGTTAAGTTGAAATAGTTAAAAAAAATCAACTATTTATTTTAAGATTTAAAAAAAAAATCATTACCGATAGTCTCATTTAAAAATATTCTACATAATGAATAAAACTAGGGCAGTGTGCGATCAAAATCGAACATTTTATGCTTTTTGAAGCAATAATTTATTTTATTCTAGAGCCATCTATTGTGATGTTTACTATAATATTCTTATTGCTAAATTAGTTTTTGCATGCAACCGTCATCAGTGATGAGCATTGGAAGTAATAAATCCTTACATCCAACAGTCACCTTTAATTGTTTTATACAGTCAAACAAACAGCATGGAATTTAAAAATAACTAAATATTTTAAACCTGGATTAATGTGCCCATATAGTTTATTTAGATCTGTTTATTTTAGTGATCTTAATTTGCATTATCTGCATATATGCTTTATATTTTGGCTAGGGTTACATATACTAACAAAACATCATACAATTTCTCAGCTTACATTTAACATATGCTTCCAGCAATAATTTACTACATTCTACTCTTTAATCATTTACTGTGAATTTAAGCAATGATTATGATAGTATTATATCTATATCCCCAAATTAGTTTTTGGTTTATAGCTTTCATCAGTGAAAGGATTTGAACTTAATATATCTATATATGTTAAATATTAACAGAAACTTGTCATATAATATTTTGTTGATAAAATGCAAAATTCCTAATTTACTTTATGATACAAACTTATCAAATTTTGTAACTATTATTTAAATACATATCATAAATTTTATTTAAATTTTAGTTAACAGATGTTCATATTAAACCAGCAAGCATCACATGATCACATCTCCAATACTAGCACATAATTGTTTATAAACAAAGCAAAGCAAAACTCCATGTTGTGACAGTCAGATGATGTATGTTGGTTTAACCCAGTTCGAATACTAAGCGAAAGTATCTCGAGGCCACCCATACGCGAGATATTAAATCAAGAATACTATGACCTCTGCCCTACTCGCCTATTCTTGAGGCTAACTATGAACCAATAACATTATCTGAGACACGCATAAATCATTTTCTCATCCGGCCACAACGCTTAGCAACAGCGGTAGAGACATGGATGGGAACACCTATGGCGCTAAATAGTTAAGTGTGTTTTGCGTGCCTGGATCATTAGAAAAGTAAAATAAAGCATTATAATAAAATTTGGAAACTCAAACTGTTTATAGTTAAATAATATGTTTAATTAACAACTTTAAAATATGAATAATGATTTAATGGCCTCCGCTATTCCCCTAAATTAATGAAACAAACTAATTAGACAATAAAAACAGATTAATATGTTTGCGGTCTAAATCTTTTCTTCCCAATTTTATTAAAATTGTCAACCCGAATCTCCTCAATAAAGTACAATAATAGAAATCTTTCACAAAGCATTTTCTAATTGCTTTGTGCTAAAAACAGACAGTTTAAAAATTATTTAAGACGTATATAGCTAAATCAGATATACGTAATAAGCTACTGGCGGACAAAAGAGGCGTTATCAAGGAGATCAAGTTGGCAAACAAAGGAAACCTACTCAGTATGGAATTTAGAAACATAAATAAAACTGGAAAGAGATTTTAAATGAAAAAAATTAACTTTTAAACTTAACCGCAATGGAATACGAAATATTTATAAACATTAGTAATGAAGAATAGCGAAGGAAAAAGGGTTAAATATATAGATAGATGATCACACAATATATATCTAAGACTAGTCTAATAAAAAAATGGTTACATTACAAATATAATTAAATACAACAATTTATAATATAATTCAATTAAGAAAGGTATGAACAAAAGGATGGAAAGTAAATAGTTCACTGGAGGAGAGATACGATTACCATCCTGGTTCCTTGGTCATGTTTCCTATGGCGTTCGTGGCTTGATCTGACCATCGGTTGGTATTTGCCTGGACAAGGAAAGTGGAAATAAATAGCATGCTTTTATGAAAAGTCTTACAGACACGGCACAGAGTTCAGATGACTATTGAGTGGATACTAAGGCATTTTGATGGTATTTAGGAACCTCGGTGATAGGCAAAGCTATTTATTTGCCTAGCCAAGCATAGCAGAATCCATCAAATTCATATGACTTTTAGCTTGAGCATGTTCAAACTTCTCCATGATTTTAAAGACGACAATTGTCTAACTTTTTGGAATAAAATCTCCACAAGCAAAATCTGAAACTGAATGCCAGCAAGACAACTTTGAATAACCAAGTCTTTTGTTCTCACTTTTATTTATACCCTCTTTGTCAGCTACCTTCTATTGTTTGTATGATCTTAGATCTTGATAAGCCCCCATGCTTCTTTGTTTCAGGGTAACATTTTCTAAAAATAACCTTTACTTTTTTACTCTAAATTTCTTTCTTTAAACTTTGAATTTTATTAATTAAAAAAGAAAGAGAAGGCCATCTTTAATTTGCCTTGAATGGGCTAATTAATTAAAAATATACATTCTTTTAGAAAATGTTGACGGGCTTATCTTAAAATCAAATCATACTAAATATTTTAACAAGATTTAAAAAGAAAAATATATTCTTATTCCTTTTAATAAAATAAGTATTTTATTTCAGCAGAATTTTGCATTAACTCATATATATATGCTTGACGTATATATATATGTTTGACTAATAGATTTTACAAGCAATTTTTATTAACAGAAATCTAATCTTAGAATGGAATTTATTTAACAAAATATTTAAATGCAATACAAATTATATAAACGTAATTAATTTTAGCTTTAATGCAAAACCCTGCCGATATTGGACTATAAACTTAATTCAGGTCTATAATACTAACCAAGTCTATAGAAGGCTGTGAAGCATGGATCAGACTTCAGATCCATTGCTTCAATATAGTAGTGCCACCTGTGCTAAACAGAGTAATCAATGGATGCCAGAAGGCATGTGCATAAAATCCCTATCTAATGCCTACTCATCCAATATCCCCAGACTAGTTTCTGGCTTGTGGCCTTCATCAGTGAGGTGCTTTAGATCTGAGAGCACTGCATAAGGCCACAAGCCAGAAACTAGTCTGGGGATATTGGATGAGTAGGCATTAGATAGGGATTTTATGCACATGTCTTCTGGCATTCATTGATTACTCTGTTTAGCACAGGTGGCACTACTATATTGTAACGGTCAGAATTCGCACATTTCATAAACAAGTTGCACAGTTTCTCCACCACACTCGAACAGCAGCCCCACAAGTGGGTTCAGGGCCTGTCATACCGGATTCGAATATAGCAGATCGACTGCGCAACCAAATACGATGGAGCCCGAACCGCCATCACAATAGCAACATCTTTTCAGGCCGCGGTGGTCAGAGAGAGAGAAGAGGCTACATGAGATTTATAAATAAATTAACAGCTAACGTTTGGAGTCTTAATAGATACGTGTATAACCCAGACAATACGAGACAATGAGATGAATCAGAAAATAAACACTAACGTAAAGAATTGATTAAATTAACATGATTTATTAAGTGGCTAAATATGATTTCTGGCACTATTTATTTATTAAATAGTGGCGTCAAATGGTTAACTACAATTGATAAAATCATTTTACTCGTTAATCTATAACCTGGGTCAATTATCGCTTACGCATGACCTTGAATACATGCGAAGCCCAAGAATAAGAGTACTGCAATTATTTATAATAAAAGATATTAAATAGTTTTACGATAAAGGCTGACTTCAGAAGAAATGCAGAGCGGCTCCAATGAGCTTGGTTAGCAGCGACTTGCTTAGTGCGGAAATATATGTGTGAGTATGATATTTTCTTAAAGTACTAAAAAAGGGATTCAGTGGTACTCGCAAGGTTTAGGAAACGATGGAGGGTGGTAGTCCATTTAAACAACAGGAACTTTGTGATGACAATAAAGAAATAAATCATAAAATCAGACGCATATGTTGCACCCCACATTGGTCTCGGCCGTAGCCCTAAAGATCGGAGTACGCTAGCATATGGCTGCGAAGAACTGCGTCAGCATCCCCAGGTGTGACGCTCTGGTACACACATTGACTGGAAACCGCAGGAAGAAGTAAAGGGGAAACGGACTTGGCCGTTTAAAGCCCTTTTAAAGAACAAAGTGATCTCAACATTGAATACCCTTGCCAGCAACACTAAAATATATATATAATCGATTCAAAAAAAAAGGAGACATAACGAAAGATTGGGCACTTAAGCAATTCACTGCATTGATGAAAAGCGTCTACACTCTCCCAAACTCAGAATAACAATAGAAATACTTAAAACAAATAATGGGGTTTAACATTAAAAGGACGGTGTGAGTGCGAGAATTTAAGTAAAATGTAATTAACCCACGCACTCCCACCTCTGCCAATAGTTATTCCCACATCTCGCATACATCCTGGAAGATTATGAATCAAATCTAGGTATTATAAAGAAAATAATATAGTCATCGAACGAGCAGCTTACTAAATCTCATTTAAGGGATGGACTCGTGAACGTAAAATTACACTCTTTATAAGGAATGGGGAGTATCATTAATTAAGATTTGCTTCGCTCGGTCGATGCTATGCAAGCCCATAAATACACAAATAAAACAATTTAAATTTGATATTAACCCAAGGTTTAGATCGAGCAATAAATTTAAATATACATTTTAAAAACATACATGATAATAAGTGTGGTGAGAAAAAGGGAGTTTGGTTTTGCTATAGCAGGTTTTAGATCACAAGAGCTCTTGGGTTAATTTTGTTACCTTTTCAGTTGCTTTGGTGGTTGAAGCTGGAGCACATTTCAGGAGTGGATAAGATTTAGCAGCATGTTAATTCAGTCTCTGTTTGCAGCAGCATAGGTGGTTCCTTAAGGCATATGGGTGATGCGTCAGATGGTACATCGGCAGCGGCCAGCTATTTCCGAAAGGAAAATAGCCACGGTGCCGACTCTACTCAGTCATATTTGCGGTTCTATGATAGGTCAGCATTTTGTACATTTTCTTCGGATTATTTAAGTCACGGATGGTCGGTCAGCAAAACATCAGGATCAGCATACCGAAAATAATAGTTCAGACCGTCCGAATTCTCAGAATAAAAAAAATAACCTCAAAAAAAATCAAAACGCAAAATCAAACAGCAGAAAAACAGCATCAGAATTCGAATCAGCTTTTTTTTTCTTTCCCCCTTAAACAAAAGAAAAACATTCAATATATACTGTTTATCTTATAAAAGAACCTGCCTTGGGGCATGACAAACCTTTAACCTTTTGCATTCTTATCAATTAGTTATTTCTTATCTGAACATCAGAAGGAATCCATTTTAAGGTTTTTTTTAGTTTACAATTATAAATTCCAGTAAATGCTCAGATTGAAAGAAGATTAAAACATTTATTTCATTCTGTTGAAGACTTTTGCTAATTGGAAATTCCTAAGTAGACATACGAAGTGTGAATTTATAATCCAAAATGTTTTACTTTAAATCTATTATATTCTCAACCTAGCCTTATTTTATATTTATATAATTTTCAATGGCGGGAACTTTATAATTTTAGAAAAATATTAAATTATTTCACATTTAGATTGTAATTGCATGAATCCGTTTATAAACTACTTTTAATAATTATTATTTTACCTACAATAGAAAATAAATATTGCAACACAATATTTTTAAAATAAATGAACTCAACAACCACAATCCAATAATATAATTCCAATGATTGATATTAATATTTAACAGTTATCATCGTAGTCTGTGTGTAGTTTTACCTATATAACCTTTTAAATGAATATGTAAACATGCACATACTCGACATTTATATATCAATAAAAATAAAGGGTTGAAAATTGGACTCCATGAGTAATAATGCCTACGTGGTTTATTTTAGGTGGGATTTTAGTATATAAATGGCTGTACAGACACACTACGAACGATTTAGGATTCGAATTTAGGTATAAGGGTAGGTGAAATGTAAGAGAAGGGTGAAACGAAGACTTGCAGAACAATCTTCCTGTTTCAATATGGAGTTTTGCTTTGCTTTGTTTATAGATGTTCATATTGTAAATTTTTATAATCTAATATTTTACTTAGAAGAAAGATAAGGTGAATTGCTGTAGGGTAAAAGTCTGAATTAATATCCCTTCTAATTGCAATAAGTTCAGTATAGACAATATACTTATATTTAAATATTAATCTAATATTTTATTATTAAAGTAAGTATATTCTATAATAGGGCTGCAGAAAGAAGTTTGCTATTAACTGAAAGGAGACCAAGGCAATGGTTGGTGGCCAAAGGCGGAGGGTGCTAAGAATCCCCTGATTGTGGACTCAGGCTGCCATTTGATGACGACTTTTTATTTAGGTACTTACAACTGCAGATCACTTTCAAGTGAAAGAAGATTGCAAGAATTAGAAGAAGAACTGTCTTATATTAAATGGGAGATTATTGGACTTTGTGAAGTTAGAAGAAAGGTGAAGAAACAATTGATTTAAAAAGTGGACATATACTCTACTATAAAAGCACAAATATTGGAAATACAAGTGGAGTAGGATTCATTATAAATAAAAAGTGGAAGAACAATATTGTGGAGATTGATGGTGTATCAGACAGAGTGGCAAGATTAGTTATACAACTTAATAGCAGATATCAAATGCAGATAATTCAGGTTTATGCCCCAACAAGTTCTCACAGTGATGAAGTAGTAGAAGATTTTTATATGGATGTACAAAAGGCTTTTGATCAGAGTAAACAACATTTTAAAATTATTATGGGAGACTTTAATTCTAGAATTGGTAAACAAATGAAAGATGAAAATGATGTAGGTAATTTTGGTTATGGTAATAGAAATGAAAGAGGACATAGACTTGTGGAGTTTACAGAAAAAGAAAAACTTTATATTATGAATTCTTTTTTTGAGAAAAATGTTAAAAGAAAATGGACATGGAAGAATCCAAATGAAGGTACAGCAGAATTGGATTATATTTTGAGTAACAGGAAATACATATTTCAAGATTGTCATGTTCTTAATAATTTTAACACAGGAAGTGATCACCGATTAGTAAGATGTAAGGTACATGTTGATGCAAAACTAGAGAGACAAAAATTATTAAGAAAAACAATATTTACAGTTGATATTCCTAATCTTCAGAAGCATTCTAATGAATTTAAATTAGAACTTACAAATCGGTTTCAAGTATTAGTAGATTTTGAACATGATTCAGATTGAATGACATTAATAGGAAAATAAGCGATACACTTTTAAAAACTGCAACAAAGATAGCTGGTAGAAAAAAGCAGCAAATGACCAGTAAAATTTCTACTGAGACTAGAGAATTTATGAAGAAAAGAAGGAATATGAGGATATATGACAATGATGCATTAAAAAAGATTGAATATCTTGAATTTTGTAAAATGGTGTGAAAAAGACTTGAAAATTATATAAGAAAGTATAATTGTGAACTAGCAAGGAAAGCTGTAGAAGAGAATAAAAGTCTAAAGAGTGTAAAGCAACATTTTGGTTTTGGTAGAAAATTTATATCTTCAATAAGAAAAAAAGATGGCATTATTACTAAAAAGAGAGATGACATCATAAAATGTGTAGAAGACTTCTATCAAGAATTATATAGTAATAAAGAACAAGTGCCTCATATACTTATTATATCTTCTGAATTGCCCAGAATTTTGAATGAAGAAGTGAGACATACAATTAAATTTATGAAGAAAGGGAAGGCTTCAGGTAATGATGGAATTGGAATTGATATATTAAAAGAAGCAGGTGAAGAAATAAAAAAATTTAGCAAAGTTATATACCAAATGTCTAAATAATAAAGATGTACCAGATGATTGGAAGAATGCAGTATTAATATTAATATTTAAAAAAGGTGATAAAGAAGATATTAGAAATTACAGACCTATCAGTCTTTTATCAGTTTTATAAATTTTTTTTACTAAGATAATTACAACTCGTCTAAACACTGGATTTCCACCAACCAAGAGAACAAGCTGGATTCAAAAGTGGTTTTAGTACAGTAGATTATATCCAGCTATTAAGAGAAGTTATAGAAAGGACAAATGAATATGAGTTGCCATTATGCTTAGGATTTGTAGATTATGAAAAGTCATTTGATTCTATAAACATTTCTTCAGTGATTAAAGCATTGGATCATCAAGGTGTAGATCCGGAATATTATCATATTTTGAAAAAATCTATAAAAATGCAACAGCAACAATTAGATTACATAATGTTAGTAGGAAGATCAACATTGAAAAGGGTGTAAGACAGGGTGACTCCATATCTCCAAAACTTTTTACAGTAGTGCTGCAAGAAGTATTTTGTGGATTAAAATGGGAAGCTAAAGAAGTGAAAGTAAATGGAGATTATTTAAGTCATTTAGATTTTGCAGATGATGTAGTTGCTTTTGCAAATAATCTTTTAGAGCTACAGGAAATGTTGCAGGAGTTATCAGATGAAAGTAGGAAAGTAGGACTAAAGATAAATGTTAAAAAGACTAAGGTAATGTTTAATAGATTTTCTCAAAATATGAAAATAAAGATTGATTATGATGAGTTAGAAGAAGTTAACAATTATAAATACCTTGGTCAGATTATTAATACTGATGGAAATATAATGGATGAAATTAATCATAGAATTAAACTTAGTTGGAGCGCTTTTGGTAGAAATAACTTGATACTAAAAGGAAATATGCCTATGTGTTTGAAAAGGAAGGTTTTTAATAAATGTGTTTTGCCAGTTCTTACTTATGGATCTGAGACTTGGACACTTAATAGAAGAGCAATACAGAGACTTCAGACCACTCAAAGAAGTATGGAGAGATGCATGTTGGGAGTAACAGGAAGGGATCGAAAATGCAATGTATGGGTAAGAGAACAAACAGGTGTTACTGACCTCATTGAAAAAATTAAAAGACTGAAGTGGAGTTGGGCTGGACACATTGTTAGAGGAGATGATAACAGATGGACAATTGAAATTTTAAACTGGATTCCAAGAGATTGTAAAAGACCCAGAAAGAGACTACATGTGAGATGGATGGATGAATAAGAAAGTGTGCAGGGGTGATGTGGAGAAGAGAAGCTAAAGATAGGAAAAGATGGATTGAACTTGGAGAGACCTTCATCTGCAGTGGATCGATAATGGTTGATGATGATGATGATTCTATAATAGTTCTATTATTTTTATCTTAGATATATAACAATTGAATTATAAATTTTAAGGTAATTAAATTATAAATTTTAAGATGCCAAAATTTATAATAATGATATTATGTGTTAGATTTCTTGACCAGTGTTGGAGATATAGTATGATCTTAGAAAACAATAAAGACATAAAAAAAACAATCCAAAATATTATGAATTTTGCTTTAGAGATGATTGGTAATGTTTTATATATATACATTATCCATTGTTTATAGATATGTATTTAAAATGTAGTGTAAATAAATTCATGATGCATAAATAGACAATGACAGATAAAAGAGTGAAGGATGAAGAGTATCATATACCTATTTAAGAAGTGTTTTAAATATATTTGAAATATATTAAATCTAAAATGTATGAATAAAATTAAGTGAAATATAATAATTTTAACTTAATAAAGTACAATTATTGAAAAAAGATTGTTGTAAATAAGTAAATGCTAAAGATACACTCCTAAAAAAATAATTTGTGTAAGGTGGACCAAAAATTACTTTAATCTAAACATTATCTATTAACACAGATTTAATTAATTATTTTATTAATACAATTATGTCTCAGCTATATAAATTTCATACCAAATAAATTAATAATTAATTTATTCAGATGTTCAAAATTATTTCCTTCTTTCCTAAACAAGATAGTTATTTTCAGTCTATTCTAGAGCATATATTGTTTTTTTTTTTTAAATTTCAGAATAGTATAAAGAAGTAAAAGATGACTGCACGATGAATAAGTGTATTTTTTCCAGTTTTGAATCCTAGTTTTCATTGACAAAGGCATAAGCCAGCAGCCAGTCAGTCTAGAGATGGGAATTTGTAGCATTATAACATCTGGTGTCCATTGAAAATAAGATGAGAATAATTACTTTTGGAAATTTACAACTAAACATATGAGAGATCATGAGATGTTGTTGTTGTACTAAATTAAAATGAAATTAGGGAAAAAACATTATAATAAAGTAATTTTTGAATGATGATTTTTGTTTATGAACAAGCTATTGTAGAATGCCTCTCATCTTTTAAAATAACATAGAGTTCTATGTGTGTAGAAGTTAGTAACTTTTTATTTAATTACTTAATAAATTGCTTTTAAATTTAGATTTACTTGGATCATATGGTTGACAGAATTGCATAGTATTTAGCAATGAGTGAAAAATAATTAATCGCTAAAAAAAACACCCATGTTTATTTTTGAAAATATAGCTACAAATGCATATTAAATAAAAAGAAGAAAATAATGTAGTTTGCAATAAAAATCAATTATTTAACTAAAAAGTACATCGATGATAAAATATAAGATGTGGATTTGTTTTGAATGAGAAGAAAATTCCAAATTTTACAATGTCAAGTTCTAGTTTCTTTGATTGCTTATTTTTTTACCTTGTTGAAAAATATTCAATTTTATAGTTTTATTTGGTAAATGTTGAGATTGATTTTATTTGTGTTTTATTTTTTTATAAATTTATACACTTGCATTTGAGTAATTATATATATATTGCTTTCCTTTATAACTCTTATCATCATACTTTGAACTTGTTTTTTTGATAGTTATTCATTTCTTATATATATTTAGCTTCACATCTGTATTTGATTTGCTACATAATGTTTCCACTTGAAAATGGCTTTCACTCTAAACAATCTTTTACTTTATTTTATATACTAGATATTTTATGCGTGGCCAATGTTTTGTATATTTTTACATAATACACATTTTATGAATAAATTATGTTTTGCTTTCTTTTATTTAATACACTTTTTTTATTGCAAAATATATTATTTTCTTGATATTATTTAGTATACATTTATTACAATAAATTTTAAAATAAATGCAGACATTTTTTATTGCTAAGTATGTGTGTATATTCATAGATGCACATAAAATAAGCAGTATTTATTAAAATATTGTATGTGGATAAAATGAAATGCTGTCTCCAGCCTTGTATTATTAATTATGAGTTTAATAACTCATAAGTGCCATATCCCATCTAGTTGATAAATTAATTTCATTATGAATTACCAACAATGTTGATAAAGATAAGCTTATAAACATCAGAGCAACTAAGAATAGGTGGATTCATTCTATTCTTGATTCATTCGTTCAACATTTAGAGTGCTTTTAAGTCATAGTCTGGAGAAAAGTGATTTATTCCCTTTGTTTGCATATACATTGAGCTGAGTTTAATTTAAAGTTTCTGTATGTATTTTATTTTTTTATTAATGTATTTTTTCATTAAATAACTGATATACTTTTTGTAATTAAATTCTTAGTGCTGCAAAATGTATTAGTCATAAATTCAAAAATGAATGCATTTATTTTATATTTTAGCACCTGGTTATTTTTTTACTTATTGCTAAGTACTATATAGTTCCATCAAGCAGGGGAGGGGTAGACCATACACTATATTAACACCATTTATTTTATTATTTTATAAATATTATAAAAAGAGCAATATTATTTAAAACTTGATCAAGTTATATCGGTTTTAGATGTTATATATATATATAGTCGCTATATAAACACATTAGACCATATATAAAGGTTGATTTCCATCTTTATTGTTTACAGGAGGTTGCTTTGATAACAGATAGAAATTGTTGATTGTTATTGATATTGGAATTGTTTAAGGGTTGACTGATTTCCTGTATTTATATATATCTTTTTTTATTTCATAGCATATTTCTGATATTGTATCATCTCTAACCTCCAAAAGTGACCTGAACATTGAAGACCATTTCAGTGAAGTAATGACTGTATCCTTTTCTACTTTCTAAAACTTTCAAGTTAAACTTTCTTTGAAATAATAAAATGTAAAATATTTTCCTAAACTAGACCAGTAAATGGAAAATAAAAGTAAAATTTTAAAATTTTGTATATTATGATTATAAATAGTTATCAACTTGCTGCTTACTTGAAAGTTGTTTAGCGATAAATAATTGTAACTAACACTGCTGTTATTAAGCTGGGTAATTGAAATATATTAATTAATTTTCAAAATTATTGAAAATTTAATATTTATCAGTATTATTTTTAAATCAATAATAATTTTTATATTAAATTTTAATAACAAAGCAATTATTGAAAAATTTTCCTATCATAGAGGAATAGATTTGACAGTTGACTTCAAAACACCACTTTTAGCCACTTTTAGCATTCAAACATTATATAACATCCCAAGAAAATAATTATTCAATTTTTTAATTGAAAAATTAAATTAAAATTGAGGAATGTATAAATAAATATTAAATGTATTTGATTTTTGCATAATTCTTGTGTTAATATGTACATTTTGCTTAAATACAAAGGAATTTAAATGTATTCATGATTAAAATAGCATATGGATTATATTTATAATTAGGAATTAAAATATAAAAAGGTAATAATACATGGACACCTATGGACAGTTTATAGATCAGTGGTCTCCAAAGCTAAAATGATAGTGTCATTAAGAAATATAGGTTTTATGTCAAAAGTATTGGTAAATAAGGTAATGTTCAATAATAAGAAACAACTATTATTCAGATTAAGTTTAAATATTTGTTAATTAAAATTGGCAATTTTGACTTTTAAGTTAGTGATATTACTAAGATATGAAATTCTCATAATGACCAAAGTCTCTTTAGATTTATTTAAAAAAATTCAGACATTGTTTATTGGAAGTTCTCACTAAATCAATTACTGAATACTCAGAAACTCAACTTTTGTCCCCCTAAAAATAAATGCTATTATTGGGAAGGCTATTTGATACTTTATGCTTCCCTAGTATATGATGAAAAGTTATTTCTGAAAAATTGCCAACAAACAACTTCAGCATAATTTTATATTCTGGTTATTTGAGTCTAAGTACTTTGATTCTCTTTTGGAAATTGAATTTGAGAATCATTCCCTTCATCACATCCCTACACATTCAAAAGGCTTTGTTTAAATGCAGATGCCCATAAGTACTTTACGTTATTAAAAATAGAAATGTTCTACTTTTGATAACATTAATGCATTGATCTCTTTGAATCTTTTTCCAGAAATAATTACCCTAATATCCAAGTCTACACATTTATCCTTTATGAATTGGGATGCTCAGATGCACCTTCATTTATAATAATAATAATAATAATAATAATAATAATAATAATAATAATAATAATAATAATAATAATAATAATAATAATAATAATAATCATCATCATCATCATCATCATCATCATCATCATAGAAGATGTCCTATTGTTTTTTCAAACAGGTTAGAGCTATTACATAATAGAGATAAAAAATTGCTGATCATAATATATTTATTGACACCTGGTTAATAATATGACAATCCTTATGCTTTAACATTATATATACATATTTATAATCCTTTATAGCAATATATATATATATAATCCTTTATAGCAATGATCCATAATAGACTTCATGCAACAGATTAACTAATTTTAGTCATTGAAGCTAAAATCATCTAATGTAAATTATATTTCTGTGACCCACCTGTTTTGCTGTGTATTTAATTTCTGTCAACTATGTTTTTTTTCTTTTTTATTCTTTTTAACTAATTCTAGAACATAGACAAGTCAACTGAAGTAACTAAATATAGAATATTAAATTACTTTGAAAGATGATGTTGATAATAACAATAATTCTAATAATAATGATATTACTATTATTATTATTACTACTGCTACATTAGAATTAAGTTTTATAATGATTATACAAACCAGTCTGTGTAACACAGATATATCTACTTATAGAATATGCTGATTCTTTTTTTTTTGTTGTTGTTTATTTTACATTTTCAATGCTGTTTTTAATCTTTACTGCAGAAAAGTGAAGAACTTAACCATCATATAAAATTATATTTCTTCAATATACCCTATTCTCTATTCAAATTTTCCCAAGAAAATCACTCATCATTGCATATTTTTATGCTCAAGTTTATAGTCAAACACTCATTTTGAAAGTTTTGTTTTTATTTTACATATACATTCCAGTGAAGATGTGATTTTACAATTATCGACTCTATAGTCTCTATATTGACCTAGATGAAATACAATATTGATTGGTCTTACAATTTGCCATTACATTTTTTAGAATTTTATACAGCTGCTTAAATAAAACTTTTCTAATGATATGATGTTATGTCAATAGGATGCCAAAGCCTCACTTTCATGTAATATATTAAGTAAGATAATAGCTTTATATACTGTTAATGTAGTTGCAGTTGTTATTTCATTGTGATAAAATGCTCTATCTTTTCACTTTTAAAAAGAAACAGCACACTGAAATCTACAGCACACTTCAAATTGCTGAACCAAAGTCTTTATATGCTGTATTCAAAGTATGAAATAGATTCTGAAAATCAGTATTCAATCTGGCATAAAAAGCATAATCATCAGCATACTGAAAATTCAAAATCTAAGAAGATGGAAGTTCATGCTATTTTAATTGATTCAAATAAAAAAAATTCACCTTCAAATCTGTAATCACATTTTAATTCTTGATTCATTAAGTCAACTATAGAAAAATGTAAATGTCGCAGGCATAAAAAATCTAAAACAATGTTGGTGTAACTATATCTCTTTGTTTAACACTGGTTTTCATTTTAAATGCCTTGGATGTGCCACCTGTAATAATAAATCTTTTTTTCATTTCATCATATAAAATCTGTTTAATACAAATAATGTTTGGTTGATAACTAACTAATTTCAAACAATGCTGGTTCAGTTAGCAATGTATACATCACTCTTTTGATCCGGACTCTTTTCTTGTATGTATTAATTTGGCAGCAAAAATCTATGTTAATAATACTTCTTGTTTTAAAAAAAAACCCTGAATCTTTAGCAATCATTTGTCTTTGCCTAAAAGCCATTTATTTAACAAAATTTTTAAAAGTACCTTTGCTTTAGTTGATAATATTCCATGATATATACTAAAATCTTATCCGTTCCCTTTATTTTTAAAAATTGGAAAATAGAATTATTCTTATGATCAGGTGGCTACAATTCATATACCCAGATATCCTAAAAAAAATTCAATATTTTTGAAAGCTACAAATTGCCACTTATTTTAAAATATTTGTAAATATCTCACCAGGATTTTCAGGTTTTCCATTTTAAATAATGTTTTAACATCACTAAGCTGGATATCTCTGTTTTTATCTAAATAAGTAGATAAAGTGGATATATCATTAAAAATCTTAATTTTAAATCTTATATCATTAGTCAAAAGATGATCAAAATATATGATGTTATAAAAAGAAAATCATTACTTGTGATAGTAAAAGTGAGGTGCTTGAAATAAAACCTGGTGATAAACAGAAAAAATCTTTACTTCAATTTTGCTCTCATTTTTATTGCAATATTTTTAAGAACATTTTATATACAGTTTCATGAAGACACATCAGATGCAATATTTATAATATGTTGATGATTGCACTATTTTTTCCAATTCAAAAAACCAATTGCAGTTAATTTTAATTTCTTAAATGCAATTTATAAAACAATTCAATTTAGAAATTAAGATAAACAACAACTCAGGAGCTTTGTACACCAATGATGAAAGAAAATACATTGACAATTTTTGATTTTGGGTAATTACTTGAGGATAAATGAGTGGTACTTATGGTTATTATACCATATTTATTATACAGCAGTGGGATGTGGATCTCCTATTAATGTAAAATAAAGCCACTGGAAAACTTTTATATAAGGATAACCATAAGATACTGAAAATATGATGTCAGGTATTCTAGAACCAATTACTATATTCTGGATGTTGTAATACCAAATCAATATTCTTTCAAGAGGATGAATACTTTTTTTTTAATAGGGTATGTGAAGCAAAGAAATAGTAATAGATTTCATAAAAAATATTCTATGGAAAGTTTGATTATGATTTTTATAGAAAAAAAAAAGTCTTATTTGCATTTTGAAAATTGTCTCAAAAATATTCGATAAATGTTTTATGTGAATTATTTTCAATGAGAGAATAAAACTGATAATAAAATATAATGGAGAGCTATAATTAGGCTAGCTAATGAAGACTTTAAAAATAACAATAACTTTGTTAAAGAAGTAATTAAATTAAGTATTGCAAAATATTAAACTGATTAAAGGACCAGTGTAATATATATATAGTTGTATTTCTGTTTAATTAATAGACAGGTTTATATAACGATTACAAATTCCTTTTAACTTTTTATTATTTCTCTATTTTTTTCTGGAGTGAGTATGGCTATATCCATTTACAGGTGCCTTGTAATGATAATGGTAACTTAGACACAGTATGAATATATAATAAATCTCTATCACTTATATGCGATTATATTGTAGTCTCTTACATATACATGAAACATTAGTTATAATTTTAATACATTTGAAAAGATGATCTGCACTGAAGGTACATTAGAATTATATTTAATGTTCTTTGTATTTTCTTCATATAAGAAGCAATAATAAAACTGCACAGATTATATATATATATAATTCATCCACATAAAAAAAATAATGCATTACAATTAAAATAATAATGACATGAAATGTGTATTAAGGGCGTATCTATATTAATATATAAATGTGAAAGTTTATTTGTTCAACAAATATTGCACCAATCTAAATGAATCTTGAGTAATTTTCTTTTTTTGCTTGCATAAAATTTTATAGGGTTGAACATTTTTGCTTTATGGTACTTAATTGTTTTAATAATTTTGGTAATTTGCAATATATAAAAAATAAGATAAATTTAGATAAATTAATAACTATTTTAAAAAAATGAGGGATTGGAAAATATGAATGGTGTTTATATTGTGAATTAGTTGTACTCACAGCTTTGCTAATGTTAGTAGAATAAAAGAATGAAATGTAGTTGATAATTAATATATATTTAAATAATATTTACATGAGATAATACATGAGTTATCAGTAGCAGGTAAAATAACTATTGTAATCCGTTTTTATAAATAATGTTGTAGATCAATTTTACTTGCTGTTAATAACTCATGTATTATTATGCTATGCAATATTACTTAAATATATTTTTAATTATTAACTACATTATAATCTTTTATTTTACTAATGGAAACAATGATTTATTTAACATGTATATCATTAATTATTTTAATCATTTGTTTTTTTTACTATTGACTGAAGACGATTTACAAAATTGAAATTAAAACTTTATAAAAAATAAATATAAGAATCAACTGTGGAGTATCATATAAAGGTTGTTATATCACTAATATTATTCTAAAATCTGTATTGAATTTCATTTTCCTCTTTCCATCTCATAATTAGTCAATGTTTAATTTTTAAAATCAGTTTTATGATTCTTGTAATCTTAATTTAAATACGACTGTAACAAAAATATATGGTTAATATTTGAATATTATTATTTTCATTTTTAGACTATTTTAATTCAATATTTTTTTAAAAATTAAATCTGTGTTCTGGGTTAATTAGTTTGTGTTTTTTAAGACTGAATAAAAAATCTTAATGTTAAACATAATAAAATGAATAAAAAATCTTAATGTTAAACATAATAATATTTTCCTATCCATTATAATATTAAAAGAATAAAAAAATTTTAAAATGATTCTGGCTTTTATGTCAGAGTAATATAATTTATATTTTTCTTAATATAAATTTTAGAGCTTTCTTATAGAAGCTGCTGAATCCATGCAAATGCTGACGAAACAACACAGTATAGCTAGAAGAGAATTTGAAAATACAGCCCATTTTTTCGGAGAAGATCCAGTAAAAATTGATGAGAATCAACTCTTTACTATATTCAATGATTTTCTTTTGCAATTTGAAGTAAATATTTGCTTTCTTATATTATCTTTCAAAAAGAATATCCTTGTCACTACAATAATACATTATATATATATATGACTCCCAATTCTTTAATTTTAGTATATTTAAACATTCAACATACTTTCAACAATATTTTGATTTTTACTTTAAACATCCTGTACCATAATAATTGATTACAAGGTGTATTGCAAATAACTAAAATCCTCAAATTATATTACAATGTGTGTTCTTGATATACACATATGTACATGTAAGTGTGTGTGCATATGACATACATATTGCAAATATGACTAACACACACAAATATGAATGAATGTGAACAGATGCAGAAAATTAAAATATTATTTTATTTTTTGTGTTCTAGAAGACTGAAACTATGGATATTAAAATACTGGAGGATACTACACTATATATATAAATGCAATATACTGTATACGTATAGTAAAACAGAAATATTCACACACACACACACACATATATATATATGTAATAAAACAAATTAGAATTAACATTTTTTATGAATATCACAGAGTGCATGCTATTGAATATGATGAACACTTTTGTAAAATGATTATAACTAATATTTATTTAAATATATGTAATATTACTAAATTAAATCTTATAAAGTTAATTCCAGTTTTGTTTTACTACATATGAAATCATATGTGATATTTGACATATTATATATTCTCAATTAATAATTATGGAATTAATAAATTGAGTGCCACAGATATTTCTCACCTTACATTAAAATTTGCATTGAGTTTCTCCTTTATTAAATATTTTTTTAAATTTTATAATCTCGTTTTTACTTTTGTTTTGCTTTTCTTTATTTGTTTATAAATGTTTCTGTAATATTTTGTTTATACTATCTTTATACATTAGGCTGTAGTAATATATAATGATGGTAATAGTGATAGATAATAACATTCAACAATACCAACTTTCAAATTGAGTGGGAAAAAAGTAATCTTAAATTACTACCATATACTATATTAGACATTTTATAAATAGAGAGAATATTATTCACAAGATTACCAAATCAATAAAAAAGAAAAAAAAAGTAATTGTCAATGAAAAAAATAATAAATTGGTGGGCAGGAGAAAGTGAAATCCTATTATGGATGAGAAAATATCTATATATATATCATTAATATGTTCTTCATTTTTTCAAATAGTTATCTTCTTTCTTTAGTCAAATTTTTATAATTTTCAATTATTTCTTATGTATATATATTGAAAACATAAGTCGGTTGGGTCAGTGCTTCAATTATGTAGAAGTGTGACAATCCCTAACTTAACTGTAATACATTCAAATTCTATATTTCCTCATAAACTAAAACTATTTTATATTTTAATAATAGATTCTAGTTTAATAAAATAATACATAAATTTTTCAGGGTTATTCAATAATATGTGTACTTTTGGTCTTATTATATTTTGATAGAAATATTTTGCAAATATACTGTTTCTTACTATAAGAACTAATCAGGAGTAACTTAATCTATGTTTTAAAAAAACTAAGGCTAGCAATTTTAAATATAAAGTTGATTAATGCTCTATCTTGGGATTATATAAAACAAGAAAATAAATGCATGGATGTAAAATGTGTTTATGCATTTTTATGATATGATAATCATTTTACCCAATAAATTAATATTTCAGATAGCCTCAATACAGTAATGATGTATTTAATCTACATAGATTTTATGCGTAATCTAATATTTGAAATATGATTTTTATATCGTACATAGGCAGTGACGTTGCTTCTTTAATAATGACAAAAAGAAAGTATTTAAAAATTAACAATTATTTTATTACACAATATAAAATAAATGATAAAAACAAATAAGTCAACCGTTGGTAGCTGTGAAGTCAGTGCAGTTGCTTGCAACAGTTGTCGCGGGTTCACTTCCCAGCCGATGCTTTGACATATGGAAAAAAAAACAAATAACAATAAGAAAATTTTATAAAACATCTAATAAATATTAATATTTGTTTTCTAAATGTAATTTTATACTTGGGATATTTCAAAATAATCCTCAATTTAAATATAGAAGACAATAATCATCACCATAATGATCAAAGATAAATGCTTTATATGGAACTTAATTAGTTTGCTTCATTAACTAATCAATTATTAATCAACCTCTCTTAATAATGCTAAAGAAGTTTTGACTCTTTTAAAAGAAGCAAGTCCAATTATTACTTAGCATACTTAAATGATATTTACGATATAGGACTTATTTATTTAGCCTCAAGAACCTTTACTGTATTCATTTGCAGGTTTAAGCATTAGGAGTGATACCCTACTAACAAAAATATAACTAAATCATTAGGATGCTTTATTACATACTATATAACATTTAAAAATTACTACTAACATATAAGAGTGATGCATAAATGGTTCTTTACAGATCTGCTCATCTAAATAAGGATGATTAACTCCATTTAACTTTGAGGCTGAAACCTAAGAACCCATAAAACATATAATAATTTCAATATAACATAATTTTATATAAGTTTAATGGTTACCTACATTTACACAATTCAAACCTAAAGTGAATCACATTTAATGCTATTCAATATTACCAATAATAATATTAAATAAAAATATTACCTAAACATTGGAATAGAATGATTTTATTTTTGATTACATTAACAATAATAATAATATTAACTAATTAAGAAAGAAACAATTATGAGAAAGTGCATTAAATAATCCTCCAACGATTATAATGATTTAAAAATCTATTCCAATGAAATAGTGATACCTGAAAAATATTCTGAAGTTTTTGGGAATTTCCAACTACTTTTAAAATAACAGCATCAAAGATAATGTAAAGCACAATTAATTCTATTTTGTAATATAATCCTTTCTGGGGCACAATATTAAAATTAATAAATTTATTTAGCATATTTATTAATCCAAGATAAGCTATATTTAACATGTTATAAATTTGACATTTATTATATTGAAATATTTAGTGTTTATAATCCATAATGCAGTTCTTTAAGCACTGGAAACAAATTCATAGTTTATCCCATGTAGAAATTCAATTCATCTGAAAAGATCATTTTCTCTTTCATTTGAAGTATATCTACTCAAGAAAACTGTTTATCATTCATGAACAGAGCAATTTTCATTAATTTCTGAATTAAAGTTAAGCGTTTCTCCAAGTGACAAAGTTTATAGATGCATATTTAACTTCAAAAATTTATTATCTAAGGGGTTTTCTTCGATAATTAAAGATGAGATAAATTCAAAATATTGAGACCAGTATGCATATTTTATTGAAATGAAGAAAGCAATTGGCTTACAATAATTTGAAAATAAACATCAGTAACTTATTTGAAGTTAATAAATACAAATTTCTGATTATATCAGCTATTTAATATTACTTCCAATTAAAAAAGTCCAGCGATTGATTTTTAAAGTTGTGAGGTAGTATTTCATAAGTCTTTTTATCCATTTTTCATTAATAGTTGATTGTGATAAATGAAATTTCTTGAAATGACAATTAGTTAGTTAATTACTGATGGTTTCAAGGTTTATTTGTTATTGTTCATATTTTTCCTAGTATGACGAAAAGAAATCATTTTTAACCAGCAAAGGCAAAATATCTAGCTGTTTAACCTAGCCAATCATCATCTAGATGGCAAACAAAATGGCTATATAAAAATTTGAACTACCCAGATTCTGACTGCAATGAGAATTTGTGAAGTCTGCCTAGATTTTCCAAAATTTCAGCTTTTATACTTGAGTGATCATCTGATATCTGATTCCATATATTTCCTGTTATGAATTTGGATTTCATGGGTTTGCTGGGAAAATTTTGAAGTGGTTGGCATGGTTATTGCTGGGAAAAATGATAGAAGTTAAGATTTTTGAATCAATATGGTAAAATTTTATTAACCCTGTTCAAAAATGAAAAGAGAAAAAAAAAATTTAAGCTTTCTCAATTGCTTCATTTTTACTTCCAGGTTTTAAAAATAAATATTACAAGTTTGTTTATTTAAAATAAATAAATCATAAATAATCAGATATTTATTTTAATTAAATTTAAATTGATTTTAAATAAATAATATTATTAATAAATATCCTAGCAAACTAAATCAATTCAAACTAATTTTACTAATTTAAAATTTAAACACAAACGCTTTCTCACATACATACACACAAAATATAAGAATATAAGAATTGTTTGATCTAGATATAAATAAAAATGTAATTTGAAATATAATAGCCTCACTTTAAAATATTTTAGTGTTGTAATGTTGCATATAATTGTATTCAATATTTCTATACTAAATTAATTGTTTTACGTATGTGAGTTTGTCTGTTTATTTATATCAATTTGATGGCTTTGTTCCTTAATAAGAATAATGACAAAACATAAGTGTATGTAGTTTTATACAAGCATTGATCATAAAGTCTGCTTGAGAAGCTACTCTTAAAAGTTTTATAAAAATTATATTTTCTCTTAAGAATTATATATGAGAAAATTTTAAACATGATATTGAGTATATTCTATGCTATACAACTAATAACAGTGATGAATATATTTGCTTAATTATAAAAATAAAGTCACTAAAATTGTAAAAGTTTTTTAAATATAAAAGCCAATTTATAAAAGCATCTATTACAATATATATAAAATACATATTTTGCGGGTTCATCCGTGTTAAAAACTTTTAATATTAATATACTGATGTTTCGACTTGGTCACACAAGCCATCCACAGAGTTATAAAAGGTAGAAAGATTGTTGTAGAGGTGCTACAATCACTGCTTTGAATAAAATGTTAAAATTCCACCAATAGGATTTTTTTAAAAAAACATTCCTAAATTTAAAATTTTTTGCTATTGGTGGAATTTTAACATTTTATTCAAATCAGTGATTGTAGTGCCTCTACAACCGTCTTTCTACCTTTTATAACTCTGTGGATGGCTTGTGTGACCAAGTCGAAACGTCAGTATATTAATATTAAAAGTTTTTAACACGGATGAACCCGCAAAATATGTATTTTATATATTTAACCCATGCAAATCTTCGTTTTAACACACATATATATATATTAGTTGCAGCAACTTCTGTATAGTAAAAATCTAATAGCTAAATAGCTGATGTTTCAGTATAATAACAAGTACTTTTCTCAGAGCTTCTTCTTTCTCAAGTTATAAGAATGTGGGTAGTGAGATTTAAAATCGTTATTTTTTCCTTTGCTATTTTCTCTTCATTCTCAAATTCTATTGGTTGAAAAGTATCCTCCAATAACTTTTTCCAAATATTATTAATTTTCTTCAATTCCCACTTTTTCATTTATGCTATTAGACCTTTTAAAAATCTCTATAGCTTCCTTTAGCAGTCTCTGGTCATAGTGTTCAATTTTTGGCAGAATATGTGCTTTATTAAAATTGATGTCATAGTTAGCTAATTTTATGTGTGAATAAATGGCTGATGAATTGGACTTTTCTCTAACTGCCAAAATATGATTTTTTTTAATCTTTATTCTATGATTGGTCGGTCTAATGTATGATTTTATACAAACTCCACATGGAATTTATATACACCATGACACACCTAAGGAATTTTATTTTTAGGGTGTGGACATACTTCAATTAATTTTTTAAAATGATGTATTGAAGCTATATATATGCGCACACATATATTTCATGTTGGTAATGTTAAAAATTACACATAAAATTTAAAAGTAAAAAAGTTTAATAAATAAAATTAAATACAAAGTTAATTTGTGTTATAAGTAAAATATTTTCTAAACTTTGTAAAAAGAAAAAGATAATTGATTTTATGTTTCTTTCTAATATAATTGATTTTAAATTTAACTTAAAAAGTAGTTTAAAAGAAAAAGTGTTATTCTTTTAAGAATTAAAAAAGTAGAAATGACTTCTAAAAAAGTATTAAAATGCTTGTAAACAGATTACTAGATTAAGTTTAAGGAGATAAATAATTAAAATAATTTAATTAAAAAGGCTGTTATTCCTGCTCAAAAATAAGAGCTGGCAAATAGGGTATTGGACAAATAAACTCAGATCTCAGTGAAAGAAATGGAGTTGTCTATGACCAATAAATCAGAGGATCCAAACTATAAGCGATAAATCCAAATTTTGCTGATAAGATAGCTAAAAATCATATAAATCGTGCTAGAAATTATGTTCATGATTATTCTGTCTTGATCCAGCATTCAGTCTGTCTTTATTCTATAAGTGATGATCTTTCTACCATTATTTATCAATTATTATTATTCTGCTTTAATTAATTAATATGTGCTAGTTTCAGCAAATCTACCATGCAAGAATAGAGAACCCATTATTTGTCTTGCTCTGTCAAGCTGGCAGGAGCAGGCTGCAAATCCACTGATGAGTCCCAAGAAAGAAGCTATCACCAACAGAGAAAGCCATCTGAAGATGCATTTATTATGTATTCACCTGATAAGAGTAAAAATCTGATGTGCAGTTCCACCAGAAGAACCAGCCATTAAGCCAAGATGATATCACTGCTGATGTATTCTAATAAAACCTGAACTGTAACTTAAATCCTTCCATCATAGATATGATAAAGAATCAACTCTGCCAATACCTAAGGACTGAACATTAACCATGACAGCTGAAAAAATAAGTGTAAATTTTAAACTCATATTTAGTTAATTATTGTCTCTGCTTTAATGAAATATGTTACTAAATAGTTAGGTAATTAATGTTTATGAGCAGCTATGGCAAGAGATGGTAGTTTGTTCTATATTTATGCCACAATATAGCCAGCAATAAATATATAAAATTTATTCTAAGCCAATAAACATCACATGATCAATATGTATAGAGAGTTTTGCCTGTTTTAAAATTTATTCTATAAAGACAATTAGCTTATAATCATGGTCTCTTGCCATATTACTGAATGTTGGCATGTTAATCACTTATTTACACTTTATTTAATTAATAAAAGTATGTTAAATCAGTAAAATTTTCAAAATTATTAATGGGAGGCAAGCCTACTGCATAGATAAGCTAGATGTCAGTTTTAGCTAACTAGTTTTATAATTGAATTATTATTATTGATAAGAATATACAGTTGGTACTCATCATTTAAGGTTATGAGTTATATCTGATTCTCATTCTTATATAAAATGTTAGTATTGTAACAGTCAGAATCGTCTATCTCGCTAACACACTGCAGAATTCAAACCCCAGACATGAAACTGAACATTCTAGGAGGGGTTACCTTCTAGATATACTAAATTCGAATCTAAAGTCCAAATTTCACAGTGCCATCTATGTGATAATGCATCTGATGCCACTACTAGTATAACCTTTGATTGGTGCCTGGTGGTCAGGGAGAAACAAAAAGACTCTATACTAAAAGAAGTTTGGGTGGCTAATTAACGTCTATGGATTTACAAAAGAAATGCAGAAAATATATATATAGACTGAGACAGTGATAGGAATCAATAAAATAAGATATCAAATTTAGTTTTAAATAATTTCACAAAATTTATTTATATAAATTATATATATAACGCCACTGTCTGCTTATATGAGACAGGGACGCGTATTAAATAATTGTTGGCATTATATTTCAATAAATGACAAAAGGTTTTAAAACAAAATGATATATTCTATTCCTCGGGTTAATAGCATTATGATAATGTGCTTGATGAGATAGGAACATATGCGAGGTGCTTTGAACAATTATACAAGTCTAAAAAAATATTTGAAAATTAAGTGTTCTAAAATATTTATTGATTTCAAGAATAGCACAGACAAAAGCTTACTAAGCAACAAAGTGGGAATGTGATCAAAGCATTTATTTGAGAATAATAATAATAGAGTTGCATTGGGAGGTCAGTATTGCTGATAATGAATTTATTAAAGTTGGAGGGTGTGACACGTTTAAGTCATGGATGCTTTGTAAAATAAATATAAAATAAAACAATATTGAAGATCTGGAATAATTACGGAGGGCATCTCGCCGCTAACCCGTAGGAAAGTATTTTGATGAACAGCCAAAACTTAGTGACTGGGTGACGATTGCGTTTAATTCCCAGGTGTGTCATTTGGGGACACCCTCAGCCTGGAAACCGCAAAAAGGCGAAGAGAACGGCCTTAGCCGTGTAAAGAATCCTTGGAAAAATAAAACAAAGTGGTCTCAACAAACAATTCACTTACCAGCAATATGAGACTAGTGTATATAAAACATACTGAATGGGTTTTACTTGGATTAAGAGAAATGCCCAATCAAATTCCCAGAAATTCATTTAAAAGGGTCCGCACATTCTCAACGTCAATGATGTACTTTGTAATTAAAGTAGAACACGGTAATTAAAATAGGAAAATGCATGCTTGCGGGTTTGAAAAGTAAGTATAGATTCATATACACAATCATGCATTAGGGGATACATTTAATTATTGACCTCACACATACTCTCATATTAGATTAAAATAAATAACATGTAGATTTTAAACTATGTGATTATATGATATATTAAAGAAAAGAATCACCCTCGAACGAGTGATTTGCAAGATAATAAAAATTGGAAATTATTTAGAAATTTAAAATATGCCTTTATAGAGACGTCTTAGTTTCAACAAAAGGAATAATTTACTCGGTCAAAGATGATTCTGACACATTATCATAATAAAATAAAAGAAAGCTTTATAAATAGAAAATCTTAACCCAAGGATAGAGAGCAAAATGTTGAGTATATTTAAACACATTAAAGAAATACATAATGAAGTTATGTGAGATATGAGAAAAACAATTTTAAATAGCTATAGCATGTTAGTTATCACAAGAGATCTTGGGTTAATTTAGGGTTACCTCTGGAGAAGCATTTTTAGGCAGATTGATGGTCGGCAGGTTTTTATATAATTTAACAGCAAAATCTGGAAATGTTCATATTTTTGGCAGCAGCAGCAGCAGTTCCGGGATTCCTTGTGTGATAACTTCCGATGGTCTATGGCAGCAGATGACCATTCTGGAGAGAAATAGCCTTCTCGCGCTCTACTCTGTCATGTCAAGATTTACAAATTACTAGAATAGAACTCAGAATGATTTCTCTTAGAAACATTAGAAGAAACTGGAGAACAAAAGAAAACCCTTCTTTTTATAGTAGACATTAACAGTAGAACTGCCCTGGAGCATTACAAAAATATATCGGACTTATCAGCTGTAATTAAATCTATCCGAATGTCTAAAGGAATTCAACATTAATTAATTTCTTTTGTTAATTTCCCTGTTGACATTTGGATTACAAACTAGATTTAATTAAAAATTACTTTTACTAATTAAAGAAAACCTTAAGTGGACATCTGCTGTTTTTAGATAAACTTATATAATATTAACTAATTAAACTATTGTCCCTGATTTATTTAAACAGAAATAATTGGAATAACTTTTATTAAATTAAAGAAAATGATTTTACTTTTAAAATTGCAATATTTGAATCTATTTACTAAACGAATATTTACTAAATGAATTTTATTTTAAATAAAATATATTACGCCGGTAATATATTTGTAAATAGATTCAAACAAAATAACTTTAACAATTTATAATTTTGATATGTTTTAAAATGCATATCATAGTGTGTGCGCAATTACGACTTATATAACCTACTTTTTAATAAATCGAAATTATGTGAACATATACATAATCTATAATCTTTTATTTATTTGGGAATGACTTTTATATATAATATGAGCATTGTACTCGTGGTTTAGTATTAGGCGGGATTTTCGGTATATAAGTGTATTGCAGACACACTATGATAGATTGGGGTTCAAACTAAGGTATGAGGTAGGAAATAGGTGAGAAAAGGTGAAATGAAGATCTGCAAAGCAGACCTTACTGTTTCAGTATTAGATGATAGTAACATCATTTGCAACTGCTGATCCATTACAATCATTATATTATTTAAACAGTGATGTGCGATAGATGATCCAGTTCTACCACAGCCATCCATTTTTTTCATACATGTCATAGTGATACAAATGCAACTTCTAATCACTGTATGCTATACATGTTGTAGGTGATTAATTCTTACTGTAGGCATGCAATTATTACATGTATTTGCTCTTATATAGATACCATTGTAATACAGATGTGATTTTCTGTATTTCACAATTATTTTATTAACTATTGCATACTAATATCATAATCTGTAATTGATCACAACAGTCAAGTAGTATGATTTGCCTAAATTTACAAGTTTGTATCAATTAGCATTAGAATAGTGGTGATGATAGCTGAGAATAGTTAGGAGTCTGCATAGTAGACTGGAATACATTCAACAATTAATATTAATAGTATTCTAAAATACTGACTGATAAACATCAATAAGATCAAACATTAAGCATACTGTATATTATAACTATGCATAATTAAAATTAAATTAATCTAAGAAAAATTGGAAAAGTTTATTTACCATAAGTGAGTTTATAAATCAATTAATTAAAATCATATCAGTGTATGTTTTGTGTTGTATATACATAAATAAAAAATAAATCATAGATATAATAAAATATCTTTACTAACAACAAAATGATATATAACAATAGCTGTAATATAGTCATATAATCATCACAAATAAAACATATAAAAGCTCCATTCGGCAAATTTTAAATTTTTGCCCTTTTCAATATGGCTTAATTACAAAAATAACTTATACTGCATACATAGTGACATCTACTGGCTCTATATAAAGTTAACACAAGCCTATAATTACACTTAAATATCTTTATAACAACACATATTATACAACCGTCCATTCATTTTTCATTATCCAATTATTAGTTAAATTAATTGATGTTTTATAAATGTTCATACAATTATTTCTGTTATAATTAATGTAATTGGTTTCATATATTTTTCTTCTATTAATTTCTTTAATATAATTTAATGGACTTATATTCTTAACACAATCTATTCTATGTCCATATTTTAAGTAATGAACATATAATGCAGACCTGTCATTTCTTCTATTAATAGCATTATTATGTTCTTTAGCCCTTTCTTCTAATTGTTTTGATGTATGTCCATAATAAACCATACTGCAAACCCCACAAGTAATTTTATATACTATATCCTTTTTATATTTTATATCATCTTTATCTTATAATTCCCTGCTAATATATCAAGAGTTTTACTGTTTGACCATCCTATTTTAATATTTTGATTTATATAATTTTTATTTTTTAATAATGTATTATAAATTTTAGGAACATATGAAAGTTTTATCCATTTTATATTTTCTGGTTCACTCTTATTACCCAAATTATTTTGTTTATAATTAAAGAATATATTTCTAATGCTTCTAGGGTTATATCCATAACTAGTATATAACTCTATAAATTTCTCTTTTTGCAAAGTAGCTATCTTCCTATCTGTGTTATATTTATCATTTTTGTTTTTAAAATTTTTAATAACTGCCATTTTTTGTATCCATGCCTGTTGCGAATCCATAGAAATTATTTTCCTTAATTTATCTTCTTTAATGAAGTGTTTTAATGTAATTATATTATTATCATCTATCTCTATCTCTATATCTAAATATTTTATTTTAACATCAATTTCTATAATTGTAAATTTTATATTATCCATATTATTATTAAGTTCATTATATGTTTTCTTTATAGCTCTTTTATTACCAATTATTAATATATCATCAACATATCTAAAGTAATGTATTATATCTTGATTTTCTATTCTACTATTAACAATTTTCATTTCCATTTCGTTGATGAATGTTGATGACATTAATCCACTAATTGCACACCCTATTGCCCATCCCTTATGTATACTCCAATATTCACTATTATATTTAAAATACAAACTATTATGTATTAAAATTAAACCTTCTTCTATAATATTAATTACCTCTATATCATTAATATGCATATATAATTTCTGTATTAATATTTCTATACTTTTGTTCTTGGAATGCTAGGATACATCTTTTCAATATCCATTACAAATATACTTTGGTTTCTACTCAATTTTATCATATTTAACCTATTTATAATAGCCTCTGTATTTTTAATGCAAAACTCCCCATAACCAATAATATTTACTATCCACATATTGTGCCGGTAAAAATACGTTTATCCATCTAACATGAGCTGGAACTCACAAAATGTACTTCAAACCCAGTCAAGCCCAAGATTTAGGTCAGGAACCAGCCTGGATTCGACCCACCTTCTAACCCCAGACCTCAAACCCTAATGAATAACATAATAGTTATGGCCCTGAGAATTAATTGAGAATCTATTAACTATGATTATATTAAAATTTACATAAGCATTACTGTAATATGTGGAAGAAGTGGAGGAAATGGAATTCGAACTACTCAAATAAGTTAAACAATAAAAGATAGTTTAATATAATGGAAAATTATTATACATTTATAAATAAATTATACATATTAGTGGTGCGTGAATGAGCAGCGGTTATAAGTTCTCATATGCTCTTTATTAGCTAAATAATATATTCAAATAAACACACATCGTTGGTAGGCATATTAAAATGCCAATCAGTATTAGAAAGAAGTTACACAAAATTGCTATTAACGCTTTGACACATCAAAAGTTATTTTTATGAGATACGTTTAAATTACACTCAGATATTTATGGCTTGGCTTTTTGAAAAGAGGGATTAATATGAAGTGACGCGGTGTTAGCATAATGACCGAATATTTGCGGAATCCAATACTTTGAGGTGCTTTATCATATTATAGAACAGTCTAGCCGACTTGCCACCCCACATTTTGTGGAATCGGTTGACAAAGGGATTGCAATGGGC